>VWZE01000017.1:57898-68984 GCA_013396675.1 Eubucco bourcierii
GCCAGGATGCCATTGGCCTTCTTGACCACCTGGGCACACTGCTGGCTCATGTTCAGGCGGGTGTCAATCAGCACCCCCAGATCCCTTTCTGTTTGGCTGCTCTCCAGCCACTCCCACCGCAACCTGTAGCTCTGCATGGGGTTGTTGTGGCCAAAGTGCAGCACCCGGCACTTGGATTTATTGAATGCCATCCCTTTGGGACTCTGCCCATCTGTCCAGGTGGTTGAGGTCCCGCTGCAGAGCACTTCTGCCCTCCAACCCATCAGCCCCCAGCTTGGTGTCATCTGCAGATTTGCTGGTGACTGACTCTATGCCTCGTCCAGTTGCTCTCCAGCCACTCTGTCCCTAGCCTGTAGCGCTGCATGGGGTTGTTGTGGCCAAAGTGCACAACCTGGCACTTGGACTTGCTAAAACTCATGGCATTGGACTGTGCCCATCTGTCCAGCCTGTCCAGCTCCCTCTGCAGAACCCTCCTACTCTCTAAAAGATCAACACATGCTCCCAGCTTTGTGTCATCTGCAAACTCACTGATGCTGAACACAATCCCTCCATGTGGATTGCAATAATGATATTAAATGGGACTGAGCCCAGCACTGATCCCTGGGGCACACCACTAGTGACTGGCTGCCAACTGAATGTGGTTCCATTCACCACCACTCTCTGGGCCTGGCCATCCAGCCAGATTCTAACTTTTATTCAAGTTATTAATGCTTGTGTGTTTCCAAAATTTCTTTACAACAACAGAGGGCATTCCTGGATCATATCTCAGAAATTAGAGTGCCAGGACCAAGGAGATAGATGTCAGCAAGTCCAAAGTGCATGCACTGCTCTAAGGTGCTGTCATAGTTTTGGCTCTGCTGCTACCAAAAGCTGAATTGTTACCTGCCCTCATGAACTAAAACCTGGAGGAAAATAGCCCTTCCTTTGTGAGTTGTCAAAATAACACAGGTGGCAAAGCTCAGACTATGTGTTTTGGAGATGCTTTAAAACAGCCCTTCTGACTGGTGGCCAGGATGTGATAAGTTCTGACGTTTGAGAGGTTCTTCTCAGCAAAAAAGGACACAAACACCCTTAGACAGTCTGCTGAAGAGTTAGTTAAATGCCATGTCTTCTTAAGGGAGGAATTAGATTCTACTAAAGACTGTTTTCCACCCATCCAGTCTTCCAGTGACATTACAAAGAAACCCAAAAACCTTTGTCGTACAGCCTCTTTCTTTTGCGTCTTTTACAAGTGGGAAGACTTGTGGTGGGGTAGCTGCAGCATGAATGCTAAATGAGGAATCCTGCTCACAAGCATGACAGTCTAGATGAGGCCAGCCGTAAGGAAATGTGTTACTGGGAAATGGCATTAGAGAGGAAGCCTGGGGTAGAGCTACTAGGATCTCCTTGCTCTCGCTGACAAGTGTTCACTTACTTGTGACAACCTGATTCCATACCGGTGTTCAGCCTCTAGAAAATAATACCATGCAGTAACAAACTGTTTGTTGTGCCTAATGTTCACACTCCCTATCTTCTGGCATCTTTTACCCAAACGTTTGCCATGGCTTTTCAGACATGGATTACATTGCTATAGCACTTGGAAACAACAGACATAGACCTGGGCAGCTCTTTTTCCCATTGGAAGTGCACTGTGGAGCAGAAGTAGTTCCTCCAGAGTGCCGTAGAGGCAGAGTTTTGCATTTGCAGTTTTAATGATGGAAGAAAGGCTGTCATGGAGAACTAATGTAGGTCTCCGTCAACCATTTCAATTAGCAAATTAGCAACTGTCTTTTTTTTTTTTTTTTTTACTATAATGATAAATTTTAGGGAAGGAAAAACTGTTTTGGTTCATGGCATCTGTGTGAATTATTCTTTGTCAAATTTTAAATGCCGGAATTTTTTTTTCATCCTCGGGCAAAGAATACCTTGACATTTTTGAGGTGGTCTTACTTATGATAATTTATAAATGACTACAAAGATAAATAATAACTGTTACTTCCCTAAAACAGATGAAAATTCCTATTTTATATTCTCTTTGACCTTGTAGAGAGCTGTGCATATTCAAGTAAGTTCGGAGTATTTGTATGTAGACAGTAGAGGTACAAAGTCATGACAGTCTGAACTAAGACAAGACTTATCTAACCCCTGTGGCTTTGTGGTTTTTAAAATCAACAGTCAGAACCTTTTTAGGATCTGCTTATGAACATTGCCTGGACACATGCCAGGCTTCTTTTGCTGCAGGAATCAGAACTAAATCTAAGCTAACTTTTTTTTTCTCTCAGAAGCTTTAAAACTACCTGCAAAAAACCAACCTTCTGCCTAAGGTACTACCCTGTTTCAAATTACAGACTTGGTCTAACAGGTGCCACTGATGGGCAAGACAAGAAAGAGAGGAATCAATTAAGTCATCCTCCTCATCTTGGGCCAGAGCAGGTCTGGGATTTTCTTCTCCAGAAAACCAAAAGAGTAAATACATAAAACCCTACTAGTAGTAGTTTTAATCATACTGATGCTGCTGTTTAAACAGATGCTTAAGTGTTTTGCTGGATGAAGCCCTAGGAGCCAAATCTAATGCTTACTGATATCCATAGCAAGGGGCCCTGGGAGTTTGGCTGAGTCCAAGAGAGAGCTCAGAAGCAGCACAACATCTGGGCTCAGCTGCTGGCACTCTTTACAGGGGAATGGAGTGATCTGTGCCTGCCCTGCACACTGTCTGTATCTCTGCAGAAGCGACAGTATGAATATTGAGAAGAAAACCTGGATGCTTCACCCTCCACTTTGGAAAGTTATGGATGTGTAGCCTTTTGGCCACAGTCTTCCTTGCAGGCAGAGCGGGTTTCTCACTGCAACTGGGAAATGGACATGCTGGAGCACAGCTTCCTTCTGCTGCTGGGCACACCACACAGCAAATGGGATGCAGTGTGGTGAGCAGCTTAGAAGCTGCTTGGGCATGTTGGCAGGACCTCTCCATCCAAAGTTCTTCCCACAGTCTGTCAGGTGCCAGCAGAAAATCCTTCTTGAATAATTGCATTTTCAGCAGTAAGGTAGATATTAAAAATATAAAATAACATCTCATAGCATCTTCTTTCATGACATGAAAGGAAGAAGCACTTGCTGTGCCTGTAGCCTTTAGGGAACTGAGTTTTAAGCCTGAATTTTGTCATTTCAACCATGGAAGAGCTTCCCAGTTTTTGAAGCTGTGGCATCAGCTTGCTCGCAGCTGCCATTTCGCTCTGTTTGTAAAGCTGTGAGTCCCCACACTTGCACTGTAAGCCAAACGGCTTTTTTTTTTTTTTTTCCTTCAGTGGAGCTTTCACTGATGCAGTTATATAGCCTCTTTTCTCTTCAGTGTTTCTTACCCCAAATGCATGTGTGAGCACTGGCTTTGCCCCCAAGAGTCAGCGGGCAATAGCGTTTTCTGTGTACTGTTTACTTTTACACAGATAGCAAAAGAATATTCATATATATGCTTTTAAATATGCTAATGAAGTTATTATAATGTCAAATAAAATGTCACTGTGACCATGCTTAATTAGCATTACAAAATTGGTTGAAGAGATAAATGGCCAGATCCTTTGGGGTGTTAAGTCAGTCCAGCTCCAGGCATTTGTGGTCATGGGATTTACAGAGCCTAAGGATGGGTCTACAGAATACAGAAATGGAGGCTTGCAAAATACTGCATTAACGAAATGCAAAACATGTTCAGTTGTTAAATGAACCTGCTATCTCAGGTGTCTCAGGTAATGAAACCATGTAACTGCTCTGGTTGGGATACAAAAAGCAACTAGGTCGTTAGACTCTCTGCTTATGTATGGGAGTGAAACACATCAGACCATGTAAAGCTTAATATTCCATGAATGGCTTGGTCCAAAGCCCTCTGAAAGTCAGTGGAAAGACTGTTAGTGTCTGATTCAAAGTGATTAGTCAGAAATTAAGGATTCTAGTCTTGTTCTTTACCCAGTAGATACTGAAATCAATTGATCATGGCTGTTTTATAAAACATGAGCTAATGACATGCAATAAAACTTTAAGCTCTCGTAAGCATAGAAAGTATTTCAGCAAGTGACACTATGGAAATTCAAACAGATTATTAAAAATAGTTCACAATTAACATTCAAATGACATTTAATTGTCTGTATGTGTAATTAAAAAAAAAAACAAACTTGCTGCAAGTCATACCATCCTTAATGACAGTTTAAAGTCAAATTTAAACAAAGCAATACAATTTCCATATGAACTTTAATTGACAGTTTAGCTGAAATTGCTAGTTTCTAGAGTGAGGTAGTGAAGGAGTTTGCATAAGAACTTTAATAAGGATGAATGGGTACAGTTCAGCACACTGATACACAGGATCACAGGATGTCAGGGGTTGGAAGGGGACCCAAAGAGATCATCGAGTCCAACCCCTCCTCCAGAGCAGGACCATGCAATCTAGCTCATGTCACAAAGGGATGCATCACAGTATCACAGTATCACAGTATCGCAAGGGTNTAAATCCCTGCCCACAACTATATACAAATTAGCTAGATTGGCTTTGAAATTCTTTCGGGAAAAATCTTCACAAGGATGCTTATAGGGAATTTAGTAATTCAGGAAAATCAGAAACTTGGAAAAAGTTTGCTGCAAAAATAGCTTTGCCACAATTACAAATAAAGGCAACCTGGAGCCTTAGGGGACATCTGTGCTACTCAGTGGTGGAGTAGGAATTTGGAGATGGTCCCTTGACTCCTTTTGCGGCAGTGTCTGGAACTGCAGATTGTAATCCAGCTGTGGATCAACGCAGCACAGGATCCAATGTGAGCAATGAGGCCAGAGGGAGTTCCCAGTTGAGAACTAGAACAGTGTGGCCCATCAAGCATCCCCTTCCCTGAGTCCCAGTACAAAGCAGACATTAATTGCCTTTCCTCCCTAATGCCTACAGGAATGTTTGCATAGAGGGCTGAGAATTGCCTGAAAGTCAAGCAGAAGACTAAACTAAACTAGTGACTAAACTTTATGTATATGACTGCATGAAAAAAAATCTGAAGACCTGACCCGATGCACTCAGTAGAGACTGTGATTGCTACTTTTTCAGGGCAGAAGATTTACCTTTCAAGCACATTAATCTAGCAGCTAATAAACACAGTGGTGCTAAGTATTCACACCAATGTACCTGTGGGCTTTTGAAAATGAAGCTGAAGCAGAGATGGTTATACAAGAAGAAGCACTTTTAAGTGCTGTCTCAGTCTAAGGCAGATCATCCCAAATCCTTCTCTATTCAGCGAGGAGCAGGATCTCAGCACAAGAACAGTCTGTTGGCCCATATTGGCACAACCAAATATGTTGCACATAAGATAGTGTGAAGGTTTGGGAGTTCCCTGCCCCCCAACACTTTGTAAAATGACCCAGACTAGAACTCAGCCAGGTGGAAGTTAAGTGATGAAGCTCTATTTACAGCTTTGCACAATGTACAGCAGATGTATACGCTATATACAGAATATTTACAGGAGGGGCTCCCAACCACCCTTCCACCTTCTCCCCACCACTGTACCTTACCCCAAGGTTTACCTTACGCACAAGGTAAATTAGGAGGATCGGCCAGGGGGGTTAGAAGAAAAGTGATTAGTGAGGATTAATTGGCAGAGGAACCAGAGCCAGAAGCTGCTAGATCGCCCCAGCAGCTCCTGTTCCAGCAAGAGTCAGACAGAGATAGACTTATCTATATGTCTTGGTTATTGTTCCCAAATGATTCACCAGCGAGCATATGAGTAAAGCAGACATCATGATGTTTTCCTTTCACAGCCTATAGTGTAATTTCCTCTATTAAAATATTCTAATTAGCCTCAAACCAGCACAGATAGGACCAAAGTAAGAACTCCTGAGTGCTAAGCCTGTGCTGCAGGATAGTCCAACCCTGCACCTGAGAATACCACATCAGATGGAAACTGCCTTCTCCTGTACTGCTGAGTAAAACTGTGACAAATTTTCTGGCCCTGAGGCATGATTCACCTTCTGCGGACTGTGTGTGCTTGGTGCTCTGTTTGCTCTGGGCCTGCCGTACTGCACAGTGACCTTAAGGTATAACTCACCTTTTGTATCATTATCAGTTCAGAGTGTTTTAATACTGGAAGAACTGTGCTGCAGTCTCACATATGCAGACAAAAGCTGTCTTGCATATGTGAAACTGTGCATATCCACTAGGTTTAGCATGGCAACACAGAGATCTTCAAAGGTCTAAACCAGATAGACAAGATGGAGAGCCAGTTTTCATGCATTCTAATCCATACTGCCTTCTGGGAATGATCCCTTAAACGGGCTAGGACTTAAACTACCATTGCATGGCATGAGAAAGCTGGAATGTCACATGCCAAAACCAGACCAGGGACAAACTAAGCAGTACAAATAACCAAGTTTGTGTCTTGGGGCTGTTTTATTCAAGAATGTGGACAAAAGCTGCTAGCTTCTCTCATCAACACATGGTTTTTCTGCATCCAAATGATTTTCTTTTGTATGTGCACCTTGTCTGTAACAGCTCTAGTACTGTGCATGGGGTATTATGCTTCTGAATATACTGAAGATATTTGGTCCTCCTCATATGGGTATACTCATGTTGGATGTTGTCCTTTATAAATGCAAAGTATTCTGCGTACAGTGAATAACTTATTTCTTCTCTAATACTGAAGCCAGTAGACTTGCAAGGTTTTGCTGATTGTAGGCAGATCATTGTGTAAAAAGTGTTTAAAAAAAATTATTTGATCTTGTGCAGAGAGGATACAAGGAAAATTTATTTCTGCTCTGTTGCAGTGAGAGACAAACTAGACTTAATTTACCTGATCACCTCATAACCTCAGAAAAAAGTTTGTTGTGATTCAGATGGCAGAGACTAATTTATTCAAATCAGTTTCCAAACCCCAGATATTATGCACAATGGTGTGAGGATTTTTTCTGAGCTAATCACGCATTCTAATTACTTTGGAGTATTTTCCAGCACAGATCTCAGAGAATCTGCATAACTTAGCTTGTTGTGCATTCAGTAACTTGTCCTTTATTGAAGAATCTTATTGGGTGTCATTGATTGTGGACAGTGATGTATTTTATTAGCTTATTCATGTGTCTGTTTGAAAAAAGACCACAGGTACCAAACTAAGAGATAACAGAAAGAGCTGAGAGCATCTTCAATTACAGTATTCTCTTTATCAAGCTCTGAATTTAAATGATCTGCTCTGGAAGACAGATGGAGAGTTCATGTAACTGCAAGTTAGCTCAGTGAAAACTTGCTGCTTATAAATGGTGTTTAGATCTCCAGTTGTTTGGGTTTTTTCTCACTCTACCCCTTTCATCTCTGTTGGAGAGCCCAGGGCTTTATTTTAGTAAAACTACTGTAAATCAATTTACTATCGTATTATTCCAAATTCAGAATGACATTTCTAGGATCCATATGAACTGGAGCCTATAATGAACAGTAAAATATTGTTAAAATCAAATTGATAGCATTTTATACCAACTTTAAATGCAGTAAAGGGTCAACCTCTCTTCTATCTAATATGAATTAAGTACTAAAAATGTAAGAGACAGAAGAACAAACCATAAGTGTTTAGTAAGGTAATGGATAGAAAGATAAAATTCAGGTGCCTGTGCAGGATAAGATAATGCAGGAGAGTATCATTAGAGAGGGCACGAATGACAGTAGAGAGGCTCTTCAGAGGAGCTTGGATAGGCTGGATCAATGAGTCAGCATTAATGGGGTGAGTTTCATTAATGGGGTGAGTTTCAACAAGGCCAAATGCCAGGTCCTGCACTTGGGGCACAACAACCTCAAGCAACGGCAACAACCTTGGGGCAGTATGGCTGGAGAGCTGCCTGGCAGAAAGGGATCTGGGGGTTGTAACTGACAGGCAGCTGAAGGCCAGTGGCATCCTGACTTGTATTTCAAATGCTGCAGCCAGCAGGAGTGAGGGTGTGTTTGTCCACTTGTACTCAGCTTTGAGAGGTCACACCTTGAGTGCTGTGTTCAGTTTTGGGCATCACAATACAAGAGAGATGTGGAGGTGCTGGGCTGGGGCCAGAGGAGGGCAACGAAGCTGGTGAAGGGCCTAGAGAATAAATCTTATAAGGAGCAAATTGAGGGAGTTGGGGATGGTTCATTTGAGTAAGAAGACACTGAGGAGAGACCTCACTGCTGTCTAGAACTACCTGAAGGGAAGTTATGGAGAGGCTGATGCTGGTCTCTTCTTACAGGAAATTGAAGACAGAACGAGGGGGAATGGCCTCAGGCTGAGACTGAGTAGGTTTAGATTGGACATAAGGAAAGTTTTTCACAGAGAGAGTGGTCAGGCACTGGAATGAGCTGCTCAGGGAGGTGGTTGAGTCACTGCCCCTGGATGTGTTTAAGGGTCATTTGGATGGGGTGCTTAGGGATGTGGTTTAAGGTGAATCTTGTAGAGTAGGGTTGTAGGTTGGACTTGGTGATCCTGAGGGTCTTCTCCAACCTGGTTGTTTCTGTGATAGACAAATATTGACATAAGGTCACAACAATGATTTTGCAAACCAAAAGATGCACTGAAACAGGCATTACAATTCACATGTTTTTTAAGTCTTGTGGCTGAAATCAAGTATCAGTGTAAAGTAAAATTTAGCAAAGCTACACTGGGGACTGTCAAATTCTCAGCTGGAACCAAAAGTGGGAACATTATATAATTTGTTATCTGAAGATCTGATATAAATATTTAGGTAGAGCAAAGAATAATTTTATGGCAAGATGCCCGATGTTTGGGTTGGTTTTTTTTTCCTTCCTTCCTAAGTCTGTGGATAAAATTTAACTTTATTTTTGGGACCACAGAGTGGAGAAGGTGTAAGAGAAAGGGAAAAGTGTTTATGGATCAAATAATAAGAAAAGAAGAAATAAATGAATGGGTGAATGAGCCTCACATCCTTCCTCTTTTACTGGAAAAGATAAAGCCAACAGCAGTGCTATTGGTAAACACAATTTTAAGTTCTGTTATATGATTTAGAAAAAATACTATGGAATACGTACTTGTCAAATATTTTCCAGCCCAGGAATCACACCCTGTGTATCTTAGACTCTTGTGTATTCAGTAACTTGTACTTTGCCAAGGAATAAATCTTCTCATGCTTTATTGTCAGCCTATGGTGATGTGCTTTGATTGCAGTCTGTGATCTGTTTAATTAGGTTACTCAAGTGTCTGGCTAAAAAAAGCCCCCAACTAGAAAAAAACCCAACAAACTGAGAACTGTTCTTTACCAAAGAACTAGTCAGTATCCATTGAATTTGGACATTTAACACCAAGGTTAAACCTGACCACTGAAGGCATATCTTCTCATAGCCCTGTTAGAAGAACAGGGAAATATTAAATGTTTGCTTGAGAATACCAAGAAATCCAAAAGTATAAATGGACTGAAAGAAATACAAAGACTTGGGAACAGACTCATTAGTGACCACTGAAGTTGACTCAAACTCTAGACAAGGAAGCCCGTGAATGAATGTTCATTTAAACTGTGTAAGTGTCCCTGTTTCTCACACACTTCCTTAGTTGATTGGTAATAACTTTGCACTAAATGAGAGAATAAAAATTAATAAAAATCATTTACTTTGCTTCTGGCATTGTTCTGATCAGTTGTCTTTCATATTTTTATGTGCAGAATCCCCTTCACCTACAGATGAGTTTAGAAAACTCTCTCAGTTCTGATGCTGACGTCACTTTCTCAATCCTTGCAATGAACAACTGGTATAATTTCAGCCTGATGCTATGCCAGGAGGAGTGGAACATCACAGATTTTCTCTTCCTCACACAACAGAGCTCCAAGTTTCACCTGGGATCCATTATAAACATTACAGCTAACCTCACTTCAACCAGTGACCTTCTGAACTACTTACAGATTTATCTGGAGAGCATCAAAGACACAACATCTACTATGGTGATGTTCGGATGTGACATGGAAAAAACACGGAGGATTTTTGAAATAACCACCCGGTTTGGTGTGATGCCTCCAGAACTTCACTGGATTATTGGGGATTCACAGAATGTAGAAGAACTGAGGACAGAAGGTTTGCCACTCGGTCTCATTGCTCATGGCAAGACAACACAGTCAGTCTTTGAGCATTACGTACAGGATGCAATGGAGCTGGTAGCAAGAGCTGTAGCAGCAGCCACCATGATTGAACCTGAACTAGCTCTTATTCCAAGTACAATGAATTGCATGGACACAGATGAAAGGAATATCACTTCAGGGCAGTATTTGTCAAAGTAAGTTTTTTGTTTTCTTTTTTCCTAGTAATATTTGTGGTCAACAAGAAAAATAACTTTCCTTCCCTTTCCTACCATTCTCAGTGGCTTATCTGTCACACAGTCCTTTGTCATACACATTTGTTTGAGTATTTCCTCCTGCTTTGTTACTTCTAGGCAAATAATGAAACTTAGGCTTGGTTACAGAGGGAGATATTGTAGAAGACACTCTCACAGAAGTAGAGATCATACAGTAAATGCAGGCTACATTGGTTGCAAACTCTGCTTAAAGTATCTTGTATTTATGTTTATGCACTTAGGAGGGAAATGTCAGTACTAGTGTAAAATTCTCTGAGGTTTTGAGATACGTTAGAGAACATAAACCAAGGTAAGAGTACTTGCACTATCAAATCAGTCAAGAGACTATAAAAGCAGATGTCTAACTCTTGCTAGTATGCTGACAAGGAAAAGAAGTCAGAGAAATTGCACCTTGACCACCTGAGAGGCTACTTCTGCCAAGAAGAGCACTCAGAAATACAAGGTGCTCTCTCTGTTGCTTGGTATGGGAAGCTCCTGTTTCACCCTCTGCTAAAACTATTCCTGTAGACCATTGCACATCCCTGTTCTGAAATTATTAGAATCATAGAATCATAGAATGGTAAGGTTGGAAGGGACCTCAAGGATCATCTAGTTCCAACCCCCTGCCATAGGCAGGGACACCTCCCACTAGTACAGGTTACTCAAGGCCTCATCCAATCTGGCCTTGAACACATCCAGGGAGGGAGCAGCCACAACCTCCCTGGGCAACCTGTTCCAGTGCCTCACCACCCTCACTGTAAAGAACTTCCTCCTAACATCCAGTCTAAATCTCCCCTCTGCCAGTT
>VWZE01000017.1:69963-84154 GCA_013396675.1 Eubucco bourcierii
CCCCATGGACTTGTGCACATTCAGGTTTCTTAGGAGCTCACAAACATGATCTTCTACTACAGTAGGCAGATTTGCCTGCTCCCAGTCCTCACTTTTACCCTCTGCAACTTGGACATTGTGGTTGGAGGCCTTGCTGTTGAAGACTGAGGCAAAGAAGTCATTGAGCACCTCAGCCTTGTCCATGTCCTTTGTCAGCAGCTCTCCATTTTCCTTCTGTAAGGGTCCCACATTTTCCCTAGTTCTCCTCACTAATATACCTGAAGAAGTTCTTCTTGTTCCCTTTAATGTCCCTGGCCAATTTCAATTCGAGCTGTGCCTTAGCTTTCCTTACCACAGCTCCGGCTGCACGAACAGTATCTTTGTATTTATCCCATGTCCCCTGTCCTCGCTTCCATTCTCTATAAGCCTTCTTCTTGCTTTTAAGTGTATCCAGGAGCTCTCTATCCATCCATGCAGGCCTCCTGGCATTCTTACCTGCCTTCCTCTTTTCTTGGATGCATTTTTTTTATTCCCGAAACTGCTTGGGGATTCACATCAAGAAATCATCTAGCTTTAAACACATGAGAGGAAAAATTGCATGTTTCTTTTTGAAAACAGAAAAGTCTTTCCTCAGTCTTGGTTTAAGTCCACCCAGCCAGCAAAAAAAGTACCACTTGCTCACTCCTAGACTCCTCGATGCCATGTGGAGAAGAAAGCAGAACAAAAGTCTGGAGGCTGAGGTGAAGGGCAGAGAGCTCACTCACCAGTCGTGGTCATGGGCAAAAGACAAACCTGACTTGGGGAAACAAAATCGACTGAATTTAAACAAAACTACCACCTGAGACAGAGCAGGATAGTGACGAATACAAATGCATCTTAAAAATTGCTTCTTCTCACCTCTTTCTTCTTCCTGGGCCCAGTTCTGCTACCTCCTCCCTTTGGGACTAGTCGCCTTCTCCAATGTGGGATCCTCCATTGGCTGCAGACCGGATTTTTTCTCCACTGTTGATCTCTAAGGACTGCAAGGCTTCAGCCTACCATCTCACGGTGGACCAAAGGGGAATAGCTGCTCCAGTGTGCCTCTCAAACATGCTTTTTCACCAACTTCAGTGTCCACATGGTTGTTTTCTTTCCTGTCCCATGCCCATCCTAAACAAAAGAGCTCCCAAAACAAGCCACCGCAACATCTTTTCCCCCCTTTAAAATATGTTATGTCAGAGGCACTGATTGGCTCAACCTTGTCCAGAGGTGGATTTGACTCTGGAAGCTGCTGGAAGCTGCTAGAAGCTTCTTGCAGAAGCTGCTCCAGAAGCCCTCTTCCTCACTAGCAAAACCCAACCAGACACGACTCCAGCACGCTAAGAATGTGATTTTGTCAGTCACCTTACACACAGTGACTGCTGCAGGTTTTCCCAACACTTGGTTTTCAGCCTATGGAATTCGTTGAATGGAGTTAGGATAAAAGTTCTAGAAGCTTTTTGTATGCTTGCTGATTTATTTTCTTTTTTAGTTATGTCTGAGACATCTTTCACAACGCAGCTCAAAACACAACCATTTGAGACTGTAACAGTTTCTTAGAACTCTTCCATAACTTCGGGGCTGAAACCCCCTTGTTTCCAATGAGTGAAACAGGGCTTCAGAATAAACATAGCACTGGACTGTGGTATCTCCACTGACCTGTGATTTTAGTTTGTCTTAAGAGTATTTTACTGGTTCACACCTAAGTCCCTAAAAAGGAAAACTCAGCAAGAGGCTTTATAAAATACCAGGTATTTGAGGACAGTAGTTTTATGAGCAGAGTTTTTGAGCGTTGAGTAAGGGACAAATTAAAAGGGAAGCAAAATTAAAGCCCCTGAGAAGATTCCTGAAAAATATATCTACATTGTTCCTCTCTACAGAAAACTATGAGATCTGTCCTGTACAGTGACTGCCGTAACTTCTGCTCTGGAAGACAATATGCAATTTCACATCTGTGAAATTTCTTGTCCCTTTACGTCAGTAAACGTATTGTGGAAAAGAAAAAGATTATTACGATTAGTGATTTTATCCCTAGGCATCTGCTTAGAGACAAAGCAACAGGTTAGATGAATCCTTGTCCTGAATCACTGTAGCTATTTTTGTAGTGCACGTGAGACAGATACCCGATGGCTAGTACTGATTAATTTTGAGTTAACCATGTAACTGTGGAGTCCTGTGAATGGGACCAGTAATTTCTGAGGCATGAGGCACTGATGAGTCACTTGGCTGTGACCAACCTTGTGGATTACATGAGTGCTTTAGGAAAGTGGTGCACCTCTAAATGTGAAACTTCTATCTGATTATGCTTAGTGTTGACTAATGTGAGCGTTTTTCTGTCTGAATGAACCCGTCTGTCTTGATAGCTAGCTTCAGATGTGTGTGGGAATGAGGAAGGCATGGTGGCACAGACCTTTGCCTCCCTTATCCACACTGTGTAGTTAAAGAGAAGTCTCACAATCTAGCACAGCTGACGCCACCTTTTATTGCCAGCTCTGCAAACATTTAAATGAACACTCAGAAGCAGAATAATAGTTATGAACAAGAACATGATCTGGTCCATGGCAGCCTGAAGATTATGCTGTTGTAACTTTTCATCCTTCATTCCTCTTAGGATGAGAGCAATTCCCTGATCTCTTCATGCCTGCTTATGGGAGCACCTTGTTGATGGAGCAAGCCATTAAAATTTCAAAGCCTCATCTTGTCTTTACACTTCAACTAGCCTTACATCTTTGACTCTGCGTCTTAGGTAGTTTCAGCATGATGCTGTTTGCTTGCCCATTCTGTTTCTTGCCTCTAGTAAATTTTGCATGAAAGATGTGAAGTGACCAAGTCATCTAGATTGAAAGAAAATGAAATTGTTCAATTATATCATTCTTAAAAGATACTACAAAGACATCACTGCTGATATATAGTAGCTCTACAGTCCTTACAACAAATCACATGAAGAACAAAGCTGAAATGAGCTTGGATTGATTCATCAGTCAAGTGAAAATTAGTAAAGCTAGTACTAGCAAAACTAGTAAAGCTTTGATAAACGTATCACAGCCTATTGTGATCATCAGCTCCCATAGCATCAAGGAAATTCAGTCAGCCAGATCATTTTGTCTGTTTCCTAAAGTTATGGAGCAAAAGTGTTTTAGATGAAGTCCCTGGCATGAGTTCCACTAGTGCTGCTTATAGCATATACAAATGATTAGCAACCATAGCCACTTGCATAGAGAACAAACTGCTATTACAATGTATGTCCCATATGGTTCCCCTCATTTATTTTGACTAATGTTCTGTCACAACTGAAAATATAGAACATGCAAATCAGCTGCAAAAATAAGCTACTAACTTCTAGAGGTAGCAAAGTCATACATTTATATGCTACTAAATCTCTCAGGTAACTGCTTCTAACACAATTCAACCACAGAACAGGTACAGAAGTCTTGATCCACCTTTGTGGGCACAATTATTTCTACAGTGAAAGTTAGAGAACAGAGTGCATAAATTCCACCATTCTCATTCTTCCTGCAGAAAATAGATTTAATGCAGTAATAGCTTCATCTGAATGCTGCTGGTCTGTTTGATCTGCATGCTGTTGGTCTGCAGCATTGTGATATCCAGGTCCTGCTGTAGTAGCAATGTGAGTCCAAAATTGGTAGAACTCTGGATGGAAAGTTACAAGCATATAGCTTATTCCATCTAAGGACTATTATTCATGAATTTTTGCAGTTTGTGAACTGTAATGCTATTTTCCATACTTGTTCCGAATGATGCAAAATTAATAATTAATATTAATTTTTATATCCAGGCAAAGATTGTTAAGAACTATGAAAATTGTTTATTAACATTAAATCTCACCAGAAAACTTATTTACAAGGTTCAAAGTGCACGGTTTGGGAATTTACGCACACAGGGAACAGGCAAAACAGGAACACTTTAAGAGGTAACTAGCAAATGTGAACATTTTTCTGGAAGAGAAGGTTCGTGTGGTCAATACACCGCTTTTGGTTCATTATCCTGCTTATCCACTAGACACGGGAAGCTCCTTTCTGCTAATGGCACAAGGCAATTAGTGATTACAAAAGGCTTTAAGTATTTACTCACAAAATATTATTGGACAGTACCCAAAGCACATGGAGCGGTTGCTGTCGGTGGTCTCAGAGCCGTTAGAGGCTTTGGAGTTTTCCTAGGCTCTTTTCTCAGGAAGCTGTGAATCTGGCACAGTCTCTGACCTGGTTTCTCTTGACTCCTGATTCAGCAGAAGCCTTGCAGAGGGGCAGGCAGGATGCAATGCCATGTGCAGGCTTGGCACAATGTCACGCTGGCTATGCAGGCCAATCACATGCAGGCATTTAGAGGCTGTTCCTGGTTGTGGAGTTCCACATAGCTCAGGATGCAGTGGGTGGCAGAGCACAGATACAACGGCAGAGCACGTGTTACCTGCTCATCCCTTTCTATCCATCCAGCCCGAGACTAATGGGCCTTTGCCAAGCTTGACTATATTAGGTGAAGCCATGGGCTTGCTTTACCCAAATTTGGGCAGAACACAGGTCTTGCACAAGGCAACCATGTGCACCTTGTTTACCACAGTATGCAAAACAAGTCTGGACAAGCCAGAGTCCTCAGACTCAGTGGCTCCAGGTTCTTTGTCCTCTTCTTAGTTGTGGTCTGCCACGACAATACTTAAATAAACCTTTTCAAAGTTTACATACAGACACATCTATATATGCAGTGTTTTACTGTGTCATATTGATGGTTTCAGTAAGGCTTGTAAGGACGAAGTTGCACGCTTTCTCACAAAGGCTGAGGAGAAGACCAGGTAAGCATGGGTGCATAAACTTTTCTTTAGATGTTCAAGATTGCCTTCCCCTAAAAACATTGTTGATAGTATTTACATACGCAAGCATCCAAGCACACCATCAAATATGAAATACAAGGTAGGAGGAAAGGATTAGTCAGTGTCAGACAACACAAAGTAATGGTATGTTTCAGTCAAAACTGGACTGTGTAAATTATTTTAAAAATGAAAACCGCATTTATTTATGTCTGTGCCATTTCTAAACACCTGGTTTCGGGCATTGTTTTCAGGACCAAGTCAACACATGTATAGATAAACTGCATTTGTCAGTGTTGGCTGTATCAGCTTTCTCCAGACACAACCCACTCAAAATAAATTGCATAAGAAGAGTTTTGAAACCATCTCAGAGAAAGTTGTCACACACTCAAACCCCTATTATTTTGTGGTGTTGATTTACCCTTTGCAGAGGACAAAACCTGGTGGATCTTTAGACATGCACAGTTCAAGAGTTTTAATTGCTGAGAGGTATCAGAGGTCATCATAACAAAGGGCACAGACTGGACAGAGTTATGCATACATGCATACTTGCTCTGGATTCATCCTTTCCAAATCAATTAGGATAATGTTTTATCCACCCTAACTTTTGATAAACAGATAGCACTACCTAAAGTTTATGTGTTGCTTGTTGAGGCTAGAGTGACAGCTACAGCCGTTGTACTTCTTTCAGTACTTGTTTTCATCCAATTCCCAGGACTAATGTAAGGCATTACATTCTACTGTGACAGTGAAATAGTCTGTATTCTGAATTCCTTTACTGAAAAATGCATGCCTGACTTAGCTCACACTGTATTAACAGCAATTTAAATCAGTTGATTTCAATAGAATCACGGTACTAATGCTTAGAAATTCTTAGAAGGGTCCTTCTACAGTCTATGCAAAGTACGTATCAGCTTGCTTATTAACAGCAGTTCAGGTGGTCAAGATATTTACACTAAAGAGGATTTTCTCCTTAGATAACACTTGCTTCTTCCTCAATTTCTTGCTCCTTTATCCATGTCATTTTATCCTCTTTGATAATGATTTTCCAGAAGTTGAATTTAACATATCAGAGAGAGGAATACTACTAGCAAACACTGCCACCCTATACACAGGAAATACTTTGTTCTGAATATCTGGAATAACAAAAGCCCAGAAATCTCAATGCAAAATATGCAGTGCAAAATTTGCACTTTTCATGAAATCTACAATGTTAAAATTGTACTTCTAATATCATTACTTTTACAGAGATTTTAAGAAACTTTTTTCTTTTTAAAGAATTGAAATGGATGGACCATTTGCAAAACCTAGGACCTAGGGCAGGCATCTTTGACTAAATTCCTTTCTTCACTCAGAAGTGGCTAACAGTGATTTACTAATGCAAATTTTGCATTTTCAAATCCAGATTGGTTCACTTCAGAATGCTTGAAAGCTGTTGACAGCACTTCAGTAGCCTCTCTTATATAAGCTAGATCTTACTGAAGCTGCAGAATTTTTCTTGGAAGGATGTTTCATACATAATTTCCACTCTTCCATTTTTATAAATATTTTTGTCTAGGACACTGACTATGGATTTTGTGAGGTAGACATAGCTGAAAATTTGGTGTTCCTTTGGTTTTTGTTTGGGTTTTTTTTTCGTGTTTGTTTGTTTGTTTGTTTGTTTCCAGGAAATATAAAGAAATCTCTGCAGGACTTTTCATTTACATAAGATATGCAGGAGAGCATTCCCAAGTACTGTAGTCATAAATTAAGTGGAAAGCTGTAGGAAAGCTATTAATGATCCAGATGTTCAACATCCCAAATCTATTCTCTTAAACTTAAATTCATGGTGTTTGCTTAAGCTTTAGAACGATTACTTCAGTTGTCTGCCTCTGATTACCCTGCTTTCTCCCTCCAACAGGTTTTTAGCCAACACAACTTTTGATGGGCTCAGTGGCCACATTAAGGTGAAAGATTCTTCCATTGTCAGCTCAGAAAACAACTTCTTCATCTGGAATCTACAGCATGACCCTGTTGGGAACCCAATGTGGACTCGTCTTGGAAGCTGGCAAGAGGGAAAGATAATTATGGACTATGGGATATGGCCAGAACAGGCCCAGAGACATAAAAATCACATGCAACACCCTACCCGGCTGCACCTCAGAGTGGTAACTCTCATTGAGCATCCATTTGTCTTTACAAGAGATGTAGATGATGAAGGTCTTTGCCCAGCAGGGCAACTCTGTCTGGATCCTTTGACCAATGATTCAGCCATGCTGGATAACCTGTTTGAAACCCTTCAAGGAGGGAATGACACCGTTCCCATTGAGCTGAAGAAGTGTTGCTATGGCTACTGCATTGACCTGCTGGAGAAACTGGCTGAGGATATGAATTTTGATTTTGACTTGTACATTGTTGGTGATGGAAAATATGGAGCCTGGAAGAATGGCCACTGGACAGGGCTGGTGGGAGACCTCCTTGCTGGCACAGCTCACATGGCAGTGACATCATTTAGCATTAACACTGCCCGCAGCCAAGTGATTGATTTCACTAGCCCTTTCTTTTCAACCAGCTTGGGCATCTTGGTGAGGACCAAAGACACTGCAGCTCCTATTGGAGCCTTTATGTGGCCACTTCACTGGACTATGTGGTTGGGGATATTTGTTGCTCTGCACATCACAGCTATATTCCTCACCTTATATGAGTGGAAAAGTCCTTTTGGGATGACCCCCAAAGGAAGGAATCGAAACAAGGTCTTCTCTTTCTCCTCTGCCCTGAACGTATGCTATGCGATCTTGTTTGGAAGAACAGCTGCTATCAAACCTCCAAAGTGCTGGACTGGAAGATTTTTAATGAATCTCTGGGCTATTTTCTGTCTGTTTTGTTTGTCGACATACACAGCCAACCTAGCTGCTGTCATGGTAGGAGAGAAGATCTATGAAGAGCTTTCTGGAATACATGACCCAAAGGTAAAGCCTGTCTGCTACTACTAACTAGTGTTTTCAACTTCTCAGTCAGAACTCACTGCTGCATAATTTATGATTTCTTTGGGGAAAAAAAAATCAGGAAGCAATCTGTGTGCAAAACAGCAGTTGCAGTACAATTAGTTACCATACCTGACAGCACTTTAGTACAAAAGTTCAGTGAGAGGATCTTTAAATATCCATATTTAAAGTCTATGGGGGAATTTCAAAGACTGAGGGTGAGGAGGAAGGTGAAGGATTTTTGTGTTTCCCAATCCAGGGAAGAAACGTGGCTTCTACATGCAGACTAAGGGTTCAATTTCAGTTCATCTGTAGTTGTTTTGATCACTTGGGTGATTTGCATCATCCTGAGATCTGCTCAAACAAAGTAACCACAGAGCACAAAAAGAAAAACTTTGATGTTCTGCGTAGGATTTTGGAAGTATTTCACAGGCCATAATGGTGCTTACAAAGTCACTGTTGACAAAATGATACATCAAATGGAGCAGATCTGAAATATTGAGAAAGATCCTACCTTCTGCATCAAAACAGTGGAATTTGCTTTACAAGTAGTCACACGTCTGATTTGCAGAGTTGTTTCTGCTGGGGAACTGTCATGGGAGGAGATGAATTATGTTGTAGACAACCCATCTGCAAACAGCTCAGACTTCCTAGTAATTTTGGTAAGGCAAGGAAAAATGTAGAAGCAGGACTGCCTCCACCCACTGTCTCCTCTACTCCCAAGGCAGAGATGAAGGGATTCACTTGGAATTTTAAGTGATTTTATAAGGCTATTCTGATTTTGTTTGTTATATAATAGTGATTGTGAAAATGTGCGTGCAAAATAGTTTATAAAGAGAATAATCCATGGCTGCAGATGACACAAAAGCAGGTGTCCTCTTCATCTGACAGTCACTCTAGAGGTGGGGATGCCACCAGCAAATTTCCTGTTTGTCACTTTTACTAGTGGAGGTATGATTGCGATGTCCACAGCTTTTCACTCAAGACCTAACTACTGATAAGTAGCTTTGAAACCACCCATCATTAATTTGTCTCAGGTACCTGAACTGATATGACATTCTGACACTGGAAAGAAGGAATTTTAATAACTTGAGAATTAAACCTTTATTTTTTCTTTCACAAATTGTGTAAATAAGGTTTACATATGTCACTCCAGACAGCAAATGCCAGGGTCTTTGCATGAGTATCACCTAATCCATCAAATCAACTCACACCAGATTAGATCCTTGTTTTCTGAATCATTATTGTGACCACACACATGGAGATCCTAAGACAAATACTAAACAGTTTTGCAATTGCAAATAAATGAAATTATTCTAAAGAGGCACTGTGAATCTTTACTGATGAGTTATAAAATTGATCAGAGAGTACTGAAGTGTATAGGTACTGCAAACACAACTCTTAGTCTTAGCAGAAACACCAAAGACTGGTAGTTAGTACCCTCAATGATGCCATCAAATCGGTGTCATTACAAGCATTTCCTAGCGAGGCATTTCTCTGCTTCCTAGACTAGATCTAAGCTTTTGAGTAGTTAGTTACTAGTTTCCAGTGTGGTAATAAGACAAGGTAGATTTTATGGAAGAGGATTGCCTGCCATTACATGAACTACAACATAGTTTTGTGTTTTTCATTCATGCATTTCTCTCCAAAATCTTAATCTGTAGGAGTATAATGGAAAATACACTGGTGTAACCTTTTCTCACATGAAGCCTCAACTGTGCCCATTCAAAGCTCTCTCTACAACTTAAAGATAAGTTTTGGGAAATATTTGTGCCACAACAGTTGCAGTGGTAAAGGCAACACTTTTTAGTTAGCAGTTTAAACCATTTTTTGATTTAAACATTATAGACAGAATCACAGAATCAACGAGGTTGGAGAAGACCCTGGCAATCAGTGACAGAACGAGAGGACAGAGTCTCAAGCTGTGCCAGTGCAGGTTTAGATTGGACCTTAGGAAGAAGTTCTTCAAATAAGGAGTGATTAGCATTGGAATGGGCTGCCAAGGGAGGTGGTGGAGTCATTGTCCCTGGGAAGTGTTTAAAAGGAGGCTGGATGAAGCATTTAGTGACATGGTTTAGTTAATTAGAAGGTGTTAGATTNTTTTTTTCCTTACATCCAGCCTAAACCTCCTCTGGCACACTTTGAGGCTGTGTCCCCTCATTCTGGTTGCCTGGGAGAAGAGACCAACCCCCACCTGGCTACGATCTCCTTTCAGGTAATTGTAAAGATCGATTAAGGTCTCCCCTGAGCCTCCTCTTTTCCAGGCTGAACAACCCCAGATGCTTCAGCCACTCCTCGTAGGGCTGTGCTCCAGTCCCCTCACCAGCCTTGTTGCCCTTCTCTGGACATGTTCAAGCACCTCATTTTCTTTCTTAAATTGAAGGGCCCAGAACTGAACAGTACTCAAGGTGCTGCCCAACCAGTGCTGAGTACAGGGGCAGAAGAACTTCCCTGGTCCTGTTGATGACATCATTCCTGA
Organism: Eubucco bourcierii; assembly: GCA_013396675.1. Lineage (NCBI taxonomy): Eukaryota > Metazoa > Chordata > Aves > Piciformes > Ramphastidae > Eubucco > Eubucco bourcierii. The sequence goes on from VWZE01000017.1 coordinate 80,225, forward strand.
TACAGGACAAGATGCCATTTACCTTCTTGGCTACCTGGCTGCACTGCTGGTTCATGTTGAGCTGACTGTTGATCAGTACCCCCAGGTCCCTCTCTTCCTGGTTGCTCTCCAGCCGCTCTGTCCCCAGCCTGTATGAGGTTGTTGTGACCGAAGTATAGAACCCAGTATTTTATGTTTGTTTGGGTTTTTTTTCCTGGATCTGCTTACCTTTTTTTTTCAGTGGTGGAGACTCATTTTAAAAAGAAGGCAGCAGGATGCAGATATAATCTTTTTAATTTTAATTTTAATGTACTTTTAAACATTCTCCTGCTGCTCCAAAGATACATATGCCTATGTACTGTGCTTTTGGAATATGTTTAAAACACAGAGTCCAAAGCAGAGAACCAACCTTCTTGAGGTGATGTGAGATGTAATTTCTTCCGGCTGCCAGCCACAATCAGCAAATTCCATCTGAGACTGAAAACAGATGGGAAGGAAGGCAAGTTGGGAAATCAAAAGGGGTTTTCAAGATTAGAAACCTGGTGTCTAAAGTTAGTATTGCCAGGAATAACTATTCTCTCTCTTCTGGTTAAAAAAAGACAAGGTTAAATATTGCCTGAATAAATAGCATCTGCCTTTTTGCAAAAGCTCATGTTGCAACAGTGATTTTTAACTGGCTGAGCAGCTCAGTGTTTTAGCAGTTGCTCTTTGCAGCTCAGCAGGGGAAACATGGTCCTAAGCTGCTGAAATCTCAAAGGTACAGAGAAAGATATATATTATCCATATCAGAATTACAAGTAAAATTCGCTGCATTACAACCTCTGATTGGAAGGGAGAGTGGGATGCAGGATTGGAGATATCTCAAGTGGATCTTTAAATGCATTAATGATACAAAAGTAGAAGTAAGGAAATACAGGAATATCAAGCTGCCGAAAGAGGGATTGGCCAGTGAGGCAAAGCAGACCACAACAGAAGGTAAACCGTGGGAGGCAGGAGAATTAAGTTTCTGGAATATGTCTTGAAACTGGAGAATTTAGTATGTATTTTCCATGTAAGAATCTTAACAAGGACTAATCACTAAAGCCAAGCTTCTCAGTACCTGCCAGAGTTTGCTGCTACTTTTACTAGGTCACATTTCAGGTGACTTTTTACAGTATGAGTTACAACATAGCCAGTAAGCTGCAGCAGTACTAAAGCAATGTTCTGCCACCTTAAGATCTTAACTCAGAATTCTAACAGAATGGGCAATTTTGGACCACAGCTTCCACCTCTTTCCCCATTTTTCTACTCTTACATGTTCTAGGCCATCATCTCTTGCCAGTGAGAGCTAGCAAAGACAGCTTGTGAAGAAGTAACTCACCTGAAAGTGTTTGGTCTGCTGTTTGAGCTCAGGAAGGTAGTTGCAGATTGAATGTACTGGTTACCTGTAATGGCCTGGAGACAGTTAGCTTTATTCCTGGTATTGATCAAACCTGCTTATCATCTTGTTTCCTATATGAGCTCCTTAGCACCTGGGTGGTGACATTACGCTTAGTGACAGAAGAACCACCTCCTGAGGTTTAGTTTCCTTTGCTGGGGACAATGTACATTTTCAGACTAGCAAGAAAAGGTTGCAATAGGTAACTTCTTAAAACAGAGGTGGTACTGTGGAATCGTGCCAGGACACAAATGGGGACACAGCTGGCCTGTGTGTGTTTCCTCATTGAAGAAGGCCTAGAGGATACATGGAGAGGGACCTTTTACAAAGGTATGTAGTGACAGGAAGAGGGATAGTGGCTTCAAACTGAGGAAGCTAGATTTAGGTTGGATATTAGGAAGAAGCTCTTCACCATGAAGGTGGTGAGGCAGTGGAACGAGTTGCCTTGAAAAGTTGTGGATGCCCCATCCCTGGAAGTGTTTAAAGCCAAGTTGGATGGGACTTCAGAGCAACTTGGTCTAATAGAAGGTGTCCCTGCCCATGGTGGGGAACTTGGAACTAGATGATATCTAAGGTTCATTCCAAACCATTCAATGATTCTGTGACTGACAGGTGGCAGTTCCATTAGAGACCTACAGAAGGAAGCTGAGTATGGAGCCTTGAAGTGATGGACTAGGCAGAGAAGGGGCACAAAAAGGAACATTTGCTGCTGTTCTGCATCAGATGCATGTATCTTTATGGCTGGTAGGCCTTTTAGTCAGTCTTGTGACAAATCCAGATATTTTGTATTTCAGTTTCCATTCTGATTTCCATAAAGCAGTGCTATCTGCATGTCTTGTCTAGGTCTCAGTGCCACAGACAGGGAGAAGAAGAAATTATCTGTAAGTACATAGAGTCATTGCCTTCCTTTGCCCAGCAGGCCTGCAACTAATGCCCAGATCCAGTAAAACTCTTCATTACTAAATTAAAAAAAAAAAAGAAAAAGAGTCTTGTATTATAGGATCTCAGCATTGAGTTTTGGTTTCTGTTGGCAGGAGGGCTTGAAACAGGGACTCTGCTTCAAGCAGAGGGAAGAACCCATATTGGACATGCACCATAAAGTCAGGAACATGTATGGATTGGATTAACTGAGGCAAAATAATTGTGGAAGCCCAGAGGGCAGAAGACAGATTTCAGACATGCCAACTGGAAAGTATACAGCAGCAGAGGATAAAGAGCTGGGCATTTTCCTTAAGGTGGTCCAACACTTGGACTTTCTTTCTGTTAAAGTGTTGTTATTTCAACAGTATAATGAGCTTTTCAGATGCTTTCCAACCATTGTCACTACCGTGGCAGCTGTCAGCTGCTCTTTGCCATCTTTAGGATGCACTTGAGTAGCTATACTAGTGAATTTACTACAGTTATATTTTGACATCTGTGGATCACTTTCCCTTCAAAATAACCTTTGACAATGGTGAAGTTCCTTTTCACATTGTATTTTTACAGAAAATATCAAACCCATTGACAATCATTTAGCAAAAAGGGCTACAGCTGTGAGCCCTGCTTTCAGCAATTTCATTGTGTCACCTCACCAAACTTTACGTGTCTGCAGAGGAGACATTACATATGATTTACTCAGTCTAATATGCTTTTACAGTTAGCTGGGAGAAGTAGGCACATTGGGCTGCTGTTGCAGACACTCGGGGTGAATCACCTGAGCTATTCCCTGAGAGTACCTATTTCTCTCCATCACACATGATGGTGGGCTAGCGTAGCCAGCACTGATGTCTCACAAAAAATGTTGGTGCCTCAAGGAATATGCTTGTGAGACCTGTGATTACTCTTTGACAGGCTCCATCCAGCAAATCCTTTCAACAGCCCTTTGTGCTTTGGAACTTGTCCTCAGAAGTCCCTGTTTTTTTTCCAATTCATTGTCTGAACTTGCTTTTAAGAGTTGTCCATCTCTTTTATTACAAAACTAAAAAACTTTAGAGTAATCCAAGCAATGCCAAATTTCAGGCATTTTGTTACTCAGGAAATCAATGTGATTCTTGGTTTAGTTATTGCCTCAGTACAACGATTGCCGAACCTGAGGGAAAATATCATTAAATGCAGATTTTGTGAGGTTGCAAGTTCTTGTTTCTGATGTGTGAAAATCTCAGTTAATTTAGAGGCCTCATAGCCCTTATTATATCACCCACAAGCTTCCTGATGCATGTATTAAAACAGTCCACAAATACTAACTGGCAAGTAACTGCACATGAGCTTTAGTAATGCCAAACATCAAAGGGAAGTCCAGCCACTTGGTAGGCCTTTTTCATCATTAAGAGGTGTGATCCAAATAGCTCTGCATTTAGTGATATTTCCCCTGAAGTTCAGCAGTCTTTAGGCTGAGGCCATAACTGTTGTCTGTTTATTGATAAATTTTCTTCCTTGAAAACAAGAAAGTCTTGTTTTAATTGCACTGAAGAAAATGTTCTTAAAGGCTGCCATAGCCTTTCACTGCAGCAGCCTAAGATGAATCATTATAAGACGTGCCACTTGCAGTGCTATGT
>VWZE01000018.1:0-13342 GCA_013396675.1 Eubucco bourcierii
TTAATTCAGCAGAGAGGAGGCAATGTAGAAGATTTTTTGAATGCATGGAAGACAACTTCCGGAAGCAACTCCCTTTAAAAGAGAAGGCATCACTAATATATTGCCTTAGTGTAGTAAAACAACCAACCCCACATACAAAAGGGACACCATGACCTCATTGTATTTATGTGTAAGTGAGGAATTTAGCAGAGGACTTTAAGCTAGGTAGTGTTTTGAATTGGAAGAGAGCCATGTGCTGGGAAACCTGTCTGGTTTAATATCAGTATCAAATGGTTTTTTGTGTAGAACTTGCTACCTCCCCATGCAAACATTGCCTGGCTTGTAGTCATGGAAACTACAGCAGTATCACTATAAACCAAAGAATGACGTGTCACGCTTGATGGAAATCAGGAACTACTGAAATTAACATTTTCAGACTGTTTGTTTGGTTGCCTCCAGCTTTAGCTTCTGTAAAATAAAGCTTTGAATTAAAAATGCTGACATTAATGACAACTACACATGTAGTTTAGGCATTCTAAAATCTTAGGCTGAAAAAAATAATAGGTTTGTGGGGAAAGGTTTGTAGGACTTTCTTAGATTTGGTGAGGGTGGTGGGTTTGAGAAATTACCCCCAAATAAGATTTATCAGACCAACTCAGACAGCTTGGAAGTGACATACAGCTAGATTTTACAGTATGCTACATTTACAGGCGTATGTACAAACTATAGGTATGTGTACTTAAAATTATATCCAATTATTTACAGTTTAGAAATATTACAGAAATCAAATCATCCTCCCCAGACAAAGAAAGAGCACAGAAGGGGCCAATACCATTTTCTTCTTCCCACAGACAGAAAACCAGCAAGATCTCACATGTTATATCAGTTCAGTCAAGGGTAGCATTTAGCCATGCACAGAGGAACAGCGGAGGAGGTGGGAAGTAGGAGGCAAAGTGAACAAAGAGTGAGAGATCATAGAATCATAGAATGGTAAGGTTGGAAGGGACCTCAAGGATCATCTAGTTCCAACCCCCTGCCATAGGCAGGGACACCTCCCACTAGCACAGCTCACTCAAGGTCTCCTCCAACCTGGCCTTGAACACCTCCAGGGAGGAAGCAGCCACAACCTCCCTGGGCAACCTGTTCCAGTGCCTCACCACCCTCACTCCAAACAACTTCCTCCTAACATCCAGTCTAAATCTTCCCTGTGCCAGTTCAAACCCATTGCCTCTTGTCCTGGCATTGCAAGACCTTGTCAATAGTCCCTCCCCAGCCTTCCTGTAGGTCCCGTTCAGATCCTGGAAGGCTACTATCAGGTCTCCTGGAAGCCTTCTCTTCTCCAGGCTGCAGAGCCCCAACTCTCTCAGCCTGTCCTCATAGCAGAGCTGCTGCAGCCCTCTGAGCATCTTGGTGGCCTCCTCTGGACCTGCTCCAACACTTCCATGTCCTTCCTGTGCTGAGGGTTCCAGAACTGCACACAGGACCCCAGGTAGGGTCTGAGGAGAGCAGAGCAAAGGGGCAGAATCACCTCCCTTGCCCTGCTGGCTACGCTGCTCTTGCTGCAGCCCAGGACTCAGTTGCTGTCTGGGCTGCACTCACACTGCAGGCTCATGTTGAGCTTTTCATCAACCCAGACCCCAAGGTCCTTTTCCTCAGGGCTACTCTCAGCCATTTACCATCCAGCCTGTGTTTGTGCTTGGGATTGTGCCTACCCAGGTGCAGGACCTTACACTTGACCTTGTTGAATGTCATGAGGTTGGCCTGGGCCCACCTCTGCAGCCTGTGCAGGTCCCTCTGCATGGATCCCTGCCCTCTAGCAACTCAACTGTGTCACACAGCTTATCACACAGATTGTTTATCTATTGGCTTTTTATACCAATTAGCAAACCAATGAATGATACAGACTTTATTTTCTTTGTACAACCAATGTCCTACTCATCCATTCTCTATTCAAAAGAATGTCCAGAAAGTTCCTCTCTTTTGTTATAGTTTGGGACCTATGGGTCCAAAATGGTCAGTGAGGAGACCCACAGAAATAGTAAGAAAAACTGGGATTTTGTTGTGTCAAAAGTCAGAGCAGGATGAACTGTAGTAGTTGGATATTGTCTTTTATGTATACTAATGTTTTTCATGAGTGAATCAAACTTAGGTAAGTTGCACCTTCTGATTCTACTGCTTAAATAGTACTCATGTTCTCTGATTTTCACCATCTGAGTAGCACTGAAAGGACTGAGCGGCAGAGGAGTTTTGATTGTGCTTTTAATGCTGATGGCCTACCTGGACTAATTAAAACCCACAAATTGACCTACTTGCACAATTCTACCTCTCTGAAGACCTTTTGCTCATACTGTCAGTCTACTCAGGTTTCCTGTGCATTAAGGGGGGAGGCACTTTAAGAGCTATTTTCAAATCTGAAGAGATTATATTAAGCTTTTAGGGGAAAAAAATATGATAGTCACTTCATAATCATGAAACAGATTTTATGTTATTGCTTAGAGGTAAATTGGTTCTTGTCCCTGGAAATGAAAACAAGCACAGACAAATAAAAATCAGAAAGGTTAAGGCAACAAATGGTTTTCAGTTAATAGAGCATAGAAAAGGAGCTAAGATGAGCTTCTTCATATGTGTTATTTTCCTTTTTCATCCCTTTCCTTCTGTAGTGTTTGTTACTTAGCAGATATTAAGAGCAAGACACAAAAAAATACAGAGAAACTAATAGTAGTGGCAATTTTGTGCATTGGTTTTCAGTAAGAACATCAGTTTGGGTAGGTGTTTGTGTAAACTGTTTTACTGAGCAGACAATTACTCTGGGAATAGTAGGTTAAAGAAGAGAATTCAAGGTAGAGATATTTGGTGACACTCTCAAATGTTAGCAAGCTTGCACTTTTCCAAAATGCTTTAGAGAAGATCAAAATTCAAAGAGCTCTTGGAAGGACCACCTTAGAAGGAAGGTCTGCCATCAACCAAACAATGGTCAGTACAGAGGACTTCAAAAGATTTACAAACCCCAGAAAGATAAGAGAACAGCTGCCTGCCCAGGACCTTTCTTGCCTGCAGAGCACCTGCTAGCACAGAGAGAGGAAAGCTTATTCATTCTTCCTGTCAAAGGGGCCCCAGTGGGATCTCTCTGGGGACCTCACTGGGAAAAAATCTAGACAAACTAAATGGCATCCAGAGAACAGTTATTTGCCATGAGGGAGAGGAACACCTTACCTCAAGATCTTTGATTTTGAGGGGGGAAACACTAGAAGAGGTTGTACGCAAATATGGAATCTGCTTCTTGACTGTTTTCAGGATTAGGGAGAGCCAGGCATTTGTTTCATCAGAGAGTATTTTGACACTGCCTCAGTGTTTGTATGGATTAGATAGTCTCTTGACATCTCTTGTGTTCTCTGTCTGTGCTTACTTGAAACCACTGCAGCTGTTTTTCCTTTTGAATACTTTCACAAAAAATAACCCAGATGAAATTGTGTCAAGTTAATGCTATGTGGCTGTGCTTGTGTTTCCAAACCAAGCAAACCAAACAACAAAAATCCCCAAACAACTCTGGGAGCAAGTGACAGCTGGAATGTGGGGTAAAAAAAAGATCTGAGATGTAAAAGTCTGAATGTAAAATGTTTTCCCAAAAGAGGTGAAGGCCTCAACTCGAGCCATTAATCATAAAATTGTCACTTTCTAAGTATGCAGTGCTAATACTCTCACACAGTAAGAGTGATTCCATGTACAGTGCTCATGTATATGCTCTCAGAAATGATCTGATAGCAGCCTGGTACTGGTGAGCAGAGGGCACTGCAAGGAAGATGAAAGTTGAGGGATGCTTAAGTTGGCAAGGGCCAACTGTAGGAGTGGTGTTTGTGTGGCTGTCCCCAGCTCACTTCACAGAGGCTGCTGTCTTCCAGCATTTTCCTTGTTCTGTTGTTGAGTTGCTGTGAACAGTGGATTTTGAGGGGTAGGCCATGTAAGGATTCTCTCCATTCAGTTATGCCAAATGAATATGTGTTTATTCCTTGAGTAATAGTTGCTCAATTTGCAGGTGGCTATTTCATCGTACAGCTATTTGGAGGAAAAGCAGTGGCTATAAACCCTGGCTTCAATTCATTAATTTTTTTTTTTTTTTTTTTTTTTTTTTTTTGGTGATAGGTTTTTCACTTGCTACAGTCATACTTAGAATCAAAGCAGCTTGCAGATTCAGACTTCCAACAGGAAGTGGGTGCCATCGTTACCCCTGTAGGAACCAAACTGTGGCTGGCTAAACGGTAAGGCGAAGCAAAATACCTGCGTTTATGCACATAGGTTACTAACAGACACAAGACTTGGATGAAGTTCTTTTACATTTTATTTTCTTCCTTTTGGCAAGGTGAAGAATTTTATTTCTCTACAAATATGTGAAATTTCTGTGTCGTACTGGGTTGCTGATTTTTTAATTGAAGTTTTGTTGTTGTTTGGTTTTCTTGGGGTTTTTTGGTTGGTTGGTTGGTTTTTTTTATGGACAGAAACTCTTTTTTTGCAAATCTTTCTGAGCCTGTAAAGCTCTGTGTTGTTGGGAACACTTTGAGCTGGACTGTGTTTTCTTTTCCTTTCTCTCTTTTTTTTTTTTTTTTTTTTTTTTTTCATCTTTTTTAATTTTAAAATCTAAAAAAAAAAAGGCAAGTAAAATATGCATGACATATTTGGTAACCGAATTAACTTCTACATATATTTTAAACTTAAAGACTACAATTCATAATAAAGCTGATTTTTTTTGCATCCCTCTTCGCTTTCTGCTTGATAAACATATTCCATTTGGTTTGATTTTAAAAGGAAAAAAAAAAATCCCAAAGAAACAAAACAAGTAAAGATATTGATGTAAACAGTGTTGTCTGGTAGTTCTAGTCTCCCATGTTGTGTGCAGCTTCAGTGTTTATATTTGGCTGTGTTCTACCATGAATGGTGAGTATTCACAGGATCACAGAATCAAGCAGCTTGGAAAAGACCTCTAGGATCATCCAGTCCAACCTATCACCTAACCCTTCTGATTAACTAAACCCTGGCACTAAGTGCCTCACCCACCCTCCTCTTAAACACTTCCAGGGATGGGGACTTCACCTCCTCCCCGGGGCAGCCCTTTCCAATGCAGATCACTCTCTCTGTTAAGAACTGTCTCCTAACATCCAGCCTATACCTCCCCTGGAACAGCTTGAGACTGTGTCCCCTTGTTCTTTTGCTGGTTGCCTGGGAGAAGAGACCAACCCCACCTGGCCACAATCTCCTTTCAGGTAGTTGTAGACAGCAATGAGGGGGTTTGTTGTAGTTTTCTCTTTTTCTTGTTTTAAAGGAGTTTTGGGAGGTTGTTTGATCGACTGGGTTGTGAAACTTTGTCTGTGCAGTTTCCTGGATGTTGGGAGAGTTATCAGGAAACCAGCACATCATCTGTGCCCCATTGTTAGGCTTCTGGTCACCGTCGGAGAGTATGGTGACTGGCTGGATCCTTGGTCCATGTATAGTCATTTTTACACTCTTCCTGTTCAGGCAAAGAGAGTGAGCACCACACAGAAAAACTGATGCATCTCCATCTGTTTCTTCTGCTTTTTACATAAGTGTGAAAACACTTTCTAACAAATAAAACTTTTACTAGCTTGCCTTTTTTATAGGTGAAACCTCATGTGTAAATTGTATAAAATTAATTAAATTTTTTACATGTGGGATTAGTTTGACCTCTAGGTTTTTTTATAATGCTGTGGGATCACATGCAGTTCTCATTAAGAGAACAAAAAAGAGAACAGTTAAGATTATATTATCAATCTGGTATGCTAAAAAAACAACAAAGAACCCACAGCCTTTCATTATCGTTCACCAAGGATAACCAGAGAACAAATTAATTTTTCTTAATAGCTGAAACTCACAGTGGGGGAAAAAAAAAAAAAAATCTTGTAGGTTCCTTTAGAAACAATAGATTCTCTGCCCTTACAAGGAAAACTAACAGCAACATAATAGTCTGGCATTTGAACTGGTAGAAAAACTGAAATCACCAGACCAACATCTTTCCCTTTGGAGAAAATGCTAGCTATAGTGCAGGATGAGTTGGTCTTATAGAATGGGCAAGTCAAGTGAATTTGGTGTATTATAATTACTCTGAGAAGATTTCAACAGCACCAAGAATGCAAGCAGATGTGCTGGTAATAGATGTTTATTTCTATGTGGATGTTCCTGCACTTCCAGGAACTCAGCAAGGATTACTTGGTAGTGTAGGCTTCACTATTGTATTTTTAAATGCTTTCCATTAAATGTAGGTCTGTTGGCTGTGATGTGCACTGATGTGCTGGTTTTGTATTATGTGGTTAAAAAGTATATGGACAAAGTTTAATAATTAAATCTATTATTAATGTCTTCTCGAGAAGACAAGAGGAAGCTTGTGCATATTGATTCAGTGCTACAGATGTGGGCTGTGAGAGCAAATACATTAAAATATGAAGGCTGCCTTCTAAACAGATAAAACCCAAAACCTTCAGTCTTTACTGCAGAAATGGCAAGTTAATAATGGAAACATGAGAGATTTAATTTTCTAATAAGCTGCTTATCATATGTGTCGCTGTGATTTCCACAAGCTTTTTTGCCTCCACCAGTGACAAATCTCTCTGCAGCAGAAATGTGGTCAGTACAAGAATAAACAATATGGTTAGCCCCCTAATAATTATGTAGAGGTGGCTATATGAAGAGTCAAACAAGGAAGATTCACTTCTTGATGCACTTAGAAGATGTTTTAGCTGATACAATTGCAGGTCAGGTATCAGAAGAATCTGGCCACCAGAAGAAAGAATATTTGCTGACATTTGCCATTCTTCAGGAAGCAGTAAGCTTGAAGGTGATAGGCAGGAAAAACTATGCTGTGAACCTAAAATTCATTTGTTAGCCTGCTAGAATCAAGAGCTTAGTTTATGGAAGGTCAAGACAGACTGGAAAACTCAGAACTGGAAGGTGCACAGACTCTGTCCCCAGCTACCTCCTTTCCTCACCCTCCAGCCTTGTGCCAGGCAGGAGCTGTGTTATCAGGAAAAACATGTAAGGATAGGCCTGGTTTGGGGCCTCCAGAGGCTGTGCTTAGGCCTCTTGGGTGGCAGAGGCATGGAGGGCAAGGAGTGGAGCACTGGGGATGACAGTTTTAGTTTTGGGCTGGGGGAAAATTCAGGGGGTTTGCTTATGGATTCTCTATCTGCTTTGTAATTTCTATCTGTAACACTCTTTCCAAATATAATTCTGTTTTGGTTTTTTTTTTCTCCAATTCATTTGAGAGCTTCACTCTGTCGGCTCTTTAAACCCACGACAGAACAATTGGTGGCCCGTACGGGGAACGAGATGGTTGCTGGTTTGCATAGTTTGAATTGGAGGTAAATACAGAATTGAAGCTTAGGAAAAATGGTGCCTCTTAGTGAAATTGTACTGGAGAGTTGGGAGGCTTGGAGAAGTAAGCCGCTCCCCTCTCGCGTGGCGGAGGGGTAGAAGCAAGCGGCAGGCAGCGATTTGGAGGGTCTGAGGCGGTTGAGGATGCTTTGGACCCCCCACCCCCGAAGCGGCCGTGGCTGGAGCTGACCCAGAGCACGCTGCCGAGCAGCGCCACACGGGTCGAGCTGCAGGGGTGGAGTAGAACGGAGCTGGCGAACCGCTGTGTGTTCTCCTCCTCCTGATGCGAACCTGCGGGCTGAGAAAATGCAAGTGGCTCCGGGCGGGAAAACGCAGGCGGCTCCGGCTGTGCCGGCAGCCTCCCCTGCTCCCGTAGCTCCGGGCGGCTCCTCCAAGATGGCACCAGGCGGGAGCAGTGCCCTCCTTGCTGGCGGGCTGGTGGCAGTGGCGGCCATCCTCTTGCTGGGCGCAGCCACTCCCTATTCAGGGGGTGAGCTGATGAGTCCACAAGAAACAGCCTTGCCTCAGTACCCCTTTTGTCCCAGTACAGGCAGCGTGCACGGGCAGGCAGCTGCTGCGAACGGCGAGCCTGCATTTGGAGTGTGTCCTGCCGGGGTACCCACGGAGAGCAGCGACAGGGATCCCCTTCCCGCGCTGCGAGTCATTCCTGATTTTACAGTGGCCGAACCGGCGGTACTGAGTGTGGGCAGAGGCGGAGTTTTGCTCCCCTTCCCGCACACTCCTGCCGTGTGTACACAGGGTGGCCAGCCAGCACCAGTGCGAAAGGGCAGCGTGGCCCTGCCTATCCCCGCTGAGTTTCCAGCGGTGGCAGAGGCGGCAGCCGCAGCCCTGGTGCCGAGCTCAAGCGGCAGGGCGAGCCGTAAGGGTGCCCTGACGGTAGTGCCCTCTCTGGCCGGTGAGGCAGGGATGGGGATGGACAGTCCTGGTCTGGTAGTGGTTCCTGTCAATGGTACAGACCCCGTAATGATTTTCTTCCATGTTCATCCATCTCCTCGTCCACCACCAGATCCACCTCCTTTTCAGTTGTCCATTGAGAAGGTGGATGGAGAGGTGCTGGGAAAGGTTAAATAAAGTTTGATACTGTGATACCTGCTGGCACTCGGACATGTTTTGTCAAAATTATTCCCTCTTTCTGTGCTAAAGTGTTGACTTGTTAGTAGTGTTTTTAAAGTTCAGAAATAGATGAATTTATGCAAAGGCTTTTAGAAGAGTGTTCTGTGTATTAAAATACGAAGTTTAGGGACTCAATTCAGTTTATCCATTGGAAGCAAAAACTCTGCATGATGGTGGCTAGACAGGAGAGTTCAGGGTTTAATTCAACACCAGGAGGCTGACAGATTTTCTGCCAGCTAAAACGTGACATTTAAAAGATGCTGGTGGTGGAGAGTTTTCTGACAACATGTTATTTTTCTGACAAAAACATGTTATTTAAACAGAAGAATAAGATGGTGTTTAGCAAGTACAGAGTTTTTAGCTTTTTTTCCTTTTAATATAAGGCTCTTCCAAAAATACTATTGATAAATTTAATCCTGTGAAAAGGTCTTCCTTCCAAGAATTCTAGGCTGAAATAAAGGATTACACTAAGAGTAAGATCTCATTAGAGAGCAGAGAATGAGTAGGCAGTTAATTTAATTAACTGATAATTTTGGAAGTGAAATGAGAGCAGTCACAAAAATCATAAGGACAGTTCTCTTATTTGCAAGGCAGGTATGAAATTGCCTTTGAAAAAGTTACCCCTGTAACCTTGCCAGCGCTGGTTTCTTTACCCTGATGCTTAAGGGTGTTGTCATGGTTTGAGGGGTTCCAGGTTATCCTGGAAAAAAATCCAGGTTATCCCTAAAAAAATACAGAGACCAAGATCTGTCCCAGGGGATGAACTGGTTGCCCCCGGGTATCATACTGTTGTTATTCAATCCCATAATCCTGCAAACACTGTAAAAGTAAGCAGCTAGGTCACCTCGTTCTCTTTTCTCCCTGCCTCTCCCACTCTCCCCAGGGATCCTTATCTCCTAACTATGTAAGCAATACCCTGCAGGCAGTGGCCTTTGAGGCTATGGACTGCAGTGAGTTTGGGGCCAATTGGGAGACAATGAGGGATGGGAGAAAATGAGCACTGGAGTTGGGTGGTTTGGTTTGGTTTGCTCCGGGGCGGGGGAAGATTTTGAGGGAATTTTCATGTATCATAGAATCATAGAATGGTAAGGTTGGAAGGGACCTCAAAGATCATCTAGTTCCACCTCCCTGCCATAGGCAGGGACACCTCCCACTAGTACGACTCACTCAAGACCTCCTCCAGCCTGGCCTTGAACACCTCCAGGGAGGGAGCAACCACAACCTCCCTGGGCAACCTGTTCCAGTGCCTCACCACCCTCACTGGAAAGATCTTCCTCCTAACATCCAGTCTAAATCTTCCCTGTGCCAGTTTAAACCCATTGCCCCTTGTCCTGGTATCCTGTATCCTGTATCTGTATTAGATGTTAAGGATTCATGTATGCCCTGTCTGTTCCTGCACATCTTTAAATACAACGTTTCTGTATTCTTCTCCAATTCAGTGAGAGCCTTATTATTTTGCTACTTTTTCCTTAGAAAAAGCATAATGTAAGATAATCTCAGTCTGTTGTGCTCTCTCTCAAAACAACTACAGCAAGTGTGTTGTGAACTTCTTGAACAAAATATGGGGATTTGTAGGTAACTCTCGGAGTTCTGTAATTTTGACTGAAGTTTTATATTAGTTTGATTAATGAACCACATCCTCTCATCCATTTTTCAAAGATGGGTGCTGAGAGTGACCAGTTTGAGCTGAGTAACCATTTAAACACTGTACTTTGAAAAAAGTGTTGGTTGACACCCTGTGTAGTTACACATTGTTCAGCTGTGATCTACATGTGGCACATTATTAGGGAGGAAATCCTGTTCCTTGTTTAATAAAGTTTTATTCCGGCTTGACAAGTAAGGTTAGCTTGTATTCATGAGGCAACATTGGCTGGAAGATGTGAGATCTTTTGGACTCTTCTAAGAGCTTAGAGACTGCAAACCACAAAGCTTTTCTAAGGCCTTTTACAGAAGTTTTGTTTTCAATGCCTCTAAGATAGCAAACTACACTAGGATACCTGTAGCTACACTAGGATACCTAAAGTTAAATCTGGGATACCTGTAGCTACATCTAGGATACCTAAAGTTACATCTAGGATACCTGTAGCTACACCAAGAATACCTAAAGTTACATCTAGGATACATGTAACTACATCTAGGATACCTAAAGTTACATCTAGGATACCTGTACCTACACCAAGGATACCTAAAGTTACATCTAGGATACCTAAAGTTCCATCTAGGATACCTGTCGCTACACCAAGGATACCTGTAGCTACATGTAGGATACCTAAAGTTACATCTGGGATACCTGTAGCTACATGTAGGATACCTGAAGTTGCATCTAGGATACCTGTAGCTACATGTAGGATACCTGAAGTTACATCTAGGATACCTGTAGCTACATCTAGGATACTTGTAGCTACATGTAGGATACCTGAAGTTACATCTAGGATACCTGTAGCTACATCTAGGATACTTGTAGCTACATGTAGGATACCTGAAGTTATATCTAGGATACCTGTAACTACACCAAGGATACCTGTAGCTATACCTAGGACACCTGTAGCTACACTAAACTAATTCCCAAGAAGGATTTCATTAGTGTCTTTTAATAGGTATTGATTGGCAACTAACATTTGAATTTTGTTAAGTGCTTCTTGAGAGTCTGAGCAAATAAAGTTTGATTATGATGTTTAAAAAAAGAGTGAGAATCTGCAAAAGCTCTGCATGAAAATTCTTCAATGATTGCTCCACGTAAGGGTGGGTTGACATCTTTGTTTGTAGATAGAAGGCTGGATGGTTATAAATGCAGTCCTGGAGTGACATTCAAGGGCGTCTGCAGACTGAGGTGCTTTAGTTTGTTTAAATCTTCTGATGGAATTAAGGCCAAATGTGTAAGCTTTCTTTGCTCCTTGTCGTTTCCTTGGAAGGGGAGGTAGTTTGCTGTGTGTGCTGGTTTGAAGCTAATTGGAGTATTTTAATAGAGAAAATTATAGGCTGTGAAAAGGAAACAATGGTGATGTCTACTTCACTCATAGGCTTGCTGAGATGTTTAAGTGAAGAACTCAAAACATCAGATAAGGGAGTCTCTGGGGCACAGCACTGTGGTCTAACAGCTTCTGGGCTTTTCTCCTGTCTGCCGAGCAATCTCACTAACTACTTTCTTTCTAACCCTCCCTGGCTGATCCTCCAAGCTCACCTTGCGCATAAGGCAAACCTTGGGGTAAGGTACAGGGGTGGGGAGAAGGTGGAAGGGTGGTTGGGAGCCCCTCCTGGAGTCTCTGGTTTCTGGGAGGGGAGTTGTGCTTCTGTATTCCCTTTAACTTGTCTATGTCTGTAACTATTCCTGTCTACAGTGTCTATCTCTGCTTGTACATTGTGCTGAGCTGTAAATAGAGCTTCAGTCCTTAACTTCCAGCCGGCTGAGTTCTAGTCTGGGTCATTTTACAAAGTGTTGGGGGGGTGGGGAACTCCCAAACCATCACACTGTGTAATTCATTAATATTGATCTTCTTTAAAACAAACAGTAATACAAGAGAAACTGGATTTTAGAAGTGAAGCCATGTGTTCCTGTTAGAGTTGGTGAAACTGTGTGCATGAGCAGGATGCACAGGGCTGTGACCACATATTACTGATTTCATCAATACATTTCAGTTTGGTTTGCATCAGATCTGCCATCCAAAATAAGCAAACCAATGACTACCTTAAATTCAGCATGACCTAACTATAAAAGATTAATTGTTTAAACAATAATATTTGCAGAGCTCCAAACTTTGTGATTGATTTCATGTTACATAGTCCTGAGCTAATCATTGTTACTTAAAGGCAGTAAGTGCAGAACAGAAATCTGAGTGGTCTCAGCACTACTGTAGGTAGCTCAAGGCAGCTGGAGCAAAATGAAGTATTGCATGTGGAGCTTCTGAACCTACCTAGTTGGTTGTAGATGTACAGAGAATATCTGCTGAAGGGTACACCTCCTGATTCACCTACCAGACAGTTCCTTGTAGAAAACATATAGCTTGTTGTCATGTTTTCTGTGAGTGCTTAACTTGGGCCTCTTCAAATTCACAGGAACCTGTGATTTTAAAGGGACAATTTATTTATTTCCATTAACCTTTTTCTCTTAAAAAAAAAAAGAAAATAAAAAACCTGGATTCTAATGGATAACAAAAAAATTACCTCCTGCCATAATTGAAAATGAAATTCTAAAGAAGTCTCTCTACCCTATCCCTAATTACCTGTTCAGTGTTATTGATAAGAAATTGTTGGGGTTTGGAAGACTTCATTCATTATTATCTTCATTAATGATCGAGGCATTGGAATTAAGAGTGCCCTGACGAAGTTTGTTTGAATATACAAAAATAAGTGGGGAAGTTGACACCCCAGAAAGGAGAGCTACCCTCCAGGAAGATCTTGACGGGCTGGTTAAGTGGGCAAAAACAAACTGTATGATGTTTAATGAGGCCAAGTGTAGGGTCTTGCGTCTGGGAACACATAACCCAGGAATGCAGCTCAGACTGGGAGCCACCTGGCTAGAGAGCAGCACTGTGGAGAGGGACCTGAGAGTCTTGGTGGACAAAAGGCTCAACATGAGTGAATGGTGTGCTGCAGTGACAAAGAAAGCCAACACAATGCTGAGTTGCATTAATAAGAGTATCAGGAGCAGGAATAAAGATGTTCTCCCGTTCTGCTCAGCACTGCTCAGGCTGCACCTTGAGTGCTACATACAGTTTTGGTCCCTGCTATACTCCCCACCTGGAGTACTGTGTGCAGTTCTGGAACCCTCAGCACAGGAAGGACATGGAAGTGTTGGAGCGGGTCCAGAGGAGGGCCACAAAGATGATCAGAGGGCTGGAGTAGCTCTCCTATG
>VWZE01000018.1:18785-39084 GCA_013396675.1 Eubucco bourcierii
CTAGTGGGAGGTGTCCCTGCCTGTGGCAGGGGGTTGGAACTAGATGATCCTTGAGGTCCCTTCCAACCTTACCATTCTATGATTCTATGAATTTTCCCCGAACCCAAAACTAAATCTGTACTCCCCACTGCTCCAGTCCTCTGCCATCCACAGACCCAAACACGAGCCCCTGCAGGCCCCAAACCAGGCCTGCTCCTTACACATTTTTCCCAATAAGTAGCTCCTGCCCAACACAACAGGGTGGAGGGAAAGGAGAGAGAGTTACCCTTGATGCTCATTTATAAAGGGATAGAAAAATTATGGGATTGAATAACAACTTTCCAACTGCTCCAGCCCCTAGAGGTTTTAAAACCCTGTAATTACCAACCTAGGACAATTAGAAAGTGTCTGAAAGACCTCTGTTTACACAAAGCGAGATCTTAGTTGCATGTAGTCTACTGTGTGTTATGTAGCCGTCTGATACTGTAGACCATAAAATAATACAGAAGTTAATGCAGCCTTACTATAGAGTTTATTACTGAGCAGTGTTTCCAGTAAAAGTTGTCTCTTTTAGGGAGGGTCATAGGCGAATACAGCTGCTAAATTTCTACCCACCTGCCTTTGGCCTTTCATTTTGATGTTGTAATCGCATATCTTACTTGAAAAAGATTTATTCTGGAATTTTAAAGATGTTACAGAGGCGAGAATGTTTCTTGGAACATTTTTAGTTAAAACATTTTTTGAAAGAGTTTCAAGCATTGAGATAAGCACACAAGGAAAGTGCCAGATAAAATAAAAATGAAATACCGAACAGAATTAGTCATACTTTGAACTTGTACTGCTTGATTCTGAAAGTTTTTGTTTCTGTGCAGTCCCCAGTAGACTCATCAGAATAAGTTCTGTGTTTTGAACTGGATTTCCTGTTTGCTCACATATTGAATTATGTTTTAAGAAAGGTTTTCCTGCCTGAAATCTACAGTGACAATAATATTATTTAAAGTGTAGATGTTACCTGGTAACAAAATAGAGAAAATGGCTATCACTTGTGTCTTGAAGAGTTAAGGCAGAATGTAGATTACTACCAGTTTGCATTCTACGCCCCAAATCTCCAATGTTCTTGTCCAGTGAAAAATAATAATCTAATTTTTAAAACGTGCATGCCTATGTAGTGTTCAGCAGAACAGTGAGAGAGCTATGGACATTAAAAGGTGTAGCAGGTACCTTGCAAGGGATCACAGCATGTCAGGAGTTGGAAGAAACCAAAAGAGATCATCCAGTCCAACTCCTGTGCCAGAGCAGGACCAGACAATCTAGCTCAGGTCACACAGGAACACATCCAGAAAGGCCTTGGAAGTCTCCAGAGAAGGAGACTCCATAATCCCTCTGGGCAGCCTGTGCCAGTGCTCTGGGTTCCTTACAGTAAAGAAGTTCCCCCTTGTGTTGAGCTGGAACCTCCTGTGCTGCAGTTTCCAACCATTGCTCCTTGTCCTATCCCAGGGACCAAGTGAGCAGAGCCTATTCCCCCTCCTCCTGTCCCCCACCCCTCAGATATTTATAAACATTGATTAAATCCCCCCTCAGTCTTCTCTTCTCCAGACTAAATAGCCCCAGGTCCCTCAGCCTCTCCTCATCAGGCAGTGCTCCAGTCCCCAAATCATGCTCACAGCCCTCCGCTGGACTATTTCCAGCAGATCCCTGTCTCTCTTCAACTGAGGAGCCCAAAACTGAAGGCAGTGCTTAAGATGAGGTCTCAGCAGGGCAGAGTAGAAGGGGAGGAGAATCTCCCTGGATCTGCTGGACACACTCTTCTGAATGCATCCCAGGATCCCATTGGTCCTCTTGGCCACAAGGACACATTGCCGTCCCATGGATGTTCTCCACCAGGACTCTCAGGTCTCTCTCCACAGGGCTGCTCTCCAGCAGATCACCTCCCNGCCACACAGCCTGCAGCGGTAGGGGCATATTATTGAACTACAATAATATGACCTAAAGACTGATTATTGTTACTGCAGTTAGTTACACAGATTATTGATAAACCAAGCAAAGACTTGCTGGTCGCCAGGGCAAGCTGAGTTAGCCAATAATAATGAACTGTATGAACTGCCATTTGATGGAATGGATGAAGAGTGTTGCCATTCTGCTAAAGAAGTTGTCAGTCAGAACGGACTAGGAACTGAAGCTGGCCTAATTGTTTTGTACATGCAGTCTGATTCGATCAGTTGTTGATCTTCATTAGTTGAATAAAACGGACACATGAAGCTGGATTGTGTCACTGCTGTTTCTGAGCATGCCTGTTACAATGATTTGATTTTTATAAGTTGTTTTTTTCTAGACCAAATCCATGTTTGGTGACCAGAGCTGCCTACCTTGACATCCTTGTGATGCTGTGTACTCACCTGGGGAAGTTTCAAAAGCAAGGTAAGCAAGCTCTTCTGTTCTGTAAGTCAGATGGAATGTCTGTGGCAGAATTTCTGAGCTGTGTTGAATCCAGAGAAACAAAAATGTATTACTTGCTGTTATGACATCTGCTGAGTGCCAGAGTCCTTTGGCTGCTCTGTATAAAAAAATCCTTTATCCTGCCTCTGTAGAGCTAGTCCTGGAATTGTGTATGAGAGGAATGAGATACTGCTCCATGTCAAAACTTGAAGCTGTAATCTTGTGGTATTCCTAACCCTAGAATGTGTAACAACAAAGAATTGTCTCTCTAGTGTTTCAGATTGGTTTTCCAACACAAAGTTGTAAATACAAACAAATCCCAAGGCCCAGAATGTTGCTACTTTAACTCTTCTGGAAAGCCACAGAGAGGTTCCCTCAGGAGACACCTGAAAGCATTTCAGAAAATAGGGTTTTCTTCTGCTTAGAAGTTGTAGGAGAAATTCTGAGAGATTCTTTATATTTCTTTTTCTTACATTGATTTTCATATTACTGTCAAGCTTTTGAAAGACCAGTCAGAACTACGGGTGGTTTTAGCCATGCAGAATGTTGCTTTGTAACACTTTGCAAATAAGAAGGAAAGCCAAGATATGGAAGGAAGGGATTCCCTTTCAAGTGTGACTGTGGAGAGGCAACCTCCAGTCAGCTGTAACTAGCCTCCTTGTGGGCCTGGTTCATTCATTTCTTATGAACAATTGACCAAAAAATACCTTGTGAGTCCAGGAAGGCAGTTAAAGAATGGGTCTTTATTTCAGACAGTCTCGTTTGGCCTGGTTTTAATCTCAAACCAAATTCTCTTTCATTTTTTTGTGTAACCATTCAGTAGTAGTGGTTCCATTTTAATTCCATCATTGCTATTTGTGTGATTTTTTGTGAATACACAGTTCAAAGAGTGATAGTTGTCAGGAAAATGAATCAATGGACATGTCTGAAAGTAACTTTTTATAGACAAGACAGCTGCGGAGGGACTTTTTAAGCTGTCAGGTAGTGATAGGACTGAGGGGAATGAACAAAGCTAGAAATGGGTAGATTCAGACTGGATGTTAGGGAGAAGTTCTTCACCATGAGGGTGGTGAGAGCCCAGAAGGGGTTGCCCAGGGAGGTGGTGGAAGCCTCATCCCTGGAGGTGTTTAAGGCCAGGCTGGATGAGGCTGTGGACAGCCTGATCTTGTGTGAGGTGTCCCTGGGCATGGCAGGGGGTTGGAACTAGCTGATTCTTGTGGTTCCTTCCAACCCTGCCCGATTCTGTGGTTCTGTGATGCAGAATCTAGCTGTTATGACAGAATTATATGCATAGAGAATACGTGACAGGTAGAAGAAAAAAGATAGGTTTACTTGGGACTGTAGGAGGTGGGTCTGATCTCTCATGTTCTCTCAAGCCTTTCCTCTCTCATGGATTCCAGTACTTGTGACTTGGAAAGGGCTGCAAGCTTTAGCAGAAAGAATGCACTCCCCATATTTACAGCAGTTTAAATACAACATTTCTCTAGGGATGTGTTTTTCCCTTGCTCTTTAATGTTTGTTTTAAGTAAACTATATTTACCATCAGTAGTTCTTATGTTACAATGTATATTTACTTACTTTTGCTGTTTATAGAAAATAAACTTTCTTAAATCCTGTTATGCCATTTACCCTAGTGATTATCCTTTTCAGCATAGTTAAAACTGTAGCTGTATATCACATCTGCAAAACAAAAAGCAACTCCCAGAGACTCCTTCAACCATACTTGGACTCCTCACTCTCATACTAATTCGAGGGCTCCTTTTTAGCGATAGATCCTTAATTACACTTCTTTTAACCACTATCCTTTGTATCTGTTCATATCCTTTGTAGTATAAATCATCCCTGTCTTTCTGTGTTCTCTTCATAGGAAGTTTTTTTTTTTTTTTCCTCTGCTTCTGATTATTCTTGTGACTCACCCTTCAACTCTGTTTTTGTATTTTCTCTTATGAAGGAGCAGTCAATATTCCAGGTGTGGGCTCCACATTTACTACCCTAGTGACTCTTACATCTCCTTTGTCAGTCTCTTTCCTTTTTGAGTCATCTTCGGGGCTTTTTTTTTGCCAGTTTTGGTTTTTAAACGATTACTGCACATTTCCAAAGGCTTTTATTAACCTCTCCACACCAGGGAACTCCACACCCCCCACCCCCACCTTTATTTTTTCTTCCCTGTAATGCCCCTGACTTCTGAATAGCCCTTTGAGTGTGAGGGACTGCCCCATGCTGTGGCAGAATTACTAAGCAACAGATTCATTTATTTTTCAAAGCTCATGTGAACTGTTCCAAACCTGTGTGCTATAAGGCACAATTTCTGTAGAAGGGAAGTAATTATTTTTGCAGACTCTCTCTGCTTAGGGATAGTTCATTAGTATCTTCTTGCCTAAAAGTTTCATTCCTATATAGGGTTTTAATTTGCAGGGAGTATCTACAGAGAGTAGAAACTCAGACTGGGAATATAGTTTTGAAAACTTGCAGATACATTAGGGACAATTTTATGTATTACAGGCAGAAGGAGTAATATGAAACTGAGTGTCCCACGACATCATGAGAGAAAGAATAAATTTAGTAGTCAAACATGAAATGCAAAACTTTAATTTTTAAATGTTCTACCAAGAATAATTATTACCTGAAATGCTATATACTTTTCTGATAATAAGTGTCTTGCTCATTATATGTGTATCTCTGGTTGTGAGCCAGTTTTTCTCTGTTTTAATCTTGATTTGTAAAGTCGTTTCAATGAAAAAAGGGTGAAGGACAAATCCAAATAAAACTGCTTCATGATGTGTTTATCTAAGAGGCCCCAGGAAGTGCTGTATATGAGTTCCAGGCCACAGCCCGAAACTGATTTTCACCAACAGAAATGGGAATGCAATGTAATTAGTCTGCAACTGGTTAAAATCAGACCACTTCTAATTGATTATGCCTGTCTAAAAGGGCTACAATTACAAAGAGATTTTCAGAGTACAACCCTGTCTCGGCCTTTCCTACATTACAGCTATTTTCTGTAAGTGATTTGTTGTCTTCAATTAATAAAATCTGTCTCTTAAAGTGCAGGACAGCCCTTAGGGAATTTACTTAACAAATGCAAAGCAATTTAAAATGTTGGATAAGGAAGGCGGGGAGTAATGGATACCAGAAGCATCTTGTCCAGCTAAAAATTTATTGCTGGCCAAATGATGATTATTTATGTTAAAACAAAACAAATCCACCATAGCTATTCTACTTTGCCAGTTTGTATGGAAGTGTTTCCTGATTCATGTCGCTGGGAAAAACAGTTTTCTTTCCTTGAGTTAACAGGCAAAACCTCAATCATTTTTACCAGCTCCTGATGTGTGCCTTGGGATCTTCTGATGTGCAGAGACAATACATCATGCCAAGACTATGTAAACTTAGAACAGTATTTTTTTTCAGTTATCAGTTGCAGTTGGAACTCAGGAAAAAAAAAATTAAGTAAGCCTTTTTTAAAAAGTAACCCTTAACATATATATAAAAAAATACTGTTTTACCTTTACTGAGAGCAAACAAAAGTTCTTATCAGATTTAGAATTATTTGATGAACAAGTGTCTATTGTCAATATCACTAATTATTGATAATATCTAGTGAATTAGTTCTTGCAGACCTGTGATGTATTATCCCCACAGTAACTGCTTCTGTGGACTTGTAGTCACAGATATAATTACAGGTCCTTGTAGTGACAGGACAAGAGGTAATGGCTTTATGCTGGGAGAAGGTAGATTTAGATTAGATGTTAGGAGGAAAGTCTGTACAGTGAGGGTGGTGAGATACTGGAACAGGTTATCCAGGCAAGTTGTTGATGCCACCTGCTTGGAAATATTCAAGGCCAAGTTGGAAGGGACCTTGAGCAACCTGATATAGTGGAAGGTGTCCGTGCCTGTGGCAGGGTGAGTTTTGCACTAGATGATCTTTAAGGTCACTTTCAGCTGAAACCATCCCATGATTCTGTGTTGTGGTTTGTCCCTGGCTGGGCCAAAGCCACTCTGTCACTCCCCTTCTTGGATTGACAGGGGAGAGAGGAAAATATAACAAAAGCCAGTGATAAGGTAGAAGCAATTTAATAATGCTAAGCACAGGTAAAGAGCAAAGAGAGATGTTATTCTCTACTTCCCATGAGCAGGTGGTGGTTGGTCACCCCTGGCAAACAGAGTTCTACATGTAATGGTTGCTCTGAGGGACAGATGCCATGGACAAATATCACCACACTTCCTTCTTTCACTATAGTTCTTATATCTAAGCTGATGTCACATGCCACGGAGTACACTTTGGCCAGTTTGGGTCAGCTGGCCTGACTGTGCCCCCTCCCAAGATCTTGCCCACCCCTCAGTGTACTCTTGGGGCAGGGAAATGTCAGAATAGCACAACCTGGGTGCTGTGTTCAGCAGAAGCCAAAACACTGGTGTGGTATCAACGCCCAGCTACAGTACTGCAAAGCACAGCACTAGAAAGATGCTCTGAGCAGAATTAGCTCCAGGTCAGCCAAACTCAATACAAGACCTTTACCTGGGTCCAGTAGGTACAAAATACAGTCCATCTCCAGAAGATTTTATGGTGTTTTACCCTACTAGAGAGCAGCTAAGTTATTCCTCCAGAAGTAAACCAGCACCAAAGTGGGTAGTGTAGGAATAGGGGAAGTTTCCAAACTTCACACTTTTCCAGCATTACTGGAGGAAGTAACACTTGCTTTGAAAATGAAAAATGCCTCTGAGTCCAAGTTAGAGAAAGGAGTTAGAAGGAAAGGTCTATCAAGCTACAGTGCTATAGATTTGCATGTGGGTCTGAGGCTCCACACTCTTCTCTGCACTCAGAAATGGACTTGCAAGAGACAATACCAGACTACAGACTCTGCTGGATAAGATTCCTTTGCTGAACTTGTGGACTTCTGACAGGACCTATCATAGATATTTCTGCTTTTGGATCCTCTCCTGAAACTGTTATCTGAAGCAAAACAGTCAGATGAGGTTATTACTGTGGTCTCATGGTGGTGGTAAGACAGAGCCAGAGCAGTGCACTGTAGTGCACTGTAGTGAAAGTTCAGATATGGAATGCTCTATCTCTGTTAGAGATGAAGAATGCCACAAGATGAAGTTGTCATTTTGTTTTTTTTTTCTTGTGCCAGTTTCAGGACAGTTTTCTGATAGTATTTTGTCAGTTTGTGGAGGAGAAAATGAATGCAACTTGCTAAAATTTATTTGGCTAATAGAAGTGTGTTTTACCAAGGTCTGTGTTCCCAAAAAATGACACATGTCAATAAAGGGTTGTGTTGAGCCCACAAATCCCATTGACGTAAATGAAATTTCAAGGCCAGGCTGGGCGAGGCCTTGAGCAACCTGTAGTAGTGGGAGGTGTCCCTGCCTATGGCAGGGGGTTGGAACTGGATGATCCTTGCGTTCCCTTCCAACCTTACCATTCTATGATTCTATGATTCCAAGATAAATAGGACATAGAACAGAAGTCGAGGAAAAGACAGAAGAAAAATTTGCTAAAGTTCCAAGTCCTTCTTTTATCCTAGCTATATGCAGTCAGGCTCCTGGCTGGTTTGGTCTGTCCATCAAGTGTAGTGTCCTCAAGATTGAAGTTTGATGGGAAAGAGAAAACATTTAAACAGGGTATGAATTGGGATGAGTTTAGGAGAAAATACCACTTGAAGTCTAACCATGCATGCATGCATGGACAGGCTGAGAGAGTTGGGGCTCTTCAGCCTGGAGAAGAGAAGGCTTCGAGGGGACCTGATAGTAGCCTTCCAGTATCTGAAGGGGGCCTACAGGAAGGCTGGGGAAGGATTATTTACAAGGTCTTGCAATGACAGGACAAGGGGCAATGGGCTTAAACTGGCAGAGGAGAGATTTAGACTAGATGTTAGGAGGAAGTTCTTTACAGTGAGGGTGGTGAGGCACTGGCACAGGTTGCCCGGGGAGGTTGTGGATGCTCCCTCCCTGGAGGTGTTCAAGGCCAGATTGGATGAGGCCTTGAGTGAGCTGTACTAGTGGGAGGTGTCCCTGCCTATGGCAGGGGGTTGGAACTAGATGATTCTTGAGGTCCCTTCCAACCTTACCATTCTATGATTCTATGATTTTTCCTATCTACATTTGAGGTGAAGGAATTTACGAAAGTTCTTGAAGTCAACCAAACTCCTCTGTTGTCAGTGAGAAGAGTTGCTCAATCTTTACATCATTCATCCTGTTCATAAAGAGATTGTTTTTTTATAGCAAAGGAGGCCAGCCAGCATTCTGCTCTTACTTGTACTCTCTCTGAATTTTGTGGGAATCCAAGAAGAAGAAATGTAGGAGAGAAAAATAACAAGCTGTATACAGAACATTCGACCTTTGTTCCCATAGCTTCAGGATGCTTACCATGGCGGAGGGGAGACAGTGGGACACCAGGCCCAGGGGAAAAACAAGCCATGAAGAATGTTAAAGAGTGGGCTGTACATGGCCTGGGTTTTGTTAATGTGTTGTTTGTATGGTGGTATAAAATGAGTCCCTGTGAGGCAATAGGGGTGATGCTTGTTACATTTCCTGACACTTGTTACACTTGTGCTGCTGACACTTGTCTCACGCTGGTCTTGCACTCGCATGGCATAAAGGGCAACTGCTTCAGTCCAAAGGTGGTCATTGCATCGGTTTGATCACTGGCAGCGACAGTTCTGTAAAAACAGGCTTCCGTTTGCTTACTGTTTCTCAAACAGCTAAACTTTGTGTAAATATAGTTGAGATTCTTAAATTCTGTTCATGAACAACAGAAATGATTTTTTAAAATTGCTGTGTATTGCACATGTCTGTCTGAGATTAGAAACATGAACATTTATGTACAGCTGTCTGCTGGCTTTGTCCTTTTTTTGTGCTCACAAAATCCTGACTCTTCAATAATACCTTTCACAAATGCCATTCTCTTAGTTATTTTTGTCCTTTTTCATTAGAAGTTAGGCAGTGTGTTGGTAGAAAGAGCATGTGTCATCCATCTTCTGGGTGCTTTGCAATAAAAGCACAAATTGGGTTTTTTAAGTAAGAGCTTCTCAAATGTATTGTCTGAATGTTAGGGCTTGTAGACTTCTAAATAGCTTATGAAGGCTGTGCCGAGTTTTTTTTATACTGCTTGGAGTTTTGGTTTTTTTATTATTATTTTGGAAACAAGCTAAGTGGTAACTCAAATGATTTTCTAATTTTTTAAATACTTGGCAGAAATAACTAGGTTGGCTATTTCAGCCATACATCAGCTTTCTTTACTTAGATCCCTAAGAACTGTGGCTGAAGAGTAATTCGAACAGAAATGTTGGCTGTTTGCTAATGCATGTTTTGTCTGTTTGATCTAATTAGCTTAATTCCATCTGAACAAACTGAAAGCAAACTGTTTGCTATGTCAGAAACCTAAGCTTTGTGTACCAGTGTATCAGCTGTGTGGCACTTGGTCAGTGTTGTTGTTTTCATAGAATCATAGAATGGTAAGGTTGGAAGGGACCTCAAGGATCATCTAGTTCCAACTCCCTGCCATAGGCAGGGACACCTCCCACTAGTACAGATCACTCAAAGCCTCATCCAGTCTGGCCTTGAACACCTCCAGGGGGGGAGCATCCACAACCTCCCTGGGCAACCTGTTCCAGTGTCTCACCATCCTCACTGTAAAGAACTTCCTCCTAACATCTAGTCTAAATCTCCCCTCTGCCAGTTTAAACCCATTGCCCCTTGACTCAAGGAATGTAAAAAGTTTAAACATATTTATAGAATCATCTAAATGGCGTCTGCCTACTGACATTAAATTAGATAAGTCAAAAGTAAGTGTAATTCTGGCACTTAATATTCTAATGCAATGCAGACAGGAGAATGAAAAGGTTGAGGATGGGATCGATGGAGGTCCAGGAAACAAGAGTAACTGAGAGTTGCACAGACAATAAAGTGCCAGAGGCAGATCAAATGAGGGATGTACTATGTTAAAACAGCCTCAAAGCAGAACAAAAGTGAGTGCAAGACAGAATGACAAAACAAATGGACTGAGGCTGAAAGGAATAAAGGTTGGGAAAAAGAAAGTGGAAGTGTGCAACACCAGCAGGTTGTTAAGGAGATGTTGGAGGCAGAACTCATGGCCTAGATGTGAGAGGAGGAAAGGAAGTGTGTTTTCAGAATGATCACAGAGACACAGTGAAAGGAGGTTTGTGGAGGATAGAGCATGATATTGCTGAACGTTGTGTTAAACAGGGCGTGAGCAAAGACCTTAGACAAAATGAGTGACGCTAGGGGAGAGTGGAGCTGATAGTGTTTGCTAATGTTATCAGAATTCTGCTCCCCTGTGAAGACAGTGACTGCTTATACTTAGGAAATTTTGGTTGAGGTTCTCTTCAGATTCCAGTGTGTACCACTGGCTGACTTGCACTGCCTTCAGTGGAAGTGGAAAACTCAGTGCTGCGCCAGAGAGGAGGTTTAAGAGAAATAACAGTCCCCGCGTCTGAATCAAATTTGTTTTTCTTTTCTCCTTTGATTTCCTTTGAAAACTTTCCATTATACTAAACAAAATGTAATGGGATGCTTCTGTACTAAAGCAATGTATTATCTGTGTATTGTTAATCACTTAGAGTTTTTAATTGTATTGTAACTGCTGATGCATAGTCTCTTATGTCAAAGATGTTGCAGGTGTCTTTAAACGAAAACATTCTGCTTAAAACATCACCTTTTCCTGATCATCAGCAACTAGCAATTTTAGTTCTGCTTTTCCATCCTCTTTGTTGTTTTGTTTTTTCCATTTACCACAGACTTTGCCCACTTTTAATAGAAAGGGAAGATAGAAAAGAAACTACTTTTCCTTAATATTTGTCTGGGAAAATACCTTCTCGACACTGATTACCTTTCATCCTTTTGTCTGTTTATGTGATCAGATACCCTTTGATAGATGGTAATGTGTGCAAGGGATTTTAACCTTAGTCCAGAAGGGATTTTAACCTTAGTCCAGAAGTAGTTGTAGCTTCTTGCAAGTCTTCGTGAATGCTGATAAATATCCAGATTTTTGATGCTCAGCCCCCCCTTCCCATAACGGTGTGCTGCAGGCACAGCAGCATAGAATTGCTACTCTTTTAATGTTTTGTCTGACTGTGCTGTGTCAGTAAGGAACTTGGTAATATTTTACCCACTCTTTCCATTCTTTTTTTTTTTTCTTTTCTTTTCTTTTCTTTTCTTTTTTTCTTTTTTTCTTTTCTGGAGCCTCTAGTAGGAAGTTGGAAGACAGCATGAATGCTTGAAGGGCTGCGTACAAAATTTGATCTCAGTATTTAACTGGAAGCATGCAAATACTTAGATGTATCATAATCACAGATAGTTCTGAACATATTCTAGAATCTCTGAAAGGAAAGATCAGCTGAACAGTCCATCAGCTGACAGTTTGTTAATCCCTGAGCAGAGAAATTTTTCTGTCCTTTCTGTTTGTAGTTACTTACTCTGGGAATGGGCTATAGGATACTTCCAGTATGCCACTGCAGGGAAGAACAGAAGAAAGCCTGTGGAAGAAAGGTTTTTGAGCTGCCTGAACTTTGAGGAGAACTTAAAGCTAGAGATTTATCAGATCTGCTGATTTCCTTCTGCTCCTCTTACTTTCTTCTTTACTTTCAGATTATGAAGACCATTTAACTTCATATAACTTACTGTAAACATAATTAAATCACAAATAGGATTAAACAAAAATGAGCTTAAAACCTAGATGAACCTAAAACCGAGACAGAGGTCATATGCATATCTCAATGTAGTGGACATAAAGGGATTGAGGAAGACTGTGGGATATTCATGCACTGTGTTGAGGAGAACCAAACTGTTGTGTAAGATGTGTTCCTCCCTAGAAGAGAACCTTCTTGTCCCACAAATGAAGCAATCCTTGAGAGAAAAAGAATAAATTAATTCACTTAGTTCTGGAGGGTTCTTTTGCATCCGTCAGCGTCCTGGACCTGACTGCTGTTTGCAAGTATTCTTGTTTCATCAGCCAAAAATTGTTCTTCCTTCTCACAGCAGCTGGTTGTTCAAACTGTACGGTGATTTTTGTTTGTAAGTAGAAGTATGTCTTTAGTGTGTCTTAACAACAGACACAGACATTTACTTTGGGAACCAGTGTGGGTTTTTGGTTTACTCGAGTATTTTAATGTAAACCAAAGAAAATAATTTACTTGAAGTTAAGAAGAAAAGAAAACATTTACATGAAACCCAGGAAAGCTTTCTTAGTGATGAAATTGAAAGCAGGAATATTTCCACTGCAGTGTAATAATTCAAAGGCTTTCTTTCCTTCTCTACATATTTGTGTGGAAAAAAGACGAGCATGTGGAGCACAAGACGAATGCAGAAGGAGTTTCTCTATGGTGTGCTGAGGCTAGGCAAATATGCAGACTTATTTTGATGACAGCCTTGCTGTTGAGACATCTCTTTTTAAAGATACTTTCTGTAAAATAGATGAACCATGATGTCCAGTCTTGCACAATTATGTGAGAAAAACGGAAGTCATCCAGAAGGCTTCCAAGACAGAGTTATCCAATATGTACAGAAAAAGAATCTGTGGCAGAAGGCTCTTGTGTCACACTCTCTGCAAATGAGTGGTTCCAGGAGTGAAATGTGCACTGTGTTTATATGGAGATAATTTTCACCCTTCAAAGGTGAAGACACAGTGAAGTTATGATGGCCTTGCAAAATGCAAGTGAAGGTTCACTGAACTGGATTAGAAACTCAGTTCATGGCCAGCTG
Organism: Eubucco bourcierii; assembly: GCA_013396675.1. Lineage (NCBI taxonomy): Eukaryota > Metazoa > Chordata > Aves > Piciformes > Ramphastidae > Eubucco > Eubucco bourcierii. The sequence goes on from VWZE01000018.1 coordinate 31,920, forward strand.
CTGGAATCAGCAGAAGTCACTGTTCTCTCTGGCGTTACGATGCAGGCCATAGCAAAGCTGGCAGTGTTGACACCACCAAAATGAAAGACTCCCTCCCACCTTTCCCTTAATGTTTGTCTCTTTTTTGTCCACTGTGATGGTTTGGGAGTTCTCTGCCCACCCCCCCAACACTTTGTAAAATGACCCAGACTAGAACTCAACCGGCTGGAAGTTAAGGTCTGAAGCTCTATTTACAGCTCAGCACAATGTACAAGCAGAGATAGACACTAGAGACAGGAATAGTTACAGACATAGACAAGTTAAAGGGAATACAGAAACACAACTCCCCTCCCAGAAATCAGAGACCCCAGGAGGGGCTCCCAACCACCCTTCCACCTTCTCCCCACCCCTGTACCTTACCCCAAGGTTTGCCTTATGCGCAAGGTGAGCTTGGAGGATGGGCCAGGGAGGTTAGAAGGAAAGTGATTAGTGAGGTTACTCAGCAGAGAGAAGAAAGAACCAGAAGCTGCTGGACTGAGACGCTGTGCCCCAGAGACTGACTGTGTTATCTAATGTTTTGAGTTCTTAAACATCTCAGCAAGTCTATGAGTGAAGTAGACATCACCATTGTTTTCCTTTCACAGCCTATAGTGTAATTTTCTCTATAAAAATATTCCAATTAGCCTCAAACCAGCAGAGGTTTGCACGTACGGTGTCTGTACTTCACTGTAGAGCAACGGCCATAGGAAATGCAAGCACTGCACTTGCAGTGTACTTAGAAATACATACTTAGTGTGAACAAGTGAGTTAGTGGACTCACATACTGCTGAAATACAGCTGTGGAGGGAGGCATGCAGGAAGCTGAGAGGGTTCAGGACTCTCAAACTGAAGCTGTTTCTCTTCTCAAACTGAGGGACTTGAACTTTAACCTTTTCCTTTCAACTTCCTGGGATTATTGCTGTTGTTAAACTGGTGTTGGTGGAGTCAGACTGTGTAATAACTTCAATCAAGGCCTAATCCCTCTCCAAGGCAACCAGACGGTTCTGAAATTAGAGAATTCTGGCAGCTGGATACTTGTTGTGTGACATAGGCATTAATGGTAGTTTATGCTGTGATGCCAGTAAGTAATGCCAATCTGCGTGAAGGGGTTTTAGAAAATGTAGCAAATTAAATACACAAGGTTGCATGGTATCAGATGGAAGCCATCTGTGCATCTCCAAGATTATACTGTGATACAGGGTAGCAGTGATGTTGAAGTTTCCTTGACTACATCAAGCCTGTTCAGGAAAGAAACTGTAGTGCAAAGGTGAATGACAGATCTAATGGTTAGCTAATCTGTCTGAAAATCTTTTTCAAATACCAAATTTCTTTGAAGACTGCCCAGAGTTACTCAGAAAATGCTTTTGTCTTACATGCTAGACAGTGTGCAGCCACCTCAAGTTGCTCTGTAAATGACAAATTAAGATGGCTTTGGAAGAATTTGAATATGAAAGGGCAGGATATTTAACTGTAAATAGAAGGCTTAGGGAAATGTCTTCACAGACACCAAAATGAATCCATGTTTGTGTTGCAGCTTCATGTCAAATTCAGAAATCTAATCTAATAGCAATATTTGGACCAGTCTTTTAATGGCATTCAGTGCTTGCTTAATTATAAACAGAAAAGGTGTATGGCAGTGAATTGTCTTGAAGAAACTGAAGAAGTCTAAGTAGATTTGCTTTAATCTTTGTTGTCTTCCTTTAACGGGCTTGGACATTTTAAAACCTCTAAATTTTTAACATCCCTTAACACTAATGACAATGTTGTTCTCATCTGTGCTTCTTCAGGATTTCCCCCTACTTGTACATAAGTTTTATGGGATGCAGCATATTAATTTCCTTGTATTACAAGCTATACAAACATCTGAGCTGGGCAAAAATGTTGGTTTCAGTATTAGTAAATTACTCATTCTTGCTGATGCTGAAGAGGAAGTTTGAGCTCAAGGCGTGTGAGAATTTTAGTCTATGTGTGCATGAAAGAGGACTGTTGATTTTTTTTTTTTTTACTTCCATTTTGTGTCAACATTGCTGGCTTTGCTAAAGCCCTTGGCGTTGCAGGCAGCAGTGACCTTTTTGTTCACTGCAGGAGATGGGCAAGCTTTACAGAAGGTTCTCAGGCTGTGATCTGCCATGTGGGCAGGTTGCAGTAGTTGAGTGACTGAAATGTCACAGTTACTGAGCTGACACATAAGAGGATTACAGTGCAGCTCCTTTTTTCTTATCTGTATTAACTGTTCAAGCTTAATAGGGATAGGAAAAGCCTACTGTATCTTTTACTCAGCAAAATCTTCAGACTGATACACACAGGATAGATCTACTTATTTACAAGAGCCATCTTCTTAATAGTAACCTTTCCTGACTAAAAGATGCAAAGCATGAGACTTCCAGCATCATCAGAACGGCCTTGTGATTGTTTCTCCTGGTTTCACTTGCAGCTGGATAGGCTCACAGACAGCGTTTTCTCCAGCTGTCTCATTTTAGAGCCGTTCTAACAAGTATAATATGATTGCATATTTGTATTTGGTGCATTTTAAGGTTTCCATACTACCTATGTTTTGTTTTTTTTCCCAAATATATTTAATTCAGTTTATTTGTGTTAATCACTTTCTACAACAGCAGTGCAAAGCATGTACAATTTACAAGATTGCATTAGGAGCCTGACTGAAGGAAATACTTGTCAAACATCTATAATTGGCAAAGATGACAGACACACAATTGTATCATTTTTTAAGTTGTTTAGACCTTTCATCCCAATTGCTGAACAGTTTATAGATTTCAGAAAAGTCTGCATTCTTATTTCTTTCTGCTTAAATATCTGAAGTATTGTCCAGTATCTGAAGGGGGCCTACAGGAAGGCTGGGGAGGGACTATTGACAAGGTCTTGCAATGACAGGACAAGGGGCAATGGGTTTGAACTGGCAGAGGGAAGGTTTAGACTGGATGTCAGGAGGAAGTTCTTCACAGTGAGGGTGGTGAGGCACTGGAACAGGTTGCCCAGGGAGGTTGTGGCTGCTCCCTCCCTGGAGGTGTTCAAGGCCAGGTTGGACGAGGCCTTGAGTGAGCTGTGCTAGTGGGAGGTGTCCCTGCCTATGGCAGGGGGTTGGAACTAGATGATCCTTGAGGTCCCTTCCAACCTTACCGTTCTATGATTCTATGATCCTATAAATAGGAATACACATGATATCTAGGAATGCTAGTTTATAGTTTAGAATCAGTTTGAAAAGAAGGGAGAACTATGTCTGCGTCTCATGCCTGAATTTATGTTATGATAATTTCTGCATAAATGGTGTTTTTCAGCTTCAGAATCACCTCATGGTCTTCATCAATTTGTCCCTTATTTTTATTCTCATTTCAGGAATGCAGTTATTTGGATTTTGGGAAGACATGAACAGAATTATTTCAGATTCTGAACTGGTGTCTGGTATTCCCTATTCATCTGCAGTTCCAGGACTGATACAGTATCTGCAGAGCCTCACCAAACTTGTGTTATCAGTGCTGTCAGCGACTGCGGGTCCGGGCATGCAGAGCACTGGTACACATTCTGCAGAGCAAATAGGCAAACCATCGCTGTCAGTAGAGCAGCTGCTTCACTCTGAGTTCCATGAAGTACGACTGCTTGCACTGGAAGCAGTACTGCTCTGGCTGAAGCAAGTGAAGTCCAAGCAGGCTGCGGAAGGAGGAGGTGTACTGTGTCTGCTCACCGGTTTGGAAGGCACTCTTCTCACAATGGCTGTGAAGGAAAATAATCTCCAGTGTTTCTGCAAGGTAGAAGGCTGCTCTTTTGTTGACATGGGTTCTGTTTTTACTGTTTAAGTAATATTCTTTGTTTGTAAAAGCTGTATTTCAGATGTGCATGTAAGTCAACGTGGGTTTGGTTTTGTTATGTTTTGCACTGAACAGAAGCTGTGTGCATGCTGTAACTTCCTTTTGTTCTTTTTTAGAGTGGGATTTATGTCAGTTTTTTATTGATCTCAAATATATAACTTCATGCTGACATTGTTAGTAAATTCTTTCTTTGTGAACTGTATGTGCAGGTGCTGGAAGTTCTTTGTAACATGGATCTCAGCAATGTCCTTTCAAAGACTGAGTGCTCTACAAAAATGAACCCAAATGAGCTCTTAAACTGGAGTTTAAACATTGTAGATATCTCCAACAGGTATGGCCTATCGTGCTCATTTAAAGTTTGTAAATACAAGCATTCTAACATTGAGGCTTTAAATTATTTGGTATTATTGGTTTATCTGTAGGTTTAAAAATGTTTCAGGGAAATGAGTGTAGCTTATTTGAATAAAGAGAGAGCATTTGATGGGAATTTTTCAGAGAAGTTAGATATGAATATCTTTATTGATGATCTGGACCAGGGAGGATTGAGTCCATCATCAGTAGGTTTGCAGATGACACCAAATCAGGAGCAGGTGTGGATCTGCTGGAGGGTAGGAGGGCTCTGCAGAGGGACCTGGACAAACTGGATGGGTGGGCAGAGGCCAATGGGATGAGATTTAACAAGGCTAAGTGCAGGGTTCTACACTTCGGCTACAACAACCCCAAGCAGTGCTACAGGCTGGGGACAGAGTGGCTGGAGAGCAGCCAGGCAGAGAGGGACGTGGGGGTGCTGGTAGATAGTAGCTGATGAGCCAGCAGTGTGCCCAGGTGGGCAGGAGAGCCAATGGCATCCTGGCCTGGATCAGGAACAGTGTGGCCAGCAGGACAAGGGAGGTTATTCTGCTCCTATACTTAGCACTGGTCAGGCCACACCTTGAGTGCTATGTCCAGTCCTGGGCCCCTCAATTCAAGAGAGATGTTGAGGTGCTGGAAGATGTCCAGAGAAGGGCAGCAAGGCTGGGGAGGGGCCTGGAGCACAGCCCTGTGAGGAGAGGCTGAGGGAGCTGGGGGTGTGCAGCCTGCAGAAGAGGAGTCTCAGGGCAGACCTCATTGCTGTCTACAACTACCTAAAAGGAGGTTGTAGCCAGGTGGGGTTGGGCTCTTCTCCCAGGCAACCAGCAACAGAACAAGGGGACACAGTCTCAAGTTGTGCCAGGGGAGGTCTAGGCTGGATGTTAGGAGGAAGTTCTTGACAGAGAGAGTGATTGGCATTGGAATGGGCTGCCCAGGGAGGTGGTGGAGTCGCCATCCCTGGAGGTGTTCAGGAATAGACTGGGTGGGGCACTTAGTGCCATGGTTGATTGGCTAGGGCTGGGTGATAGGTTGGGCTGGATGTGCTTGGAGGTCTCTTCCAACCTGATTGATTCTATGATTCTATGAATGTGAATTACTAAAAAGACTCACAAAGCATGCTGTCAAGCACCCTGTAAATATCCACTAATACAGTTCCTGAAGCACAGTTACTCTGGCTACCAGATGATAGCCAGTGAGCATAGCTCTTCCTGAATGCTCACTGGGAAACACATTAACACATAGAGCTGGTGATCCAAACATACACTCACTGTGAATCTGCCACCCACCCTATCCTGGTTTATCTGCAGACCGTCTGCAGAATTAATGACATATCTGATTTCACTCGTTGGATTGGCACAAATAATTAACCTTATTCTTAGGGTTTGCACTCCTTGGCTGAAGTGTAATGTTAGCCAGAAGGCACTGAAAATTTGGATCCAGTTTGTAGTTTGTATTAAATTAGAAGCTGTATCCCTCCATTCATAATGGAATGGACAGAATTCAAGTGTCCAGGCTCTAAGGGCATGACCAGCCTGGTTTTTATGCCATGTATTGCAGTGCAGTGTTACCAGCAGAATAGTTAGGACATAGTGTGTAGGACAGAAGTTTGTAGCTGTGCACATTTCTTGCTTATTTCCACTATTTTTTTCTAGTTTGAATCATAGAATCAGTTCAGGTCAGAAGGGACCACAAGGATCATCCAGTTCCAGCTCTCCTGCCATGACTAGAGCAGGCTGTCCAGAGCCTCATCCAACCTGGCCTTAAACACCTCCAGTGAGAGGGCTTCCACCACCTCCCTGGGCAACCCATTCCAGGCTCTCACCACCCTTATGCTGAAGAACTTCTTCCTAACATGTAGTCTGAATCTACCCATTTCTAGCTTTGCTCCATTCCCCACAGTCCTGTCACTCCCTGACAGCCTAAAAAGTCCCTCTCCAGCTTTCTTGTAGCCCCCTTCAGATACTGAAAGGCCACAATAAGGTCACCTCAGAGCCTTCACCTCTCCAGACTGAACAGTCCCAACTCCCTCAGTCTCTCCTCACAGCAGAGCAGCTCCAGCCCCCTGATCATCCTTGTGGCCCTTCTCTGGACACCTTCCAGGACATCCATATCCTTCTTGTACCAGGGGCTCCAGAACTGGATGCAGTACTCCAGGTGGGGTCTCAGCAGTGCAGAGTAGAGGGAGTGGATCACTTCCCTCACCCTGCTGCCCACACTGCTCTTGCTGCAGCCCAGGCTCTGGTTGACTCTCTGGACTGTGAGTGCACACTGCTGGCAGTTCAGTGGCACTGTTCAGCTTCTCATCCACCACCGCCCCCAAGTCCCTCTCCTCAGGGCTGCTCTCCAGCCAGGCACTGCCCAGCCTATACTGGTGCTTGGAATTGCCTCAACCCAGGTGCAGGACCTTGCACTTGGTGATGTGAAATGTTTATTTCTGGAATGAAGTAAGATACTTGTGTTAAAATAACACTGGCTGGTGCTGTTAGAGGTAAATAACTGAACAGTAGGCCTTATGCTCAGGCGTTGCCATTTGCCACAGTGGGACCAGCTCTTCAGGAGCCATGGTGCCAGTCACCATGGCATTAGATGCCACTAGGCAGCATGGAGGCTCAGGAGCCAACAGTTGCTGTATTCTGCATAAGTAACATTAACATTTCTAGCAGCTGTAGGAGAGAGCTTAACACCACCTGGAAGATATGGTTTTATTTATAATTTAAAATAATGTCTGATTCATTTGCCTTGGCTTCAGTTTTCAAATGTGTTTGTCTATGAGATATAGAATCATAGAATCAAAGAATGGTAAGGTTGGAAGGGACCCCTCAAGAATCATCAGGTTCCAATCCCCTGTCATAGGCAGGGACACCTCCCACTAGTACAGGGCACTCAAGGCTCCATCCAATCTGGCCTTGAACACCTCCAGGGAGGGAGCATCCACAACCTCCCTGGGCAACCTGTGCCAGTGTCTCACCACC
>VWZE01000019.1:0-20887 GCA_013396675.1 Eubucco bourcierii
GAAACCTAGCCACAAGCAGTATGTGGAGTAAACAGACGTTTCACAGCAGCAACTGTCTCTTGTCCTACTCAGGACACTTGAATTGGAAACATAAATCCATAAATGGAAACCTAGCCACAAGCAGTATGTGGAGTAAACAGACATTTCACAGCAGTGACTGTCTCTTGTCCTACTCAGGACACTTGAATTGAAAACATAAATCCACTGGGATTATATAATTTTATTGCTCAGAAATTAATGTGCCACATTTCATTAGGACCTCTGTCTGCTTCACTGCGGAATATTGTCCTTTTCATTACATCTGCGACGTGCAGTTGGAAATCCAAAGCGGATCATGCTGGGGTAGCGCCACGGTGCAATACCATCTGACAAACCGCTTAATAAATGCCGTGAAGAAGTGACGTACAGCCTGCTCCTAAACAGCCTTTCACCAGATGCCATGAAAAATACCTGCATCTGCTTGATAATAGGAAACCATAATGATTTTCTTGTCATGTAGTTTTTCCTTCACCGAGCTGAACATGGCTGCTTGTATCTCAATGATTGACTGTTATGTATTAGCCAAAGCTGTTGACTTTCTGGCCCCTGAATATCACTGACTGTAAACACTACATGTTTTCAGTGGATTCCAATAATTGTATGGAAAGAGCAATCACTCTTCTTGGCAATAAATACAGTAGTAATCCTTCTTAGTGAGCACAGGAACAAGCTATGATTTTGCTGATCAGAATACACATTCCCATTGGATGGATGCTCATATAAATGAACGAAGCATATGGATGGGACAAAAAACTACCAAGTGAGAAGGAGAAGTATGAGATGCAAAAATTAGAATAAACTCTAGAAGTTAATCTATGCTGTAATAGTTCAGTAATTAGCTCACAAGAACACTGTAGAGTGCTAGCAGTTTTTTGTAAAGGCTGTGTGTAGGCTTTACTCATCAAACATAAATGGTATTCAGAGTGAGACGCTATTATTTTTAAGTAAATTAGTAAAGATTCTTCACGGCAATTTATTCAGGTTTACATAATGTTCTCTGTCTTAAAATATGCACATTAAGGACCCTGTAAGTGCTTTTGTTCAATATGTCATTGCAGGAAAGGATTAATGGAGGCTGTGTCAACTGACTTTGCTACAGCCACACTGAAAAAATTATTCAAATATCTTCACAGTAAATCAATGAAACCTCTCTCTCTTTTCCCACCCTCTCTTTTCTTTTCATTTTTAAAACCTTTTCCTTTTTTTTTTTTTCTTCTTTTCCATTCATTTTAACCAATCATTCTATTTTCATGCATCAAACCAGCTTATGTCATGGTGATATTTCAGCACAACATTTTAAGTGTGGTTCTCTGCCAGTTATTCTCTGAGTGCTGAAGCTGCAGGTGAGAAAGTTGTTTAAATATCGAAGTAAAAATACCTTTTTTAAAGAAGTTGGATGTTTTCATGAGGAGGGACTTTTTAGGATGTCAGGTAGTGATAGGGCTAGTGGGAGTGGAACAAAGCTAGAAATGGGTAGATTAAGGCAGGATGTTAGGAAGAAGTTCTTCACCATGAGGGTAGTGAGACCCTGGAACAGGTTGCCCAGGGAGGTGATGGAAGCCCCATCCCTGAAGGTGTTTAAGGCCAGGCTGGATGAGGCTCTAGACAACCTGATCTAATGTGACGTGTCCCTGCTTGTGGTCCCTTCCAACCCTGACTGATTCTATGACTCTATGATTCGATGCAATTTCAGCCTACTGAGGTTTCCAGATCAGAAGGATGAAGAGCATTTCTGCTGGGTGCAGTGGGAACTCTTGTTAGAGGCACATGAAGATGACTCTCCTAAACACTCTGTTGAATACTTAAACCAAGCTAAGAGTCAGGTATCTGTCCCTGTCCCTAGAGAGCACATCAGCGCTAACATCACAGGGGCAAATACTTGTGAATTTAAACTTGCTACCCGACAGACAGTTTTGGAAAGTTTTCTCTAGGAACCAAGGCTCTGTGTTGCTCTCGACAACATTTCTGACAACCATGGGGCTTGTACCATGCTTGTGACTCTTTAATAATGTCACCAGTTATACTTTGGATCCATCACAATAGCATGAAAGCTATCACTTTGAAAAAACCATTGAAGAATCATCTGGGAATGTCTCCATCTGGCAATAACCCACTAATTAAAGACTTGCATGTATTGTCCACCTCTATGTAGAATTAAAACTCTCTCTTCTGCTGTAATATGGGTAATTATAGTATATGGATAGTTCATTACGAAGAAACAGTTTTTCCTGCAGAAACAACTCTTCCAAACTATTACTTCCTTAGGACTAACAGGATTCCTTTTAAATTTCAACACTCACACCCCCAATTTTCTTGTATTAGAGAGCTGTTGACTGAGTTCAGAATTCTAAAAATGCAACTAATTTATCCTAACTGCACCCTCCCCCCTTTATTTCTGTCACATGCAAAGGCTCTTTTCCAATCAATTCTTTTCTATTTTCTGAGCAATACTCTTTGTTACTCTGTTATCAAATTTGAGTACCTTGAGTCTGAAAGGGATCTGCAAATATAATGATTCAGGGGTGAGGGGAGAAAGCACTTTTGACTTTTCTGTCTATGTGTCAAGGTGATTGCCTTCCACTCCCCAGTAAAGTACAAACTGAACCCGGGGTCCCATTCTCCTGCTTGCTAAAGGAAGCTGAAAAGGGTATTTGTGGCTTCTTTCTTTTTTTCCTTCCATTGTTTTCTCTGAAGTACTTCCTCCTCTGTGAAGAAGTTATTTTTACCTGACATAGCCTTTATATATATTCCCTAAGGACTCAGCTAAAATTGTCTAGTAGTTCAACCAGCTTTTTCCTATTGTGATATTTAACCTTCTTACTTGCCTAACTTGGTGGCTAAGCTTTTGTTATTTTCAGCTTATCAAACAAATTTGTTTTTCTCTTCTTTTACCCTTCCCCCCCCCCCGTCCTGTTTCTGTTTTCTATAGAGCCATGTTTCGTACTTCATAATTAATTACAGGCATAAATCTTTTCCAGTTCAGCCAAATTCCATTATAAACCTCATGTTTAGCTTCTAATAACTTTGTTTACAAAAGTGGATCTGCCTCAAAAATATCCCAGGTTCATTTTTTAAAGAAAGACAAAGGGCATTAAAAAAAACCAAACCAAACCCAAACCAAATCAAACAAACCCAAACTGACACATTTCGAGAAACAAAATACATGTTAAAAGGATTCTCCATTTTTAATAAGTATCTGAATTTAAATTGGGCAACTGCAATTATGCCTCTTTAAAAGTTTGCTATTTTCCACATGATGATGAACGATGAACTTTAAGATAAGAAAATGTGGAATGAGACTAGGCAGTTTCTGTGGCATAAAGGACAGGTAAGTCATTTATATGTTTCAATTACTCTAAAGGCACCTGGTTTATGATGTTAACCTACTAAATTTGCTGCCCCTTTTCAAACCCCTAACTTTGTGACTTCATACCCTCTGAACTCTAGTCCCTTGAACTGATGACTGACTTAGTGGTGGAGAGGTCTTCCTGCAGTGCAAATTGTTACGTGCAGTTGTGATGGGAGAACAATCTTTAAGGGAAAGAAACATTGAAAAATTATTATTAATATTATTATTAATTTTAAAGCTGAAATAGCCTGGGAAATATGTCTGTAGGCTTAGTGACTTGTTTTTTTTTTATCTGATCCAAATAGCCAGGTATAAAATATGTGTCAGTTTGCAGGCTGTAAGTAAGCTGTACTGAAGATACTGAGTGGACTTGTTTTGGTTTTTTTGTGGAGGAGTGAATGTAATGTTTTACCTGAGTACATGAATTCAAAAGTCTGATGATCTATGATAATCTGGGCCCAAAAATTTAAAAATTGTGCCACTTTATATAAATAAATTGTAGATTTCCTCAGAATACTTATTTTTAGCCCTGTCATTTCACAGTGGTGGTGGCAAGATCACCTTTTAAAGTACAGGTAGAGCTCTTGTAGTAACTCACGTCTCTTTCTCCAAAAGATGGCCCTCTCCATTTAGTGGAGAATTTGCTGAAATGGGGGCAAATAAAGTCATAGATGGTGACTTGCCTGGGAAGGAGGCACTCCTGAGCTTGAATCAACATTACTCACACTATTTCATACAAGTAGGAAAGAAAGGAAAAGGCTGCCCAGGGAGGGTTGTGGGGTCTCCCTCTCGAGGTATTCAAAACCCACCTAGATGCATTCCCATGTGATCTGGTATAGGTGACCCTGCTTTGGCAGGGGGGATGCACTGGATGATTTTTAGAGGTCCCTTCCAGCCTCTGACATTCTGTGAAAAAAATGAATGCAGTTTTGCTGAATGCAACAACAGAATTATGACTTAAAAACCATTTCTAATCACATCAAACATTTCTACTGTGTGTTTGAAATATTTGATTGTTTCTTGAGTTAAAAAAAAAGAAGAAAAAAAAGAGGGAAAAAAAAAGAATAAACCTCCACTTTCTGTATTGTTATCAGGACTATTAAAAAATACACCTCAAGTCTGTGGAAAATAAGTAATTTCATTGTGTTCTATTTCTTGAGATAATGCAAAGTAATAGCTTCAGAAATGCCAGTATCATGTTGATATATGTGTCCTTAAAAATGTTCCCAGCCACCTAAGTAGCAATATTTGTGTTAAATGATGCATACTTAACAATGTAATGTTTAACAGGATATCATGAGGTGTTGTACCAGGAGGTAAAATACAGTGAAATAACTTTGGTTCTTACAACAATTCCATTTAAACAGAATTTCTAGAAACATAAAACTGCCAACAATATTTTTATATGTAATATATTTATTTTAGCAACAAATGTATATGACCTGGAGCAATAACATTTGTAGAGGAAAACCATATCCCATTAGCTAAAAGTAAAATGTTACTAGTAAAATGTTACTGCTATCATTATTACTGCTCCTATTGTCAATCATTACTATTAGACACTGAAGATGGATGGTGAAATATGCCTAATAATTTCTATTAGACACTGAAGATGGATGGTGAAATATGTCTAACCTCTGGACTGAGAATAGAAAATTCCTATTTAAAAAAAGAGAGAGAGAGAGAAAGAGGAAAAAGGAAAAGGAAATCTTTGGGCAGCAGCTCCATTTTTTATGGAAAAGTTCTTTTAACAGAGAAGTCTTCACCAACTGAAGAGGAGAAAGAGTATGAATGTGCATAGTCTAGCCAGGTCTGCCAGTTGTTTGGAATTTCAAAGGACTGGGTTAGATTTCAGATTACATAAAACAGGGTGGGGAAAGCACAGTTTTTCCAATTTAAACTTTTCTGTTTCATATCTAGACTTCAGTCTCTTCTCCGTCTCCAGTGGATGGTTATCAACTCTTCATAGTCATGGAAAGGAATGTCTTGAACTTTCAGGATTTCCCAAGGATTATCTTAAATGGGAAATTTCAGATCCTGACAGATCTGGTCCCTTGGGTACACATCTAAACATAGGTGTTCAGCCTCACTCTTGAGATTCTATTAATAACTAGCAGATTAAATTCTCCTTTCACATGGTTCTGTGCCAAGTGACTCAACCAGGGCAGGAAATCTTTCCCCAGGGTTGGAGGCAGCTGCAGAAGTTGGCCATGCATGGATGCTCAAGATTCAATCCAAGCAAATGCCCTTCTTTCAGCTCTCATACATATGCAGATGTACACATGGAGATTTTGTCTGTGGCTTGTCATTGTCCATGATTTACTAGATTGAAATAATAGCTAACTTGCCTAGCACCAAAGTCGAGAAGATTCAGGGCTAGAGATAGGTATTTTCATCTTGAATCCTCAGCTATTTAAAAAGGTTAAAAAACTATGTTATATTTGGCCCACCCCAGTTCTCCACACTATGCAATGAAAGATTAACAAGCAAAGATAATAATATATAAAAATGACCCAGTGTTGAATGCTACAGCCTTTCACTGGTGATTGACCTTGCAGCATAGAATCATAGAATCATAGAATGGTAAGGTTGGAAGGGACCTCAAGGATCACCTAGTTCCAACCTCCAACCCCCTGCCGTAGGCAGGGACACCTCCCACTAGTACAGATTACTCAAGGCCTCATCCAATCTGGCCTTGAACACCTCCAGGGAGGGAGCAGCCACAACCTCCCTGGGCAACCTGTTCCATTGCCTCACCACCCTCACTGGAAAGAACTTCCTCCTAACATCCAGTCTAAATCACCCCTCCACCAGTTTAAACCCACGTCTGGCAGGAGCAATCTGTAATGGGTGATGTTTAAGGTGAATTACATAGAAACTGCCAGCAAAGAACAGACTTAAATTTTTCTTTCCAGTTTTCAAAATTACTTGTAAAAAGGCTAGGCAAGGACTGTAGACACAGAGCAAAGTATTTTATGTATATGCCTATAAATGGTACATGCAACTGTAATAGACGGTAAAGGAAGACTGCAGTTTGCATTGCAACTTTTCTGCACAAAGTGTTCTGCACAAGTTGTGCTGTTTTGTTGTGGTTTCGTGTTTTATTTTTTGGGTTTTTTTCCCTTTCTGACAGACTACTAAATGAATCAAAGAATCATAGAATCAAAGAATCATAGAATAGTAAGGTTGGAAGGGACCACAAAGAACACCCAGTTCCAACCTCCCATCATAGGCAGGGACACCTCCCACTGGTACAGGTCACTCAAGGCCTCGTCCAACCTGGCCTTCAACACCTCCAGGGAGGGAGCAGCCACAACCTCCCTGGGCAACCTGTTCCAGTGCCTCACCACCCTTACTGTAAAGAACTTCCTCCTAACATCTAGTCTAAATCTCCCCTCTGCCAGTTTAAACCCACGTCTGGCAGGAGCAATCTGTAATGGGTGATGTTTAAGGTGAATTACATAGAAACTGCCAGCAAAGAACAGACTTAAATTTTTCTTTCCAGTTTTCAAAATTACTTGTAAAAAGGCTAGGCAAGGACTGTAGACACAGAGCAAAGTATTTTATGTATATGCCTATAAATGGTACATGCAACTGTAATAGACGGTAAAGGAAGACTGCAGTTTGCATTGCAACTTTCCTGCACAAAGTGTTCTGCACAAGNGGTCCAATTTCCTAAGGTATTTTGTCCCTACGTGCATGTGTAACTGTGAAGCCAATAGAGCAGTATTGAAACTTTTTCAAGCCCAAATTTCAGGTCTCCCCTCACTTTTATCTTTTTTTTAATTGTTTTTTTTTTTTTTAAATTACTACTGAGATGCAACTAAATAGACCATTTTCAGAAAGCCAAAAGAATGGAAACAAGTGATGATAAAGACGAGGAACTGAGATTGCTTAGAAACAGAAAATGTGTCATTAGCCGTGGACTGCACTTCACTGTTATTAACACATCTCAAGATGTCAAGTGGTTGATTTGTCTCAGACAAATCTGCACTTGTTGTGCAGAAGCACTGCATGAGCAAAGTACCTGTTCAACACCACTTCCTTTTCTCTGTATATGTAGTCAGAGATTCTGGGAATCTATCAAGAAGACAATGAAAAGAAAGAAAAGACTGTAATTGGCTGTGAAGATTTAGAGCAAGAAGTACAAGCTTTTGTTAACTCATAGGGATTAAAAATATACATGTATATAGTGCCTTAGAATTATAAAAGTAGCAACAACACAATGAGAAGAAAATATTTATAATTCCTAAAGGTTGTAACTTTGCCAGAATTAATACCTCATTGTAAAGATATCATTGGTGACTAGAACAGTTGTTTTCCATCATCTGAAGGACTGTTCTGTGATTAATGCTAAATAATGCTTGAATGACATCCAGGAGGTAAAATAAGTTTGCTTGCCTCCTTTTGCCACTGTTCTCCCATTCTTTTTCAGAGTCAAATGCAACAGACTTGCAGAGGAACTAGACAAAGGCTTTTAGTTTTCCTTGTCTTTGTGAGCCTGATTCCCTGATTCACTGATTCCCAGCACTGGAGAAGAGCAGGAAACCCGTAGGCTAAACAAAGCTCATTGCCCTGAAATTGTTTTGCTTCCAAAATAATCTGAGTTTTTGATTTCCCCCTGATTTTTACAGTGGTGGTGAAGTTTTTTTGTTTAGTTGGTTTTAATCTTTTAAATTCTCTCCTCCCTCAGAGGATTTTGAGGCAGATCAATTGCAGATTGTTTGGTCAATCCCACAGTCACTAAGATGTTAGGATAATTTTACTAAAGGTACTGGGAGACTGGTGAAAAAAACCATACACCCAGAATACTGACGAATGAACAAAACCATCAGCAGGGCTGATCCTTTATGACTTTGTATTTTTTTTAATGGCCCTGTCTTGCAGAAGCAGTGGGCATGAGCTATTCAGTTGAGGATGTCAGTTGTTAGAAGATAAGTGTACCTTTAAGTTTGATCAGTTTCCTGACTGCACTAAGGATTTTCCCTTATGCATAGAAAAGGTACTGTCATTTTTTCTTGACTGAGAATCACTGATACATTTTAACAATGGAATTAGCTATTCACTACATTACAATGACTGCTTTCTGTAATTTACCATTAATATGCTCCTACCTGAACAGTGCAAAATCTGAATTAAATTGCCACAGGGAAAAATGATGAACCTATTCTTTGATTCCATCTAAAAGAGGACAGTTATAGTCTCTTTGCTCATAATAATGTTCATCTCTTTCTTCCCAACAATTTCACTTTAGCTTGTCTAAGTTTCCTTTTCAATTCATGCAAAAGGACAGCATGAGAAGTGATCTTCCTTTCATCACTTTTAATGCATAGTTTATAAATATTAATATATGCAACTACATATTTGTATAATTGTATTACATGTAGTTATAGATTATAATTATATTAAAATGCAATTTTATTGTAATTTATAAGTGGTAAAAAGAATTACTACTGATTTATAATCAAGTCTTGCCCTCTATTTCTTGTTCCCACAAAGAAAGGGTTAAATCAACATTAAGGATTCAGTTAAATCAACATTAAGGATTAAACCCACAAAGGGCTTAAAGGGTTAAATCAACATTAAGGATTAAGCCCACGAAAGAAACCCCAACCCAATAGGGAGATCATGCCAAAAAGCCTTTTTTAACATACAACCTAGTCCAAAGAGTATCTCAAGAATGTGTCTGACACTATACCTCTATGGGCTGTAGTTCTTCCACAAAGATGCAACCTTTGCTACAGTCTGACAAAGCAGAGATAAACATTGCTGCTTCTCATTGATGGCCTCTGTCCTTGTGAAAGACAAATGCTTCAGCCATTTAAATGGGAAAGCATTCTTATGTGTGTGACTCCACCAGCTGTCTGCCTCATCTCTGAAACCAAGCAGACATCTCAGACTGTAAAATGCTAATGTTCAAAATACACGAGTATGTTCTTTGATGAGGCAACATATATTAGTGATGTTATATGCATTATGATCTATTGCTTTCTCTTCCAAACTGTTCTTTGTTAGACATTTGTAAAGATTCACTATGAAATATTTTTATGTCCATTGCTAAGTGGTCGCCATAGAAAACAAGACTGTGTGTCCTATATTGCATTTTGGTTACCATCCTTACAGTTGCAGATTCAGTTTATTTTTGGCAACAGCAAAGGTTTTGGTAACATATTCCAGGATATAAAACGGCTAATGCTTCCCTGGCACCAAAATCTTCCCATCTAAAATCTAATAGCACTCTATAGCTTTCATTGATAAGCATTGATAGAGGAAAGAGTGGAGTAGCAACACTTTCCAAAGGAGAGCTCTCGATGCATCTTGGGTTTCCTGCTATTAGTGGAGGGATGGCTATGAATGGCTATAGTGGGTGGAGTTTCCTACTGCCAAAATGAACCAACTCCTAACACAAAGGCCTGCAGCCTCTCCCTATACCTGTTGCCCTAGACAGCTGCTTACTTTATCGCTGATAATGACTTCCAGGTGTGCATTTAATGAAAAGAATGTTGAGACATCTCCCATGTGTATTTAAGAACACAAAAAGATCCATAGTTTGTGTATTTCAATATGCTAATGCCAAAAAAGACCTCCTAAATGGTTGTCCTTGCTGCAAACACTAGGCAGAGTGGGTTTCAGGTATGTCCATTCTGGCTTACTCATAATCTTCATGGACATTAGTGCTCTCTATGCAAATTATTTCTTCCTGCTCCAACTTCTTCTTAACAGGACATGTGCATTTTCTATCTCTTTCTGTCTAGGTTTTCTGTCCTGCAGTGGAAGCAAATATTTTTGTGGTGATGGACATCATCACATTTGAATAAATATGCCTTTTTTTTTATTATTATTATTTCTTGCTTTTTATCTGCTCCTGCACACAGAATAGGCATGGTAAATAAGCCACTTTTATCAGTGAACATTTCCCCCATATTAAATCTCTCATTCATTCTGGAACCTCCGGGAGCTTAAAATATGCCTCATGTCAGTGCCATCACAGCCCGGAGACACATTGCAAAGCTGGGAAGAGATTGACTTTCTGATAGCTATCTACTTGTGATAATAGTATAGAAGGAGTGTCAGTCATACTTTCCACATCTGCTGCAGCTAAGAAAGAAACACAGTAATAAATTTTATGGCTAGCGCGAGCATATTGAGCAGAACCCCAGCTGATAAGCAAATACGATGATATCTCTCTCTTTCCTTCAATATATATTCATAACATATTATTCTAAATATGCTCTTGTCTAAAACCATTGCAGCATACACAGGCAATTTTTTTCCTCCTAAGTGCCTCAGGATCATCACTGGCCTCTCCCATACCACTGAAAAGTCACAGATTGACTCTGTCCCATGGAGTATTAAATGCCTGTATCTTCACAGATCCTGCACCTTTGTATGGGTAATCACCAAGTCTTTCAACCTCAGTAGTGGAAAACATGGCAGGGAGACTGTTTAGACTCTCCTCTTCATTCTGTATCTGGTAATATTTAGTCACACAACCATAGTGAGCCCTCACTTTGACTGAATCAAACCAGAACTCTATGCAGTGTTTAATGTCCCTTATGGCCCTGTTTATACTTCAGCATGCTTTCTTAGCTAGAACTAGATACACTTCAAAACATAACCTACTTGTTTGCCTTTTCACCCAGATAAGTGTAAATTTTTGCTTACCTTAATTGTGTCCCTCACCATCACAGCAACCTTCTGGCCACGTATATCTATTCCTGTAGAAGGCAGATATATACTTTGCCCCATGGAGGACGCAGTGGCACGAGCCACTGTCTTTTGGCCACTTGCTGCAAGCCACTTTTAAACAATCCTGTAGAAGCAGTTTACATAAAGCACACAATTTACCAATGCATCTATTAATCAAAGACAAAAAAAAATCTGCAGAGAAATGCTTAATCACAGTAAATCAACAGGATTCCACCAATTTAAATGGAGGTTTGATCAGATCTCACATTCGAAGGCTGATTAGTTTGGTGGTGGTCCCTTACACAAAGCCTTAGCAATTATCTTATGCAAGATTTTTTTTTTCAACTTCATTTTCAATGCTAGTGTACTATGGTAAGATTTTGCTTCTAGGAGGTCCTTACCTGAATCTGGATTCAAAATCTATTTCCCTCTCTTCCAATGTTCAAATTTATTTGAAACTATTTGATGTGTCTCAAAAGGATTTGAAGCCAGAACATTATAGCAGTTCCATATTCAAAAGACTGATTTTTATGGCATATCATTTGAGATATGTCACTAACAGATCTCTAACCATTTTGTAATTTCATTTGGGTTTCAATTTGCTGCATAAGTTGCTAGGATCCTTTGGAGACCCTAAGTACAGGCTCTATGAACCCACTCTCTGATTGGATTATCTCTTGAGCAATTGCCCTGTTGAAAAAAAAACCAAACAAAACACAAACCAAAAACAAAACAACAAACCCTTGAGATGTTGATATTTTTACATTTATATATATATATATATATTTGGTCTAATATTTTTTTATTTCCATTTTCTTTATTGAAGGAATTTTTACTTACGTTATTACCTTGGACAAACAGTTTTGATACAAATGAGAGCAAAGAGCTTCTGTAAAGCCAGGCCATTTTACTTGGCATTAGGTATGGATAGTCTTACAGTAGGTTTTTTTGGCAGGGAGGGAAGATAACTTCAGGCAGCTTTTTGGTATAATGTGGACAATTTTGACCAACACAGATGGGAAACTTTCCTTTGCCCTCTGTGGGAGGTTTCAGGAAGAAGCACATATTCATTCAGCAGCTCAAAATGAGAAGCATGAATTCATTCAACAACTCAAAATGAGACTGTAGCTTATTTTCAATTTTTTTAAAAAAAATACTCTCTTTTCTTGCCATTAATAGTTCCTGATATTGTTATTAATAATGCATTCTGCACACAGTAGAATTTTAAGTCATTTAACAGCATGGGTGACCAAAACAGGAGAGGGGAGAGAAGAGAGGAGAGATTTTCAGTATTAAAAATTAGAGAAAAAGATGTGCCAGTGGAGCCAGAGATTCTGAACTGGCAACATACACTTCACAGTAGCACTTTCATCTGTTTATGTGATGAACATCTGTGGCTTCTTGGCAGTGGAGCTAGATGCAGTATGGAAGGCCTTCAAGTTCAAAGGTGGCTTTTTGTTTTCTCTTCTTATTCTTCAATTATTCTTCCCTTTTAATTTTTTTTTTCCTTCTCATTCACAACTTTTCCACAGGCTCTTCTCTTCCTGCAATTATACTGGTGGCTTCAAGAGGCAATTACAAAAACTAAGCAGCTGGTTTGGACAAAGGTAAAGCACTTGCAAAGATAAAAATCTGGATAAAAGGAGAATGAAAGAAGTGGGAATACAGGAAGTGCATCATGGCAAAGGACTGACAACGGAGTATCACAGACACTAGACAGAATTCTAATGAAGGTTATTAGACATTTAGAAAATTTATTTAGAAAAACTTATAACAGCAATTCAGAAAAATAAGACTCTAAAAGCAAAGTATCACTAAGAAATCCCAGGTAGAGGTCATGAAAATAAATTTTTTCAGTCAAAGATGGTTCAAGAACCTTTTGTTGAGAAGAGTTGTTTAGTGCATGAATAGAGGAATTTGTTTAATAATGTTGTGGTGGGGTGAAATTACCCCCAGAATAAATAACCAGACTAGCTGAGAAAGTTTGGAAGCAAACTCAAGCTATGTTTGCAACAAGCAAGCTAAAATCTAGAAGTATAAATGAGTATGGACAAAATATATTTACAATTCAGAAACAACACAAGGACCCCCTTGAATTGTTCCCCACTCCTCTGGATGAACCCAGAGGAGCCTACCAGCATCCTCCTCCTCCTTCCCTCACAGACACTGGCAGAAGGTCAGGAAAGAGATAAGGGTGTAATGCAAAGCAGAATCTCAGAGAGCAGCAGCAAGAAGGAGAAGAAAAAAGATAATAGTTTATGCAGCAAACTTTATCCTAATCAGCAAATGGATGGAATGATATAGACTTAGCATTATTTTTTTTTGTTTGGATCCAATTCCATATTTTATTTACCTTTTACTATTTTCTACTCAACGTCTCTTGGAATTTACCTATTCTTGTTTATATTTGTGCTGGTTTGAAGGTAATCAGAATATTTTAATAGAGAAAATTATATTATAGGCTGTGAAAGGAAAACATGGTGGTGTCTACTTCACTCATAGGCTTGTTGAGATGTTTAAGAAAAGAATTCAAAACATAGATAACACAGTCTCTCGGGCACAGCGTCTCGGGCTATCTAGCTTCCAGCCTTCTCCTCTCTGCCGAGTAACCTCACTAACCACTTTCCTTCTAAACCCCCTGGCTGAATCTCCAAACTCACCTTGCATGTAAGGTAAAACTTGGGGTAAGGTATAGGGGTGGGGAGAAGGTGGAAGGGTGGTTGGAAGCCCCTCCTGGGGTCTCTGATTTCTGGGAGAGGTGTTGTGTTTCTGTATTACCTTTAACTTGTATATTTCTGTAACTATTCCTGTCTATAGTGTATATATCTGCTTGTATATTGTGCTGAGCTGTAAATAGAGCTTCAGTCCTTAACTTCCAACTGGCTGAGTCTACAAAGTTTGTGTGTGTGAACTCCCAAACCATCACAATATTTAAGGACTAGGCTAGAGCGTTAGTTTAAAACTACTGCAAATGTATTGTTTGTTAGATGTTCTTAGATAAAAAAACCCAAAAAACAAACAACAACAAATGAACAAACAAACAAAGAGTAAAAGAAAAGAAAGAATTGTGTTACATAAAGAGTCACAGTGTAATAAAGTTTGGAAGGGAGCTCCTTGTGCAACTTCCTTGCTTGGGTAGGGTCAGTTGTGAGAGAAAATCAGGTCGTTCAGGGCTTTATTGAGGTGGTACTTGTCTTCTTTGGAACCAAAATCACCTGCTTCCAAAATGAAATGGTAGGTGAGACTGTTATATAAAAAGTTATGTGTTAGTTTTTCTTTAATATGGATTATTTGGAAAAAATACTGGATTTTATCTTACAAGATGTAGTTAATCTCTGACACACAGGAATATATGTATGAGTTTGTCAGTTGTAACTGAATACAAGATCAGAAATTTCTTTGTGCCATTTTCCAAGTCTTTTCAGAGTATAACCCTGCATTGAAATATAATAAAATAGTTCATATATCCAAATATAAAGTGAAAAATTGGCTGTTTGTGTAAGGCTCACTGAAATAGAAATGGAAATTGAAGTAAATGGTGGCTCATAAATGATGAGGTGAAAAGAGGTAGACATGATTGCACAGTAGTTGGTATTGAGTTTAAAAAAAAAGGCAGTTAGGCACACATCGTTTAATCAAATCTTCCTCTCCTACTTTGAGAAGTTACATGGCACAATCAGCTCAGACACACAGACTGAGATAAATAATGCAAGTGGGTACTCTAATACATTTTAAACAGCTGTCAGGGGGAAACACATTTATTTCTTTAGGTACTTTCAAACAAAGATCCAAGCTGCACAATCTCTTTTTCTGTGGCCTTATGAGTTTCCTCATGCATAAGAATTATTTCTTTATGGAGGACTTGATAGTAGCCTCACTGCTGAAATCTAACAAAACCTTACAGAAATTATGAATAGACTTTTCCAGCAATATGTAATCTCCCTCACCCTCCTTGCCACAAGCCTAGCACAGACACCAATGGAAGCAAAAGCCTTGACTCTATTTCCAGAGACACTTTACTGGGCATAAAAGACAGTATCTCAGATACAACAGTGACAGAAAGAAGGTCACCACTGTAAGTTTTTGGGTTTCATCCTACAAGACATCCGGTGATTATAGGAGTTCTGCTTTTTTGACCCTGAGTCTTAACACAGAAAGAATCATCCCTGAGGCTGAGCACATTAATGTAACTAAGGTAGGGCTGACAAGAGTTTTAAGTAGAACATAGAAGACATGTAACTTGTCAAGAATGTTAATGTGCTTTGGTTATTAAGGAGTAAAATAGCCATGATAAACTTTTTTAGCCAACAACTGTTTCTGTACTCTGCAAACTACAGCATTTTCTGAGCTTTTGTTCTGGTATATTCTCAAAAGTCCTTGCAGATTTCTTTTGGAACCCAGAGACATTTGTTTGTTTGTTATTTCCCACAGATCAGACAGTGTCTGTTTATGTAGCTTTGATGAGAATTTCGAGTTTCACATTAGAGTCTTCATGAAAAGAGGTGTTCATTTTTACACCCATGGAAACACATGGCCTTCTGAATATAACCCTAACTGTTCTAAATAAAGAATCTGATTTAAACAAACAAATGCTCTACCAGGTGCCATTATAATTGGAGAATTAGCAGCATCTTTGACTCCTGTAGGAGATTTTATTTCAGAGCAGAACTCATATTTGTCTTTAAACAGACAATAATTAGCTACCTGCCTTGAAGTTTTCTTTGTTCTTACAGGTAGTCTTGGCACTTCTAAGTGCTGATGATAATGGGGAATGCAGTGATTAATGCCTCCTTCTCTTAAACCAAATTGTCAATTATATGTCCACAGTAGCATAACTCTCTGAAGAAAAAGAAAAAAAGAAAGAAAAAAGTTCATGTCCATGCTGAGGTGTCTCATTTTTGCCCTGAGTTTAAACAAACCAGTTGATCTGAAGTGGCTTTTGGAGCCTCCTGCTTTTGATGATCCTCACTCAGATCAAGATTGAATGTCATCTCTGTTCAAGGTTGCCCAGTTCAAGGGCTACTCAGCTATCTCATGCTGACTATTTTGAGGTCAGTTACACAGAATCATTGAGGTTTGAAAAGACCTCCGAGATCATCAAGTCCAGCCTACAACCTAACACCACAGCAAGGTAGACAAAGCATCACAAATTTCTGTGCTAACAGTAAGAGCAATCTTTTTATAACTCTGTTGACTTCCTCCTTATCTGCTAAAAGCCTCTGCAAGACTGAAATTCTCAAGTCCATATATTAGATAGTATTACCAAATACTGATAAAATTGATAAACATAATTAATATCTTCAAATAATCTTCCAAATTTTAGCTGGAGTTTGACCTTGCTGAATTTTCTTCACAAGTCAATACACAATTAAGATTGTGTAAGACTGATAGAGGTACCAGGCAAGTTGTAAATATATCCAAAATGCATTTTACAATTGCCTGATTAAATCAACCTGCTTAGGCCAATTTATGTTGGCTAAAGAATTGTCCTTGGTTGGTAGTTTCCTTAAATAAGTTTTCAAGATTCTTCTACTACAATAAATGACTAAATAAATAATTTTAAAAATTGATGGTGCAGAGGCAGTTGCTAGATGCTAATGTTGTTCATGAAAGTGTTGTTATATGCAAAGACAGTGAGCTTAGAATAAGAAGTATACACAAGTTTTGCTTTGATGTGGTAATGCAATGAAAGGAAAAATGCATTATTAGATTTTCAAAGATTAGAAGGTGAAGAAAGATTTAAATAGAATACTAATTCAGTTTGGAGAGCCTTGAGGAAACTATGCCCTTCACATAAAAATTCTTTTTGAATTAGCAAGGCGTTTCATCTGCTAGATGATAATAATTGAAGTAAAAAGTTTATACAGCCAGAACAAGAGCAAGCCCTGTCTTTATCCTTTGTACATCCCTTAGCTGCGGTGCCATGCTGCTGTTCATCATAAGCAGCCACAACTCCAGGCCAGTGGCTGTGAGGAGACAGGGACTAATTTTGACCTGGCAAGTGGCTAATGGGAAAGAAACTACCTGGAGCTAAGCCTGCTTGTACAAGTGTGTGGTGAAATTCCCAGCCTGCATTTCTGAGCACAGAGAATGGAAAAGGCTGCAGAAATGGAAAAGTTCAGTTAGAGACTCAGGCAGACATGGCAATCAAATTTACCTTTGTGCCAACTAAAAGCATTGTGGAAAAGAGCTCCTTCTAGAATGTATTGAATTGGAAAAGAGCTCCTTCTAGAACGTATTGAAATGGTTGTGCTTCTTATCCAATATCAGAAATCCTGCATGCACTGTTTCAATAACTCAAATTAGTAATGCTTATTAAAACAATCATATAAAATGATGACATAAGAGAATTTGGTATTATCAAGTTTGCTGTTACTCACCAAACTTCATACATCTATAGGATGCTTTGGCCCAGTGATCTGATGGTTTTATTGTGGAAGATTGCTGCCTTCATAGTCAACCCTGTTGTGGACCATGCTTGTTACTGAGATGGTAAACTGACAGTTCAGTTAAGCTGTGAATGAGCATAGAAACTGAATTTTGAACAAAGCAGCCAAAGTATCCAATCTATGATTACTTGCAAAGAAACTATGAGGGAGCTTTATTGCCTTTTATTTTAACTGTGATGAGGGAGATGAAAATCAGTTTCCAGGAATTGGTTCTTGAAAGGAGTGGACAGCTAAGGGAGCCAGAGGGCAGAAACTACTTTTCCAAGATTTCTGGTATGATTTGATTCATTTATCAATGACTGAATTGAAATGTTGCTGCTAAACCACCCATTTCCCCTCCCCCCCATTTTTTTTTCTTTCATAGTTTTCAGTAACAATATTAGCAATAACAGAATAAATTTTTGTGACTTATGTAATAAACCACAGACAGATCTGACCTTTTTCAAGCAGTAATCAACAAAACTCAGCCTCTATGAGTTGCCATAAGGTAAAGACCCAACAATTAAATCATCTGAAAACTGTTAAGAAGGTGTTGCTTAGTTGTATGAAGAAATATGTTTTAGAATTGTATTGAAGATTACTAATAAGTAACATTTTGATAATTAGGAGGAAAAACCATCATTAATTTGTTGTCATTTGGTTGATATTGATCAGATATAATCAAACTAACATAATTTCTTATTGAGACAATAAGCAGAGAAAGTATCATACAGAAAGTAATATTTAGCTTGTATTTTCTATAGCACACAACATAGTAATTTCTTCTTTTGAGGTATTGGAAATTGCCAGGAAAACCACTGACTGTTAATCCTCATAAGCACTACCCCCACCCTGGTTGCCATATTAATCTTGCTATATTCTCTCTTGGAGAGAAGAAATAACATCAGATATGAAGCACTTTCCACATAAATAAATAATGCCAAACTATTAATTTACAGATTTATCTAAGACTGAAATGGTTTTATGGCATAATTACCTGTTTTATTTCGCAAATCTCTTTTGTCATGTGAATGCATTGGAAGAGACCTCAAGGATCATCTAGTTCCAACCCCCTGCCATAGGCAGGGACACCTCCCACTAGTACAGTTCACTCAAGGCCTCGCCCAACCTGGCCTTGAACACCTCCAGGAAGGGAGCAACCACAACCTCCCTGGGCAACCTGTTCCAGTGTCTCACCACCTTCACTGTAAAGTACTTCCTCCTAACATCCAGTCTAAATCTCCCCTCTGCCAGTTTAAACCCATTACCCCTAGTCCTGTCATTGCAAGACCTTATAAATAGTCGCACCCCAGCCTTCCTATAGGCCCCCTTCAGATACTGGAAGGCTATTATAAGCCTCCTTGAAGCCTTAAAGCAGCTAGGTGGAGGTGGATGAGAAATACATCTGACACTAGAAGCACCTCACATTATTCTCCCTAAATAATCCAGGCTAAGAAGTATGCTCCTAAACTGGGTTCTCTGAATTAGTATACCAGAGATCTCTTCTCTCCGTTAGATGTTTATGGCATGAAGCTCCTAATTTAAAAGCAACAAATAAGCCAGTTGAGGTCGTCTATTAGAGCAAGTGAACATCAATGAACCTCCTTCTCTGGACAGGTCTCTCTGGAGACCCACCTGGATGCATTCCTGTGTGATCTGGTTTAGGTGATCCTGCTGGTAGGGCGGTTGGACTGGATGATCTTTTGAGGTCCTTTCCAGCCCCTAACACTTTGTGATTCTGTGATCTATATTGGTTTATCTGAGATCTCACTTTACAATTTGGAAAATCTGAGTGTTTTAGTCTGTTTCATGTAAAATGACATTTCTACCATCACTGCACAAATCTTACCTTTAGTACAAATATATCAAACAAAGTATGGTAGACAAAATATGAAAATCACTTTCTTGATGTAAAAAAATATAAACATTTTTGAGACTATCTGTGGTTATAATTTTTCTTTCCAATAATGCATTTCTGCACCAAACAATATTTTTTGACCACTGTAGATGTTTAAAAGATGTGAAAATGATTCTGCTCATTGATTTCCCTTCATACCTAGCAGATAAATCAATAGAATTCAAAGATGAGGCTCCATTAAAATGATTTCTGGGGACAGCACTTTTACCTTAAAACTTCCACAATAATGACCCTTGAGATTCTCAGTGAGAGGTCATTCAAACAGGAATGCAGTAAAGTCAGATTTCTCTTGTAGTTCTAACTTCTTTTAGGACATATTTATGTCTGAGTTAATATTTCTGCTATGATGTAGGTATACTTTGTTCAGATTGATGTGATATTAATCATAGAATCATAGAATGGTAAGGTTGGAAGGGACCTCAAGGATCATCTAGTTCCAACCCCCTACCATAGGCAGGGACACCTCCCACTAGTACAGCTCACTCAAGGCCTCATCCAATCTGGCCTTGAACACCTCCAGGGAGGGAGCAGCCACAACCTCCCTGGGCAACCTGTTCCAGCACCTCACCACCCTCATTGGAAAGAACTTCCTCCTAATATCCACTCTAAATCTCCCCTCTGCCAGTTTAAACCCATTGCCCCTAGTCCTGTCACTGCAAGACCTTGTAAATAGTCCCTCCTCAGCCTTCCTGTAGGCCCCCTTCAGATACTGGAAGGCTACTATAAGGTCTCCTGGAAGCCTTCTCTTCTCCAGGCTGAAGAGCCCCAACTCTCTCAGCCTGTCCTTACATAACTGGTTGTGAATTATGATTAGTAATATTTGTAGAATATTATTTTTTATTATTAATATTTTTTAAAATGGGGAAATTCCCTGAGATTCTTTGGAATTTCAGTCTACAGGAAATTGTTGCACAAAGGATATTTAGGAGTGCAGAATTCAACAGTTAAAACAATCAGAACTTGGAAAATAGGAACGTGAAAACATGAAAAATTCTAACTGTGCTTGTAGAGGTTTAATATTAACTCTAGCATACGTACTCACGATGCCATGGACCCTGAGTAAGTTTCCCGTACAAGAATGCTCCCAAAATTCACAATAATGATCCCACGGTAAAATACAAAATATTCCAGGTAAAGGAGGAAAGAGAAAGCTGAGTTGCAGATGAGCTGCTGCTGAACCAGGCAGGGTAAGCCTCAAACATGTGGCAATGAACAATTCCCAGTTAACTAAGCCACTAAGGGGTACTGCAGAAAGGCTTGAAGTCTGAAAAGGCGATGACAAAGGAAGGCTATGTAGGAAAGGTGTCGATGCAAGAAAGGCTGTCTATGTAGGAAAAGGCGACAGCGCAGGAAAGGCTGTCTACGTGGGAAAAGGCGACGGCACGGGAAAGGCTGTCTATGTAGGAAAAGGCGATGGAACAGGAAAGGCTGTCTATGTAGGAAAAGGCGATGGAACAGGAAAGG
>VWZE01000019.1:32746-46273 GCA_013396675.1 Eubucco bourcierii
CTGGTATTTTCCAGTTGCTCTGCAGGAGTTCTCAATTTTGTGGAGAAATTGGTTTGGTTCATTTCTTAAGTGCTCAAGGGTAAATTATTCCAGGCCCAGGTGCTGCAAATATGTTTCTCTATTTAAAAAAAAAANCTTGCTGGAAATAAAATAACTGCGTATTTTATAATTCCTGCCTCGTGAAATCCCACAATCCTTATGATAACAGCAACTACGTTTCTCCATAAATTTATTTGCTCAACTCCCATGTTATATGAAAACATCTCACCTTATATTCTTCTTGCTTTTAAGGAATGTTGAAAGAATATTTTCTCATTGCCATTTGTACCATTTCTAAATAGTGTATCTGCTTCTGATGTAGCATATTTTTAGTATCTTCTTTGGGCTTTTATTAATTTTCTGAATTTCTCATGGAAATGTATTGAGAACTGATGCAGCTGTACAACCAGCTGTCCTTCTTTACCCATTGAGACTATCATCCAATGGAATATCCTTATCATCTTCTAACTTTATGAATTTTGTTCTTTTTTTTAAAGAAGAGTTTCTGAATTTACTTTTTCATGCTAAGTTCTTCCCTAGTTGACCACTACTACATAAATCACCCTTAAGAATGGATAATCCAATACTATCCCACAATCTGAATTTAACCAATTCTTTTTCATCAGAATACAATACAGAACAAACCCATTCTAATAAATCTTGAAAGAGTCCAAACAGAAAAAAAATCTCATCTAGTACTTCAGAAACACCCAAGGTATTCTGTACTCTCTATTATGATCAGTTCATCTCCTTTGACTGACTGTCTTAGAGGGCTGCAAAACTTTCATCAATCCATTGCTATCCAGTAAAAGCAGGTTGCTTTCACTGCATTATTCAGAAGAAAACATCAATGTTCCTAGATACTTTAGGAACATTTCTATACCCACCATTCAGGAAATCTGACCATTTAGTATGAGTGATGTTAGAAATTGTTTCCAGTTTGCCTTGAGCAATGAAAACCCTGAAGTCAGGACTATGTGTTTTTTACATAACAAAACCTACAATGCTGTGCAGGACATGTATGGTGCACAATAACCGCAAAGGATGAAACCCCTTCTCCAATTTTAACAAACAAAGCACTCTAAATAGTCATGAGTCCAAAGGCACCAATGTGCTGTTAGGTTCTGGAACAACTTCAATAGCATCAGAGTTAAGTAAATTATTTAGTGGCTTTCTTTGCTATAAAGGAAAACATAATCACATCTCCACTGGGTAACACATTGAACAGTCATGATCAAAAGCTTTCTTTCTGCTTTGTCTACTGTACCATCTGCTTATTCCTTCCAGAACTTCACTCTGGCAAGTGACCTATTCACTACAATACAGCTTGGCAGATAAGTGATATTATAGCATACTTTGTTTATGTGTCTCTCTACACATTTAAATTTATAAATATTAATAAAGTCCCTTCTTAATGAAATTAAATATACAACAACAAAGCATTTATTTCTGTTTGCTGTAGTGACTCTGTAGTGGAATATATTTCCTGCTTTTGCTGTTAGGAAAAAAAACAAAAACAAAATATAAGTAACAATTTTAACCCGGAGTTAAAGAAAAAGTCTTGCCAGATTTTTCAGGACTCCAGGGTTATGCCTGGGAAATTTTGGATTCCAGTGTAATGAACAGACTAATATCCACAGGTCAGGGAAATTACAAGTGAGAGAGCTACATAAGGTACTAAGTTATAAGACTTAGTATGTTTAGTTACAAAATTTCAATATGCAATCTTGGACAGCTAGTACCTATTTGGAGGGTGGGCTACTGACCATAAAGATCTGATGACATTTGTCAGTGGGTACCTGGACAAGCGATGACATTCTAGTTTCTATTATTTATTAACATCAACTTTGTCAGATAATAATTAACAGAAAAATCAATGCAATCATTTCAGAAATTGCACTTTCTAAACAAGTTTCTCTAAATGTCAACCTCTTCGACCACTGGCAACTTGCTCACATATTTTTCTTTATCATCTACTAAGGAAGGTTTTTAAAAAAATAAAGCAACCTACTGTTGACCTTTCTCTAAAATCCTTTGCTAACCACACTGAATACCATGGGTCAGCATCCTTACAAGCATGTAGCACAAGGAGGCCTTCAGATTTCTTTGAACATGATGTGACAAAGCAAATAAGCTGCTTAAATTCTGCAAAATGGTGTTTACAATGTGTACTTGAATTCTGAGCAGCTCTTTGCCTTGACCATGATTGTGCCCCTTTTTCTTCTCTATTCATTTGCATTCTTATGGGTGGTACCTTTGTGGTTTGAGGGGTTTTGTTTAGAGGAACATCCAAATTACTACGAAGCATAAACCTTTTCAAGCAAAAAATAGTGTTTTGCCTTACATGATTTTTTTCACTCTATTTTGGTTATTTTTGGTTAGGTTTTGTTTATCTGTTTAAGTTTCAAACACACCACATCAAAAGCACAACTGATTCCACCTTATAGGAGTCCTTGGCAGCATTCAAAGGGAACACAATTCAGACACAATCATAATTAGAAATTGTTAGTACCGACCCAGCAAACGTTTGTAAAGTACTGCATTGGGTCACAATGGGATGAGTCCATGCACAATAACTACATTCACACGCCAGCTGCTTTTCTTAATAACGAAACATCCTTCTAGATGTTTTCTTTGTGGAAACCCTGTCCTTTGGCTGGGTTAGCTCACCCTGCTCTCACACACCCCCAACACAGATGGGAGGGAACGTAACATGAAAAATCTCCAAAAACCTCTGGATTGAAAGAAAGAGTTTTACTGGAAATGACACAATGCACAATGACCTTAGCCTATTTCCAGAAAAGCGCAGCCCCACTTCACTGAATCACAGAATTTTGGAGGTTGGAAGGGACCTCCAGAGATCATCGAGTCCAGCCCCTCTGCCAAGAATCATAGAATTGTAAGATTGGAAGGGATCTCAAAGATCATCTAGTTCCAACCCCCTGCCATAGGCAGGGACCCCTCCCACTAGTACAGCTCACTCAAGGCCTCGTCCAATCTGGCCTTGAACACCTCCAGGGAGGGAGCATCCACAACCTCCCTGGGCAACCTGTTCCAGCATATCACCACTCTCACTATAAAGAACTGTAAAGAAGGATCCCCTAAGGTAGTTCACACAAGAACACATCCAGGTGGGTTTTGAAAGTCTCCAGGGGAGGCTCCACCACCTCTGTGGGCAACCTGTTCCAGTGCTCTGTCACTCTCCCTAGGAAGAATTTTCTCCTCATGTTGAACTAAAACTTTCTATGTTCCAACTTGTAGCCATTGCTCCTTGCCTTATTGCTGCTGCCCAGTGAAGAGATTCTCAGTTTCATCCCATGCTATATGCTGAGTGATGCGATGGATAAATCCTGCATTCAATAAATATATATTTTTTTTCTGGCTATATTTTACCATTTTCTTTTCCCTGTGAACTTTTTATTGCAGCTTTCTGGAGCTCTCTTTAAGTTTGGAATGTTATAAAATCATCGCAAAATGAACTAGCGAGTAAGAAAAAGTGAAAAATAGCTGGAGTTTGTCAGATGTGTTGGCATCAAGTCACCAGATACTACTAACATATTTATGACATTTCTATTTTAGAAGTGAGGAGGAATTAGTCATAAAACCTTTAAGAACTTTCTCAGACAGTTCTGTGAGAGATTGATTTTGATGATGCAATAGAGAAAGCACTGACACAGATTGCTCCATTTCAAAGGTGAAGTTGTGTGCACTTGTTCAGAATCCATAAAACTACCCCCTTCTTTGGTTGACATATTATGCAATTATAATTGGCTCAAACTAGGCTGCTAATTTTGCAGAAGAAATGCGTCAGGGTTACCTAAAAAGGAAGACTTTTTCTTTTATTTATTTCCTAGTTGAAACGGTCACTCTAAAGCCACTTTCCACTCATATTTTTCATGTGTTCAAATACCATTTTTAATGTGTCAGATGATTTTTTTCCCCCCCCCTTTTAATGGTCTGCCTGCTAAAAAAGTCACAAGTTTTACTTTTAGAAGTATCTGAACGGTAGATAATGAGGTGAATATTAATTAATTTTATTACAAAGAAAATTGCCTTGCCAATCATTGTTACTGACTAATGGATAAGGACGTGTAATTACAGTAAGACAAATGGTTATTCTTACTAACTAGCAAATATTCTGTTCTGCAGTGCATAATTTTCTAAAATAGACAAAGTGTAAATACAAAAAAAACCCTGCATCATCTGAAGAACTTCATTTCACAAGCTGTCAAGAAAGATGAAGATGAAAAATAATTAAAGTGAATGAGTAATCTGAGATACTGCTTGCTGTTTCCTGCTCTTTCTGGGGTTTATTTCCCCTTCCTTATTATCTTTTACTTATTCAGGAGTGTAGAACTTCATAACTTCTTGCTGCTGAAGAGCCTGGCTGCACATGGCTTGGATGGGGGGACACTAGGCTGGGTTAAAAACTGGCTGGATGGCCGAGCCCAAAAAGTGGTGTTGAGTGTCGGTATGTTCAGTTAGTGGTTGCTCACAAGATATGCTCTTGGGCTCAGTTTTGGGATCAGTCTTATTTACTGTATTTATCAGTGATCTGGATCAAGAGTGATCAAGAGTGGTTGATCTCATCCTTGGAAAGCTTACAGGTGACATCGAGCAGGTCAACACTCCCACCCAATTTGAAGGCAGGAATTCTCTGCAGAGGGATCTGGACAGGGTGGATTGATGGGTTAAAGTCAGCTGTATGAGGGTTAGCAAAGTCTGGCATGTTGGTCACAACAACCTCAGGCAACGCTGGAAAGCTGTGCAGCAGAAAAGAACCAGGGTTTGCTGGTTAACAGCCAGCTAAACACGATCTAGCAGTGTGCTGGGTGGCCAAGAATGCAAACAGCATCCTGGTCTGTATCAGGAATACTGTGGTCAGTACTCACTTGATAACGTCGTTGTACTCTGCACTGGTGAGGACATGATTTATTTGCCATGGCAGTGTTGGGTTGATGGTTTGAGTCAAGGATTTTAGAGGTCTTTGTCAACCAAAACAATTCTATGGGACCTGAATGTTATTAAGCACTTTAAAATACAGAAATATATGCTGGGGAAAGATATATGCTACCACTGCTTCTCCAGGAAAGTATAAGGGAGAGATGGGAATACCAGCATCAGAGTTAAATAATAAAAAGCCTTAAGAGCGTCACCTCTAAACAGAGTCACTGCCCATTTTAAGAACTGGAGTGCTACGGATAAGATGCACTGTCAGCTCCTGAAACAGAGCTTCCTGTGTCAAAATCTCTACAAGATGACATTGGTCTCCTGGCAAACACTGAGAGAATGAATAAATATATCACTGTGGTTGTTTGGGAGCTACAGAAATATACAAGTTAAAGGTAATATAGAAACACAACACCTCTCCCAGAAATCAGAGTCCCCAGGAGGGGCTCCCAACCACCCTTCCACCTTCTTTCCATCCCTCTACATTATCCCAGGGGCTGCCTTATGTGCAAGGGGAGTCTGGAGGATTTGTAAGGGGGTTTAAAAGTAGAATGATTAGTTGAGTTACACAACAGAAGCTCAGAAGACACACTGACTCACAGAGAGAAACTCTCTGCATTATTTGTGTTTGTGTCCTTGTTTTTAGATATCTCAGCAAGTCTATGAGTGAAGTAGACATCACCATTGTTTTCTGTTCACAGTCTGTAATATTTTTCATTAGAATATTCCAATTATCCTCAAACCATCAAAATCACGTAGAGAGACATAGCCTGAAAGTGTGTAGCTGTCGATGATTGAAAGCACTCTGCGTTTTTTGAAATTGTGATGGTTTGGAAGTTATCCACCCCACCCCCCACTATGAAAAATCACCCAGACTAGGCTCAGAAAGCTGAAAGTTAAGGAATGAAGCTCTATTTACAGCTTATCACAGTAAGCAAGTAGATATATACCCAATATACAGGAATATTTATAGAATTACACAAGTTAAAGGTAATGCAGAAACATAATCCTCCTCCCAGAAGTCCCCAGGAGGGGCTCCCAACCACCCTTCCACCTTCTTTCCACCCCCTCTACCTTACCCCAGGGTCTGGCTTATATGCAATGTGAGTTTGGAGGGGGCAAGGGGGGTTAGAAGCAGAGTGGTTAGTTAGGTTACACAGCAGAGGCCAGCAGACACACACCAGCTAGAGCGCGAGAGAATTTCTCTATCTTATCTATATTTGTGTCCTGCTTTATATACATCTCAGCAAGCCTATGAGTGAAGTAGACATCACCATTGTTTTCTCTTCACAGTCTATAACCTAAACCTTTTCATAAAAATATTCCAACTAGCCTCAAACCAGCAAAGT
Source organism: Eubucco bourcierii (assembly GCA_013396675.1). NCBI lineage: Eukaryota > Metazoa > Chordata > Aves > Piciformes > Ramphastidae > Eubucco > Eubucco bourcierii. Next base: position 39,085 of record VWZE01000019.1, read on the forward strand.
AACTAGCCAAAGCAAATAACAGATACATGAACAGAATGTGGTTACCAGCCAGTAATTCATTATGTAAGGCATAAAGAAGTCTTCCAAGATATGTAAAGGAAAAGTGTTATCTGCTTTCATTGACTTGAGATGGGGCCTATGTGAGCGCACATCTGTCCTGGTAGGTATAAATCCTGCCAGGCTGGTTTAAACCCTCGCTCAGTCCTCCCTCTGTTCAGGGTCTGGAAGTTGAAGTAGATTGAGCAAAAGCAAAGCCTTGGGGCTAGGATCTTAGCACCATGTGTCAGGTGTATGCTGCAGCCCCTCGACATGCCTGTGTGGGCACAGGAGGCACAAAGTTTTAAATGCATTGGGCAGTACAGGGATGCTAAATGCCTGCCGGTCAGTTTAACTTTCAAATTGGTCTATTTAAGGGGGGGCAAATTGGTCTATTTAAGGGGGGGTGATTTAGAAGCTGCACCTTTCCTCAGAGATCGTCTTTTTGACACAGCCTTCCCTGCACGGCAGGAAGCAGCACCCCTTAGTGTGGCTCTTTAGACTGGGAATCGCTGTGGCCAGGTGTTTGCAGTTTACACTGCCAGTAGCTGTCTGCAACTCTCTCTCCCTCTCTGCCTGGAATATTTTGTATTTTACCACGGGATCATTATCATGAGTTTTGGAAGCGTTCTAATGCAGGAGACCTACTCAGGGATCCAAGGCATCCTGAGTACCATGTGCTAGGGTTGATGCTGAGCCTCTGCAGCAGTTAGAATTTTCCCTGTTTCGTGTTCCTATTTTTCCAAGTTCTGATTGTTTAAACTGTTTAATTCTGTGTTAATAAATATCCTTTGTGCAAATATTTCCTGTCAACCAAAAATAAAAAAAATCTGAGGGAGTTTCTGAATAAAAATAAAAATTAATATTCAGATATATTAATAATAATAAACAACAGGTTATTAATATCTCATCACAACACCTTACTGTAAAAGCACGTCATCTGCCATGGCAGGAGTGACATGGAATGTATAAGAGCTCTATATCCATCTTGAATAGTAAGTGAAGGCCAGGCAAGACACAGTGCTGAACCAAACCCAGCCTATTTTCAAACATTAAATCTTGCCCTTCACTACATTGTGAAAACCACTAAACTTGATAGCAGTCTGTTCAGACTGCCCTGATAAAAAGAAGCCCACCTGACAAAAATCTACATCAGGTTTATGTACATGGCAAAGCAAGGCTCAGCACATCAGATGTGTGGACAAGGTGGGCTATATAAACAGACTCTATTGAGAGAATGATAATCTCATCTGATTTAGAGACTTATGATGTGCACGGTCTAAAATCAATGTTCTGCTTGAATTTACAGGGCTAGAATATGAGTTCAGAAGACAGTGTGTGGCAAAATGGTATTTTTATAAAGAGAGTATTTTTTTTTCCCCAGAAGACAGCTGCAAAGAAGCACAATGGAAAACTTATTAGCAGAATTTTTCTTCTCCAGAGGTCCCTTCCAACCTCTACCCTCCTGTGATTATGCGAAAATTACATAATCTTCATAAATAAGATTATTTCAGCCTGTGGTTACCCTACTAGTTCCAGGGGGAGTCTGCTTGAGGTACCCCATGCAGTGCTCTGCTGATTAACACAAAGCTCCTCTCTAACATCTTCTACCTCCTGTTGTTATGCCTTATTGCTGCTGAAACATTTGCAGTTCCTGAAAGAGTCAGAACAATGTCTCATCATCTTAAATATGGGACTGTAAATGTGTCCAGACCACAGCTGGAATCAATGAAAGATGTGTTTAGTGAAATTATTAGGAAAGGGACACTTGGCACAGTTACCACTGTATCTACAAGTACAAACTCACAGAAGGTTTCAAGTACATTTAAGGAAAAAACCCTCTTTGCTTTGAGAGTGATGGAGCACTGGAACAATTGCATAGAGAGGTTGTGGAGACTCCTTCTTTGGAGACATTCAAAACCCTTCTGGATGTGTTCCTGTACAACCTGATCTAGGTGTATCTGCATTAACAGGGAGGTTGGACTAGATCTCCAGAGGTTCCTTCCAACCCTTCTCATTCTGTGATTCTGTAATAGCTGTGGTAGTATATAAAAAACTTCTAGGGAGCAGTTTATAAAATAACTACTCAAAATAGTTATTTTGAGCCAATAGATATTCTATCTGAAATGACTTCATATGTGACAAGCGAAGCTATCACACCAGGAAAACAAGAAATGCTTTAAAATGCTTTAAGAGATTGCTGCTTTCTAGAGACACCAGAACACCCACTCAGAAAAGTAAGACAGCCCTTTAAGTATGTAGCTTTACCTGCAGAGGGAAGAAGAGTCTGTAGTGAAATATGTCTCTGCTCCCTGTCTTCCTAAGCTGCAGCACGGTGATATTTGTCCCATTTGGCACCTTGCTTTTGCTCAGTGCTTGCTGAAGTTGTGGGTAGAGTAGTGTCCTCCAAGGAAAGAGAGTTTTAGAAGATAGTTGCAAATGAAGCAGCATACCCTTAACTTATAGCATGATTTATGAGCACTTTTGGTCTAACATCCACAGTCAGTAGGAGATTTCCCCAGGTCAAATGACAAAAAAACCCCTAACCCTCCAGCTATCCTCCAAGGTCTATAAAGGCTATATCATCTTTTTCTGTAAAAGTCTTCAAAGAGTAAGGGATTTTGCAAGCAGGGCACAATTTAAACAGTGTATGACATTTTCTTAATTCCATTCTCATAGACGTAAGACTGCAATAACAGTTCCTCTGTTGACACAGTTGGACTGGAAACACAGGCTGATCTAGAGAGTGGACACACCACAATGGTCACAAATTTAGCCCTTGGCACAGGGTAGCTTTGCCCAGGCTCAGTTTCTGCCAGTCCCTTTTGAGTTTACTCACACAGTATATTCTCCTGTAACTTATTTTTTCCCCATGGTCCTTTGTTCTGGCATTGTTACATTTTGTTTCTAAGCTCCCATTGCGTTTCAGGTCTGAGTACAATTTTTGGTTGCCAGCAAACAATAATAAAGGAAAAGGAAAACCAAACCAAACCAAAAGATCCTTTCCTAACAACACCTACGGGAGAGGAGCTAAAAAAAAAAAAAAAAAAAAAAAAAAAAAAAAAGTGTCGCTTTTTCCATAGGTAGGCTTTCTTGTCATGTATGTCAGTCATTCCCTACCGTGCTTTTAATTATTGCAGGACAAGCCAGACCAAAATTACATTCAAATTGAGCAATGTTACCTATTGAATTATTGTTTTCACATAAAATCTTTCTTTACTCTGTGCCTGTTTGCTAGGAATGCTTTTGCCCCTCAAAAGACAAGGAAAAAGCACAACAGAAAAACTGTAATGGAAATGAAGCTTTTGATGCCGTGTGGAAGAGGTAAGCCTTGAGCTTCTGGAGATTCATTTATGCAAACTAACACAATACTGCAGTGGGGGGGACCTTCCAGGTACTACAAATATGGATCTACAAAAGCCAGATAAGTATTCTGCACATGTGGAAAAGGAATGCAAACCACACTGCTGTGATATAAATGAGTTACCAGAAGCAGTTTCAGATGGATTGTTTTCAGCCCAACAGCCAACAGTGCTTCTGGAACACACTGAATGTGTGATGTTTTTTGTAGCCCTGATACTTTCCCAAATTTTTTTTTTTAAAATAAAAAAAGAGTATATATGTTTTAAAAAAAAATACATTCATTTTTCCTAGAGAAAACTATCTTTTAATGCTGTCCCTTAACCTAACTAGTGTAGTCTAGGATCTGAGCATACAGCACATTGCACAGGAGCCGATTCCTGCCAGTGTCCTCAAAAGGCAGTGGGTCTCAAACTGCAGTACTAAGGTTTACAGCAACAGAGCTGCTAGCATAAAAGACACGAGCAAATGTGTGAGTGCCATCTGTTTTTCAAGAAGGCCTTCTTTCCATCTATTAACTTGTCTTCTCACTCTTTGTCTTTCCTTTTAATGCCAAAGTCGTAGGCAGGTTTTTGCACTGTTTTGGTTTTGACAGACCAAATAAAACAACTGATCATGACTGTAAAGTGTTAGGTAACCTCTCTTTTTCACTACATTGCCAAATATAAAGTAGCATCTGTCTACACGAATGACTGAACCCCATCCCATTCCTGAAATAACTTTCTGAGACATAACAGAGTATCTAATTGCTTGCATTGGATTTTATAATACTGTGCTTATGATATTGCAGATGTATCATTATTAGCTGTTATAAGAGCAATTACACCACCATAGAAGTGCAGTAATTCTCCTTTCTCAGAATAAACCATGGAAGATTTCATTGCATTTACACATCTGAACCGGAGAGGAGGAGATGTATGATTACACCAACATTTAGAATAAATGACTGGAGATTTTCAGTGAAGCCAGACTGCAGAATTCCTTTGTCTACCTTTAACTCTGTAGTCCTAAGAGGTTGCTTAAGGTATAAGAATGCTTCACAGTTTTCAACGTTGATCTCATTGTACTTTATTGTGAAAACAGAGTGACTATCCTATACAAATGTGACAAGATGTGCTCTAATGTAAGACAGTATTAGATTGCTGAGAAAATAGTTTACAGTGTAAGATGCTTGGTGGGAACAAGATATTAAACTCTTGTCTAGCTGAAATCAGTGGTAGAAGTCTCATTAATTTAATCTGGGCTGGAATTTCTCACAGTCTCTCTCTCATCAGCTCTGCATAGCTCAGAACCAAGATGCTACTCCTCAGCTTCACCATCACAAAGAAAACTCACAAATACCTATTGGGTATTCCACATACTAAATAATACTACTTATTTATTCTGCATTCAGAACAGTCATGATTCAGAACTTTAATAGCTGTCACTGCTTGGTTTTGTTTATTGGTTGTTTTCTTAGTTTAAGTGACCGCATTGCCTCCTCTGATAAATGGATCCCTGCCTCTGCTCATGTATGCCTATGGGTCCCTTCTCCCCTTTCCATAAATTCTTCTGACTTCAGCATCCCTGGACTAGACTATGATGGATAAACTCTGCAGTCACTTCTGCTAAGGACTAATGCACATCCCAACCTTTTTCTGAGAGGTTTCTGAACACAGCATAAATTTGTTTGCTTTGGACTCTTTTCAATAATTAATATTCATTCTGGTCTAAATTGGCAATGTTAATTCAGTCATCATGACAGCTTTGATATTTATTAATATAAGACATGGCACAATCAAGCTTAAGAAGAATAAACTATATTTCCAGGGAAGTCCATTACTGTTACTCAAGTCTTAGAGTGCAAAAAATCTGGTGACCTGATCCAACAGATGTCTCATCAAAGAACTCTGCCTCTTCCCCTGCCACCTATTGCCCATTCTCCAGGTGTAGCATCACTTTTTTGCTTTCCTTGCTGCAGAGAGCCACTTGCTGGTGAGCAGTACTCAGCTGAAGCACTCTTGAGAGGTCCTTAAATTTAAAAAAAAAAAAAAAAAAAAAGTTCTGCACTTTTGTTAAGTCAGTGCCACACCACAGACAACTCTAATCTCTAATGCCAGTTCAACTGGGACAAGGTTTTCTAATGGATCTTCCTTTCATTGGCACTAGACTTTAGTTGTGTTCAAGTGGTGTGGTTGACACACTTGAGGGATAGGCTGAGAAACCTGAGATTGTGTGGCTGAGAGCAAAGAAGGTTCTGGCAAGATGTTATTGTGGTCTTTCAACACTCGAAGATGGGAACAAACTTTTCAGCAAGGCATGTTGTGGTAGGACAAATACTAATGGTTTTAAATGAAAAGAGGGGATATTTAGACTAAACAGAGGAAAGACATTTTTCACAATTAAAGGTGATGAAACACTGGCACAGGTTGCCCAGAAAGATGGTAGAAACCCCATCTTTGGAAACATTTAAGTCTGGGTTGGATGGGGTTCTGAGCTACCTGATCTAGATGAAGATGTCCCTGCTCATGCCAGGAGGGCTGGACTAGATAATCTTTAGTGGTCCTTTCCAGCTCAAAACTTTCTATGATTCTACACTAACCCTTGTTTGGATAAACCTGTAAGGCAGATTCTGTCTCAAGACTGGGACAGGAACATCCCTGAATGGGTTGAGATTATAATCTTGATAATTTTGCTGCTTTAAGAAACTGTGTGGTTTTCTCCCTCACTTGGAAGCAGAATCGGCCAACCAGGGGGCAGCGGGGGACTGAATTGTTTCTGAAGTTTTCTCATGATGCCTAAGAGTAAATTTCACCCTGACCTGAATCAGGATGAAATACTGAGAGACCGTGAATTAGACTCACAAAGTGATCAGAATTTATCTCCCTTATTTTATTTTCTTAAATACCTAGTAAACCATCACCCTTAATACAAACTCTCTCACAGAATGCGTTTCTATCCGCTCATGCTACTAACTGCCTCTCCTACCTGTTTCTTCTTATGCTGCGTGGTGCTTGTAACTGATAAGAACAGGATTTAAGCACTAAGATTCATTCTCTTCCATTACAACTTTCCTTGAGAAGCTACGTGTCTGTATTTGCAGTTACAATCTGATAGATTTTAAATTAACAGTATCAGAAAGAACATTAATTTGCCTTTGAATTAGATGTTACTAGGAAGAATGGTAACATGTTATCAGACATTCATTTTTGGCACTCAGTTTTATGAACTAAGCAATTATGAAAAATACTTAAATAATGAATGTAATTGCTTACTACAACCATTATTGAGCATATAAATATTTATATTCCTAATCAATGTAGCCTCAAAGGTATAGCTGTAAACACAAAGAAAACAATATGCATATTATACATGCAAGATCACGTATCTAGTTCCTTAGCTGGTATAAATCATCACTGTATAACTGCTCTCAGAGTGACACCATTCTGCATGAGCTAAGGACCTGGCTTTTTCAGCCTGCACTGGTTATTTCCATGTCTTACCTTTGGACTGACCAGTGTCAGATATCAGGGACAGCAGCAGGTTTTGGACAGCAGGAATCCAGCGTTGTCTGGCAATCAGGCACCTCTGTGGGTGGCATGCTGGCCTCCTGCAATCAAATCAGTTTTCCCCCTTACTTCAGTAGGCCTGGATTCTCCAAAAAGATAGCACTCAGCACTTAATCCTTGTATTCATTTCAAAAGGGTAGCCATGGATTATTATTTCTTTGGTCTTGTACCGTGACCACACTGACGAAACTCAAAGTATAAAAAGGGATGAAACTTGTGAAGGTTTGGGAGTTCCCCACCCCCCC
>VWZE01000021.1:5140-21730 GCA_013396675.1 Eubucco bourcierii
TAATTTCTCCATTAAAATATTCCAATTAACCTCAAACCAGCACACTGTTCAAAACCAGCAGAAATCCTACATGATATGCAGGAACTGATTTTTCACAGTCTTTAAGTTGAATGCTTTGAGTTCTATTTCAGCTGTAGATGGATAGAAAGAGAACTGAAATTTGCATATATGCATAAATATATGTGTGCTTATGTCATGGTAGGCCTAAGAAGGCCAAATGGGCTTGTACATGTCCTGGCTTGCTCAGGCATGCTCCCCTGCTCCCCCTCCTTCTGTGCTGGGGGTGGTCTCCACAGGAAAGGGGACAAAAGCCCCAGCTTCACCTAACATGGGCAAACTGCCATCCTGATTGGCTAATCTTTGTCCAAAGGCACATCAGTCTCAGGCTGAATGGATATAAAGGGACCAGCAGGTAACACAAGGTGCTCTCTACTGTTGTATCCTGCCTGCTTACTACCACACTGATCATGAGCTGAGGCTTTGATGCCTCCATGCGTTCGGCCTGCCCAGCCAGCGTGACACCATGTGAGACTGCACATCACAGACATCTGCCTGCACATGAGAGCCTGCTGCCAAGAGAGCCAGGACCACCTCAGAGATGTCTGCCTCCTTTTCTGAAACTCCTGAGGAAACTCCAAAGCCTCTAACAGCTTCTGACCTGGCAGCAGCCTGCCACATGCTTTGGGTATTGTCCAAGGATATTCTTGTGAGTAAATACTTCAAACCTCTTGTAACCATTAATTGCCTTCTGCCATAAGCAGAAAGGAGCTCATTCTGTGACCAAAATTACTTATTTTGATCTGGCAACTTAAGTAAACAGCTACCTGTTTTGACTTTATATATATATATATATATATATAATTATCAGAAATTGAGCTAATTTACTTTTTTTTTTCTTTCTTTCTTCTTCTGCCTAGAATTAAACCAATTTGAAAAGAAAACCACAGGCTAGTAGTACCAAATGCACAAATTTTAATAGAGGATCCCTCTGGGAAAATATTCTGGTTTCATTGAATTTAGAAATCAGGGCTTTTAAAACAAAAGAATGTTTTAAAACCTTGGCAGTTCAAAAGACAAAGACAAACAAATCAATAAGGAGATGCAGCTTGTGTGTTGTTTTGGCATATCTTTTCTTGCAACAGAAGATAAAAACACAAATATTGATTTATCTTGGTTGGATTTTGATGGCTACAAGGAGCCATCAAGGAACTACCAGAAGTGAAAAAGCCAAACAATGAAAACTGACAGTCTGCTCTCCTTACTTATCTGTTTTGCTCTGATGCATGCTTAACTGTCTCATTGGATCTAACATGAGCGATGCATCCCTGAAAACAATCCCCAGCTCTTCCCCCTTGATAGGTGGACTCACTAAGTAGCATTCTGGGTTTAATCTGTGAGCAGAGGCACTGACCTGGCATCAGCATACACTTCTTGTCTTGCTAGGGATGACATCTCCTGCAGCAATACAAAATCAAAGTCCTGACTGCTCATTCTATTCTCACTGTACCTTTAATGACCTAGCTCACACGTTTTAAGTGCATGTTTAAATACACTCACTTCCGAACATGTTTTCTGTCCCTTTATGAATACATCAGACTCAAGAGCCTGGCCCCAAGCAGACTTTTGACCCCACAAGGGCAAAAAGGACTAGGCTCTCCTTCTCATTAGGAGCATCACTCCTGCCACAGATTTTAGATGGAAAGTTTACCGTGTAAGACAGTGATGGATGGTAGATAGAATCATAGAATCATAGAATGGTAAGGTTGGAAGGGACCTCAAGGATCATCTAGTTCCAACCCCCTACCATAGGCAGGGACAACTCCCACTAGTAGAGGTTACTCAAGGCCTCATCCAATCTGGCCTTGAACACCTCCAGGGAGGGAGCAGCCACAACCTCCCTGGGCAACCTGTTCCATTGCCTCACCACCCTCACTGGAAAGAACTTCCTCCTAACATCCAGTCTAAATCTCCCCTCTGCCAGTTTAAGCCCATTGCCCCTTGTCCTGTCATTGCAGGACCTTGTAAATAATCCTTCNATGGCTACATAGAAACTGTAACATTCATTTTAGACAGCATTTCCAAGCCAAATTTCAGGATACTTCATCATATTGTCTACAATCTCAGCTAAATTTCATAGGCTATTTCTCTGGTTTCCCTAAACAGTCATGCAGCTCCCCTCAGCGAGGAGGAGTAGTCCAAAAGGGCTTACACTGTGGACATGAGTAAAAAAAAAAAAAGAGTTATAAGCTTCCAACTCCAAGGTTAACACTGATGACACAAGTGTCTTAGTAAAGAAATGCATTTAACTGCAAATCACAGTATGAGTTAAACCATAGCCACACACAAACCCACAAAAAGACAAACAACAAACCCCCAACAACTTAAAACTCCAAAACCCTTTCTTGTGGGCATTCTTTTTGTCTTCCACAGATGCAAATTTTAAGACCTGTCATTTCCAAGACTGTCCCAGCACCACATCACTAGCAAATTTTCTCAAAATCAAAGAAGAGGAGATGAGGCTTTAAGATTATTCCAGCTGCTTGAGCTCTGAGGAAGATAGCTGATCACACAATGCACATGAACACACTGGGCTTAAACTAGTAGTTAGAAATCAGCATAGGCCATCCAAAATGATGATATTTCAGTACTGTAGAACCAGCCAAACATCTGGCTAGGTATCACTCATAAGAATAAAGCTGGGTCCACCATAGGTATCAAAATCTCTTCTGTCTCCTGTGTATTTCTATGAGGTCTGCTCCACCAAGTGACCAAATCACCTCCAGGTGAAGACTCACTTAGTTAGAAACATTTCTACACGTGCTGCTGAAAGTAGAACAGACATAAGTGACTGGCAGGTTTTCTTTTAACTCTTCATCTTATAACTGCTAAATTAAAGGGCTGCATTTCCTTTTTGTTGTAAAAGAAAGGACCTGAACATATCAGCATATGTGAATGCCATGAGAGTTACTCAGAGAAAGTGATGTCTTCCCATTGTGTAATGGCCAAGGGACACCTTAAGAACCATCCCATATGCAAGGCTGTCTCTGGCATGTGCAATCCTATCTCAAGCTACACCACTTCACCTGCCGCTGAATTATACAAAAGGAAACTGCTGTGATGTAGCAGGCAGACTGCTGCGGGCTGTGGGCTCAGCAAGAGCAGGAGCTGACAGATACAACAGCGTATTTCCTCTAAGAGATCCATGGTAGATATTTCCCCCCATCACCCCCATAGGTTAACTCACATCTTGACAGAGAAGCGACATTACTTTCAACTCACGTACTGTACTGAAAGATCATCAAACCAGAAGGGGCTCACTGCCACCTTCCTAGGGCAGGCTGGTATTATCATCTTGTCCCTGCTTTTACCAAGCCCTACCATCAACCACAATCATCATTTTCCACACTGACTCAGACACCATTCACAACCTTTTTGCTGCCCTGAAGCCCCTGCCCCTGTGGTTGTCATTGCTCTGCTCGCCCTGTCAACGATTCCCTCATCACACTCCTTTACCTGCCCATGAAGTGCGGCCGCTACTTCCATTCTCTAACCCTCAGTGTTAACCCAACCTGCCCTGCTTCAGATCAGCCTAGAAGGAAGCAAATGTGCCTCTGAAGAACAAGCTCTTGGTCCTCAGAATGACCTTTATTTACCTTACTTTTACATTTCATGTCATTTAAGGTTACAAAAACATACATATGCCACATGGAACATGGCTGGGAAGGAAAGAGTTGGTGACAACTATAGGGCTGTTCCTACATTATGCCAAAGTCCAACACCTTCAAGTAACAAGATCACAGAATCATAGAATCACAGATCATAGATCATAGAATCACAGAATATTTTTTTACTTTTGGTGCCCAATGTGGGGCATGTAAGGAAAAACTCCTAATTCTCAACAGTGATGCTCCAAGCACAGCAACAAATACAACTTGCTTTGCTCTTCTGTCACACTCATTCCTTCTCCAGAGATGTGGGGAGCAGAGACTTGGCAAATGTTTTTTTTCAGCTATTTTGGTTGGTTATTCTGAATACACCAATGGTGATGAAAAGCCTCACATTTACTTGTCAATAAACTAAGGTCTTACCTACAAGATGAGTGTCCTACAGCTGCTGAGAAAATCCTTTCTTTGGCAGAGAGGTCGAACTGAGGTTTCCATCACACATCATTCATGATGTATTGGAATGGGGCCAGAGGAGGCCACGAGGATGATCAGAGGGCTGGAGCAGCTCTGCTATGAGGACAGGCTGAGAGAGTTGGGGCTCTGCAGCCTGGAGAAGAGAAGGCTTCGAGAGGACCTGATAGTAGCCTTCCAGTATGTGAAGGGGGCCTACAGGAAGGCTGGGGAAGGACTGTTGACAAGGTCTTGCAATGACAGGACAAGGGGCAATGGGTTTAAACTGGCAGAGGGGAGATTTAGACTGGATGTTAGGAGGAAGTTCTTTGCAGTGAGGGTGGTGAGGCACTGGAACAGGTTGCCCAGGGAGGTTGTGGCTGCTCCCTCCCTGGAGGTGTTCAAGGCCAGGTTGGATGAGACCTTGAGTGAACTGTACTAGTGGGAGGTGTCCCTGGGTATGGCAGGGGGTTGGAACTAGATGATCCTTGAGGTCCCTTCCAACCTTACCATTCTATGATTCTATTATCACTACAGTAGGATTCATAACATCTTCCTTTTGGCCTTAGCCAAGATTTTGGATTAAGCACTCTTTGACTACCTGCTTACTCTCATCATACCAGCTCAGACAAAGTATCACCCTTTGATTCCTGCCCTAAAATTCATCATACTGTTGCAGGCACCTGTCATGTTACTGCTGCCCTACCTGCAAGAGGCAGTCATTGCCAACACTGAAAAATTGTTAATTATCAAAACACAGTGTTTCTGACTGAGGAAGCCCAGAACAGCTCTTATCTGGGCTGCTGTCTCCAGAAAGGACCCTTTTGCCTATGTGCAGCTCCTCTGCAGGTTCCCTATGTACCCATTATGGGCTGTTATCTGCATGGTGGGATAGAAACAGTTTTCTGTGGTTCTGGGGAGACATTTTAAGTTTGCAGCTACCTTCCTCACAGGATAATAAAACATCTGCTGTCTTTTGCCCAACAGACTATTTATTTGCCTGTGTTCCCCCAAAAGCACTACAACAAGATCATATGAAAATTCAACAGTGCAGTATATTTCATAAGGGGAGCATTTTCCTGAAAAAGTTCATTTGGAGAGAAACCAAATGCAATTGTCATAAAAATACCCTGCACTGACTTCTCATTGTGCCTGGAAGCCAACTCTCACCCCAAAGGCAGTTGAGGTGGAGGAGGCATGGTGCTCATGATGAGGCTGAAGGGTAGAGCTGGACAGTCACCAGCTGTCTGTTTTCCTTGGTTCAGTAAAAGCAACAGTCCTTGACAAAGAGGAACATGTTTGGGGGTGCTGATGACACCCACCTAAACATGAGCCAGCAGTGTGCCCAGGTGACCAAGAAGGTCAATGGCATCCTGGCCTGCAGCAGCAATAGTGTGGCCAGCAGCAGCAGGGAGGTCATTCTCCCCCTGGACTCTGCACTGCTTAGGCCACACCTTGAGTCCTGTGTCCAGTTTTGGGTCCCTCAATTGAAGAAGGACGTTGAGGTGCTTGAGTGTGTCCAGGGAAGGGTAACGAGGTTGGGGAGAGGCCTCGAGCACAGCCCTATGAAGAGAGGCTGAGGGAGCTGGGATTGTTTAGCCTGCAGAAGAGGAGGCTCAGGGCAGACCTTCTTGCTCTCTACGACTACCTGAAGGGTGGTTGTAGCCAGGGGGAGGTTACCTTCTTCTCTCAGGCAAGCAGCACCAGAACAAGAGGACACAGTCTGAAGCTGTGCCAGGGGAAGTTTAGGCTGGAGGTGAGGAGAAAGTTCTTGCCTGAGAGAGTCATTGACTGGAATGGGCTGCCCAGGGAGGTGGTGGAGTCACCGTCCCTGGAGGTGTTCAAGGCAGGTTTGGACATGGCACTTAGTGCCATGGTCTGGTCTTGAGGTCTGTGGTAATGGGTTGGACTTGATGATCTTTGAGGTCTCTTCCAACCCTGGGGATACTGTGATACTGTGATGCTGTGTTATACGTTCTCTCCAAAGATTCTGAACTACTGAAATACACCTTTATGACTCAATCATGTCTCTGTATCTCCTGAGTTTGGTACAAGCTCTTTGGTGTGCTGTTTCTCACCTCCAAACTTTGAACTCTACCCCTTTGATGATAATTTTGGATTTGCTGTGACCTCTGTGTGTTAACAACAACTTGTAGCTCCTGCAGCAGTTCTATTGGACACCAAAATTACAGTGAGGGCCACGGGGGCAAAATGGAGGTGAGTTAATTGGAAAAGGCATGACCTAGAGCCACACGCTAGGCCATGTGGCATTGCAGCTTGCACTTGTGAGCTTGACAACAGGTAAGAGCTAATACCTGCCAACTATCCTGGTCCTCCCCAGCTGCCAGCAGCAGAAATCCACTGCATCCAGCCGTGTTTCCATAGAAACTTCCCTGATGTCTGCGAGAGGCCAGCAAAACACTTTATTTCTCTGCAGCCACCCTTTATCATAATGCACAGCATTGGAAAAGAAAAAAGGGGGGAAAAAAAAAAAAGGTGAGGAAAACAGCAGGACTTTCACACAGCAACCTTCCAACCTCCAACTTTGGAGGTGTCTTCCAACCTAGCTGATTCTATGATTCTATGAGCCAGCAGTGTGCCCAGGCAGCCAAGGCCAATGGCATCCTGGCTTGTATTAAAAATACTGTGTCCAGCAGGAGCAGGGAGGTGATTTTCCCCTTGGACTTGGCTCTGGCGAGGCCACACCTCAAGTATTGTGTTTGGTTTTGGGCACAAAACACAAGAGAGACGTGGAGGTGCTGGAGAGAGGGCAGAGGAGAGCAAGGAAGCTGAGGAAGGGCCTGGAGAATAAATCTGATGAAGAGCAGCTGAAGGAGCTGGGTAGAAGAGAGAGATATGAAAGGTGAGGTAGTGAAGGAAGAAATATCCATACCCAAAACACGATGTGACCACTAGGGTAAAAAGTACATTTCATAGGGATACTGGTATTTCCACCTACAGAATTGAAGACCTCTAAGATCATCAAGTCCAACCTATCACCTAACCCTTCTTATTAACTAAATCATGGCACAAAGGGCCTCATTCAGCTTCCTCTTAAACACTTCCAGGGATGGTGACTCCACCACCTCACTGGACAGCCCATTCCAATGCCAATCACTCTCTCTGGCAAGAACTTCCTCCTAACATTCAGCCTAAACCTACTCTGGCACGACTTGAGACTGTGTCTTCTTGTTCTGTCATTGAGTGCCTGGGAGAAGAAACCAACCCCACCTGGGTACAACCTCCTTTCAGGTAGTTGTAGACAGCAATGAGGGCTGCCCTGAGCTTCCTCTTCTGCAGGCTGCACACCCCCAGCTCCCTCAGCCTCTCCTCACAGGGCTGTGCTCCAACCCTCTCATCAGCCTCGTTGCCCTTCTCTGGGCACATTCCAGTCCCTCAACTTCTCTCTTGAATTGAGGGGCCCAGAACTGGACACAGTACTCAAGGTGTGGCCTGACCAGTGCTGAGTACAGGGGCAGAATGACCTCCCCACTCCTGCTGGCTACACTGTTCCTGATGCAGGCCAGGATGCCATTTGCCTTCTTGGCCACCTGGACACACTGCTGGCTCATGTTCACTGCTCTCTGTGTACAAAACAGATAACAGGCAGAGAAAATTTTGCAGTACACAGAAAGTCAAGACAGATTGACCATACTGGAAATGTTTTCAAACATTTACTACTCCAAAACTTCAGTGGGTAGCAAGAATCTACTGTCACTGTCAACCTCAGCTTCCTTCAGAGCCCCAGACATACAACACTTTTTCTAGGCAAAAAGCTTCAGACAAAGAAGCAGGACCCTTATAAAATTATTGTTCTCAGAGGTAATTAAAACTTCTATCTCATTGAGGAGATGGAAGGTACTGGAAGTAAATGGAGGAAAATTAACAATATTAAAATAATCTCTCGCCTCATCTTGAATTAGCAATACCATCTCTGGCAAGTTCACTGCATGGTTCATTACTGATGAATAACTACCATTAAAGTAATGGACTCGAACCAGTGAGGCTGGGATCATTCATAAGGGGAATGCTTAGTATCAGATCATTTGGCAGAAGCTTTCCCAACAGAAAACAAGGAGGTGAGAAGGAAGAGCACTCTCTCCAGACTGCGTATTGCCAGCACATAGCCTGAATACTCAGCCCAGTCTCATAAACATTTTCCTCATGAAAAAGCACAACAAAAAATTATAGCTGGATTTGAGTTGTTTTGCTTAGATTTTGGTTGGTTGGTTGGTTGGTTTTGTGATTGTTGTTGTTTTGATAAAGGTGATAATAAAATGAGATCCTTCAAATCAAGATGGATATAAAATGGTTCATATCCTTCTCCCTTATTCCAGCTGAAATTCTTGGAAGGGGAGGGCTCAGCAAGATAGACTTATAGAATTGTTTTAGTTGGAAAAGACCTTTAAGTTCATTGAGTCCAACCATGAAACCATCATGGACATTAAACCACATCCTGGAGTGCCATGTCTACACATTTCACTTTTCACTTTCACAGTTCACTTTTACACCACATTCGTTTGTTCCACTTTTAATTCTCTGAATCTGGGAGACTGGAATCTGGTTGTGGTAACAGAAGAGTGAGTTTTGCTCTTCACTATCCTGACATATGTTTTTAGTCTGTTAAGTTCCATGATCTGTAGCTACAGCCTGAACTTCCTCTCTGTTGCCCTAGCTCCCAGCCTGTGTGATCTCCATCAGCTACCTAAAGTGGCTCAGGCCAGAGCTGTCCTGCATTGAGAGCAAGGCAGTGCTATGCAGAAGTGTCCAGGAGACGAGAGTTTTTCTGCAAGCATTATCTGAAATGCAGAAGGTTCATTTAAAACAAGGACAAGCAGCAATGGGTGTAAACTCCAGCACAGGAAGTTCCACCTCAACATGAGGAAGAACTTCTTCACTGTAAGGGTCATAGAACACTGGAACAGGCTCCCCAGTCTCTCTTCTCTGGAGACTTTCAAGACCTGTCTCCATGCATTCCTGTGCCACCTGCACTAGACTATATTGTCCTGCTCTGGTAGAAGGGTTGGACTCGATGATCTCCAGAGGTCCCTCCCAACCCCTGTGATTATGAAAGAACTTAAGTCTTCCAGTGGTAAATCCTTGAAAAATCACTCACATCCTCAGCATGTGTAAGAAATAAATGGTAGCCAGGTCCACTCATTTGTTGACCCCATTTGTTGATCTCCCCAGTGTAAACAGGAATCAGGGTCTGTGAAGCAGGTAAGAGGAGACCAAAAATAGCCACTGTAGCAGTATATGCAATTTATTTATCAGAATATACTTCTCTTTATGGTTTAACCACATAACAGAATTCAGACTACATGTATAGCAAGGATAAATCAGCCAAAGTCCCCTGACTTCACTAGAGTCCTGCAGGTGACCAGGAGATGGGAATGTGCCCATTGTTTTATCTAGAAGTATTTACTCAACAGAATGAGAAGGATTTTTGAGCACTGGTCTGCATCTCTCTACCTACTACAAAGGAAGCATTTTCTTCCTTCAGGAAACCCCCAACTCAGATTTCTTCTGCTTAAAGGAGATGAAAAGTCATCTTTTAGAGTGATGGGTAAGTACTTTCCTTTCACACTCCACAGAAGAGGAATAGATGGTAAGTGGCAATCAGCACTGAATCAGTTTGGTGCCCAGTGGGCAACAGACAGGCTGTTTAGCACACAGCATCATGACAGCAGGTGCTGTGTGACAACTGCATGGCACTTGTCATTATGGTCCCCTGAAGGCTAGTGTTGGATGGTAACAGAGGAAATAGCAGGGTCAGAATAATCCCTGGAAACTCAGCCCTTGGCTTTGTGAACTCAAGAAGACATGAACAGGACTGAGCCACGTAGATGGTTCACCTTTCCTCATCCAGCACCAGGCAGTGATGTGCAGGTACTGCTGTGGTACAGCCTTTTCAGTACCTTTCCTGAGCACATATTTTAGCTCCTTCTATTCAGAACTGTCTGTAGCACTTTTACAGTTCCAGAAACAATTTGATTTCTTTAATACGTTTGCCCTGTCAATGTCTGGCACTTTTTATTCTGCCAGGAGCTAAGCCTTGACACTTCTGCTGAATTTTAAGAGAAAAATCTTTCTTCTTGTTTCACCTGAATGGGAAGGCTGTGACAGAAATACTGTAAGAACGGAATGGGCTTGCTGTGAAAGGAGGGGGGGTGGGAATGGGATAGAATAATTTAAGCATTGGAGTAGGCTTTCTCATGCTCTTCCAGCAGTGAAGTGTTTGCCTGTACTCTTACCAGCCCAAACCCTTTTTTTCAATATTTTATGTACCAATGCATCCAGAGATCAACCTCCTCTGTCCTAAAGTTGTTCAGATTTTCCTGCTTCCCTGTCCCTGGTTCTGCATTGACCCACAGCTCCCCAGAATCTAGCCCTCAGAATATGGAATCTGAGAAGCAGGAGGAGCAGCAGATGCCAACATCAGTCCATGCCACGTTACAATCTGGTTCAGCAGAGGTGACCTGTACTTTGGTTGGTATAAAGTCAAAATCTCCTGCAGTGGCTACAAAGCAATTAATCACCTTAATACCATCTATATTCCACTGTGAGAGTACTTGAAGTAGTATATAAAAGGAGTCTTACTACTCTGCCAGATTTCATTTTCTATATTAATATTAAAGGAAGATATTGGAACAAAGCCAGCACAAGAGCAAGCCTGGAGAAGAGAGTCTCTTAGGGAAAATCACATCCTCAGCCTCTCCTATCCAGCTCTAGGCTAAGCAGGTCTCTGTCTTGATGTTTCCTTTTCAATTGGCTGCTCAGAATTGGCAAGCCATTTCAGTGAGAGATGGCAGAGATGGCAGAGAGATGTCATGTTATTCCTTCACTTTCCTGGAAATTTCAGTGCAGAAGCCTTGATTAAGCAGATAATTTTTTTTTTTTTTCCTGTTGGCAAGGAGTTAGAGCATTTATGGACTAAGAACAGCAGAGTCTTTAACACAGATACTTGTGGTGAATGGGAATTAAGCTCCATGCTGCTACTTCCCACTTCCTTAATAAAAGAATGATACATCTGAAAAGGTAAGGTTTTGTTATGCAGATATCAGGCTCAGCCCCCACTCCACTGACATGGAAATATCCCTGCCCTCAGACATGGCTCACATCATTCTGTTAAGTGGCTCCTATGATCCAACATCTCTCTGCCATGAGCAAGACTTCAGGACCACTATTCATTATTCCCAAGGTGATTAGCCCGTGTCAACAGGCCTGCACAACCTCAAATTCATGCTCTTTTATCTACCAGGACCTGGGAAAGTGTCCCATAGGTCTTCCACATGCGCCCTGCTCCAGTTGCTGCTTGTAGTAGTCACGAACTGCTCTCCAGACAGAACATTCACACCCACAGCTGCCATAAACTGCCCTAAGGATCTCTGTCTGACACACTCAAGGTGCCACAACCCCACTGTTTTTTCCCTGTTTTCCCCAAAAGCACATCCCAAACATTTGCCTAGGTCATGCTTTCACACACCTAAACCCTCAACCCAACTCTCCCAGTCTCCTGTGTCAGGTTCTCCATATTCCCTCAGCACCTTAGCCGCATGGCTCCCGTCTCCTGGTGCTCCTCTGGGATGGCTGCTTCAGCCCTTCCACTCACCCACCATAGTAAACAACCTTCCCTTCCCCCAAGAGCCTGTTTTACCACCACCAGAGCTATTTTTTTATCCACTGAAATGATTGATTTTACTTCATCTGAGATCACCATGCCTATAACCTGTCAATAACATTCATTCAGGTTCCTCACACGCTTAGCACTAGTGCAGATCAGAGCACCCTAGTCCCTCAGGCTTGCGTGCTCACCCCCTGTCCCTCCACAGAAACTACACATCCAAACAGAAGGGACACGTTATTTCTGATATAATTAACACAAGTTTCCAACTACTGCCATTCAAAACAGACCTATCTGCTTCATAAACAAACAAAAACAAACAAACAAACAAAAACCCCAAACAAAACCTGTGGGTCAGGCTGTTTATGAAGTACCAAACTTCGAGCTGTAGCACTTTTTGAGGAGCAAACTTCCAACACTCTGTAAAAGTGCTTAGAAACCCAAAAAATGCTGCATAGGCAGATTTAGAACATCTCATATTTTGTTTGATTATTTATTTATGATATTGTTCTTTTTTAAGAACAATATCATTCCTTCTTCCCCAAGGCTCAGTTTCAGCTCTGTGTGAGAGGCTTTTCCTGTTTTATCCAATGGAATAAGAAGTTGTCCTCACAGAGGTTCTTGAGACAGACCTCTGCAACACTGAGGTTCACTCTGGGGTTATGTCAACCTGAGCCCAGTCACCCAGGGAAAGCAACTTCTGCCTAAAAGAACTTCTCTGGGCTTGTTCTGAGTAATCACCTGCAGAAGTGAACATCAGTTCAAGCCTGACTAGTTTGGGCAGCCCATGTTAACTTGCAAAAACATCTGCAGAGATGAAGGAATTCAGACTCAGACATTAGAACCAATTCAAAGATATTTATTTAGTCCAATACTGACTCAGTTTCACAAAGTGAGGGTTTTTTTCACAGTATCACAGTATCACCAGCGTTGGAAGAGACCTCAAAGATCATCAAGTCCAACCCATTACCACAGACCTCAAGACTAGACCATGGCACCAAGTGCCACGTCCAAACACGCTTTGAACACCTCCAGGGATGGTGACTCCACCACCTCCCTGGGCAGCCCATTCCAGCAGTCAATCACTCTCTCAGGCAAGAACTTTCTCCTCACCTCCAGCCTAAACTTCCCCTGGCACAGCTTCAGACTGTGTCCTCTTGTTCTGGTGCTGCTTGCCTGAGAGAAGAAGGTAACCTCCTCCTGGCTACAACCACCCTTTTGGATAGTAGTAGAGAGCAAGAAGGTCTCCCCTGAACCTCCTCTTCTCCAAGCTAAACAATCCCAGCTCCCTTTTTGTTATGTTTTGTTTTGTGGTTTTGTTTGTTTCTTGGGTTGTGGGATTTTTTACATTGTCCTTGTTAGAAACTCTCAATCATTGGTAGCATTATAATTTATGGTTATAAATATATTCATGGTTACAATTTATAAGTTATGAAGTTATCTTTATGTTAAATGTTATAAAGTTATATTTATTTATATATTTATATGAGTTATATTTATGGTTATAATGTAACTGGTTACAGTTTTGTGTCCTGATGAGTAACTTAAGCTGCTTGGGGTGTGAAACTTTCATTACTAAGTTAACTCTTTATGTTTTTTTCTATGTAATTTCTTCGTAACACAAGCCACTGATGCTGTTACTGGTGGCTCATTGTCTCAGACAGTATCTATGATGTTAAAAAAATTCACTTAATAAATGGAAAAATTTTCTCTCCAAAAATCCAGCCCTCCTGGATATGAAATACGAAGCTATTTATGGACAGGAATTACATTTCTTGAATATGCTGATACTCTTAAGCACCTGAATTCAGTAAATGTAAGTGGAGGAAAATTTAAGCTGAACCTTAGTTAAAAAAATATCATAGGAAACCACTTCACCTGTTGAAATATTTTTACAAGCTGATGAAGTCATTGTAAATGCTTCACACATTTGGACACTGGACCAAAGTCTCAGACCTGGTCTTTGTTAATTTCCATTAAGCCACTTAAGCAGTATTGCTTTCTCCAGAATTGGCAGCAATAGAGAAACAAGAGGGTCATAGGATGTCAGGGATTGGAAGGGACACAAAGAGGTCATTGAGTCCAACCCGCCTCTGCCAGAGCAGGTCCATACAATCTAGCTCAGGTCACAGAGGAACGCATCCAGACAGGCCTTGAAAGTCTCCAGAGAAGGAGACTCCACAACCTCTCTGGGCAGCCTGTGCCAGTGCTTTGGGACCCTTACAGTAAAGAAGTTCCCCTTTGTGTTGAACTGGAATCTCCTGTACTGCAGTTTACATCCATTGCTTCTTGTCCTATCCCAGGGAGCAAGTGAGCAGAGCCTGTGCCCCCCTTCTGACCCTCATCCCTCAGATAGTTATAAACATTTATTAAATCCCCTCTCAGCCTTCTCTTCTCCAGACTCAGCAGCCCCATGTCCCTCAGCCTCTCCTCATCAGGCAGTGCTCCAGTCCCCTCACCATCCTCATAGCCCTCTGCTGGACCTTCTCCAGCAGATCCCTGTCCCTCTTCAAGTGGGGAGCAAAATTGAACACAGTACAGAATGCATGCTGAATCATAAGAAGGTATTTAGCATTCCTGTATTAGTGTGCCACTATTTGATATAAACCATTTTCAATATTCTGCCATTTATAGTGTGTGCTAAATGCCTCATGTAACATGGTCTGCAGGCACGTGGTGAGACACTTCACACAGCTAGGAAAATACTGGCTGTAAATAACTGAAAATCATTATCTAAACTAAAGAACCTACCAGAAGTTTTCTTTCCTCCATCTCTCCTCAACTTATTGTTTTTGTTTTTGAAAAAGAGTGTGGCCTTCTTCTTTACCATCTGCCTTAGGGGCCTTTGCTGGATTAAGCAGAATTTCTGGTGCAGGTGATTGTTGTGAGACATACAGGGCTGAATGGCACCTTCCAAGGATTGATTGAAATTCATAACCAAAGGTTGGGTGGCTGTAGTGACTGGAAAATGGCATCATTTCTCCCCTGGAGCAGTAATTTGAGTCAAACTCAGGGAAAGCTGACAGGAAACAAATTATAGGCTGATGGTAGCATTTGTGATGGCTCCACTTGTTTCAGTGGATCCTAACACTCTCGCAAAGTCTGGGTCTCTTGCTGGCTCTCTGGATTCGGTGTTGTTACACCAGCTGGGGAGCCAGAACAAGGCAGACACTGACATTTAGCACACCTCATCCAGCAAGCAGGATGACTGAGAATGTCTGGTGAGCATCCATGCCTCCTTCCTCTGCCAGTGTCAGTCAGACTAGCACACAACATGCCACATGTCCAGCAGCTTAAGAGCACACATAGAAAACACACTGAGAGATCAGCTGTCCTGCCTTGATGGAGGTTCTGAGTGTACCTGAGCCGCTGGTATGGTGCAAGCTTTCCCTCACCAACCCAAGGGAAAATAAATTAATGAGGCCCTGAGGTTTCTATGTCACTCAACCTGTCATTATGAGATTGCACTTTCTGTACAGGATCTATCTGGGCAGGCATTCCTAAGGATCAAACCCTCCATCCAATGGATCTATCAACATAACATCGCTAACATGTAGGAGATATCTTACCTTGATGACGACAAAATATGTGTATGAGGGTTCATGATGATTTTTTCATAGAATCATAGAATGGTAAGGTTGGAAGGGACCTCAAGGATCAGCTAGTTCCAACCCCCTGCCATACCCAGGGACACCTCCCACTAGTACAGCTCACTCAAGGCCTCCTCCAACCTGGCCTTGAACACCTCCAGGGAGGGAGCAGCCACGACCTCCCTGGGCAACCCGTTCCAGTGCATCACCACCCTGACTGTAAAGAACTTCCTCCTAACATCCAGTCTAAATCTCCCCTCTGCCAGTTTAAACCCATTGCCCCTTGTCCTGTCGTTGCAGGACCTTGTTAGTAGTCCCTCCCCAGCCTTCCTGTAGGCCCCCTTCAGATACTGGAAGGCTACTATCAGGTCCCCTCAAAGCCTCCTCTTCTCCAGGCTGCAGAGCCCCAACTCCCTCAGCCTGTCCTCACAGGAGAGCTGCTCCAGCCCTCTGACCATCCTCGTGGCCCTCCTCTGGACCCACTCCAACACTTCCATGTCCTTTTTCTCTTTTTAAAGAGATGTGACCCACTGGTTCCTGTAGAAAGACAGGATGGCAGATCCTGGTGGAATTTTACTGTGCTAAAGCAAGCAACCAAGCATGCAAACCATCAGTGAGCTTTATTTGCAGTCCAACAGAAAAGAAACTTCTTTTTCATCATGCTAATCCTTATCCATTTTATATGTTTGCTCGAGGGCTACTTCTAGTGCATTAGATATGAATCCTTCTCTGGGGAAGGGCTGATGAGAGCCCACCCTGAGCACACAAAAGACATAAGCTCCTCAAGTGCTCGGACCTGTAGAGGGAAAACAAACAGGACCACAACAGCTGAGGAGCCTGTGTGTATATTTTTATTTCACTGAAGCAAAGACTCTTTGGGATTTAGATTAAGTTCTCTTACTCATTGTTCCAGCTGCCTCAAAGCAGAGATGACAAAGTCTCATAAACAGATTGAAAGGTCATTTGATTTCACTGTTGCTTGATCTGAGTACCTCTGTGTCCTCGGCTGAAATGTCACTGTGCGCTTTCTTCAGAGACGCTCCTTAGTGATTATCAGTTATGACACATTAGGTGCACATGGAGCATTAGAGATCACAGGCCAACATCTGTTCTTAATTATAGTGACACAAATGTAATGATCCACTGACTTCAGTAGGCACATCAGTGGTTTACAAAAATATAAATTTAAAAACCAAACAAAACAACTGTTTAGCTTAATGTAAGGTCCAGAGCTTAGATTAAGGCATATCTCTATCTTCTT
>VWZE01000022.1:0-76667 GCA_013396675.1 Eubucco bourcierii
GTGGGGGGGTGGGGGAACTCCCAAACCTTCACACTCACTCATTAGCTACATCATACTACTGCTCCTTAACTACCTACCTACTCCAGTGTCTATTTCCGTTCCTCTTACAAAGTGTGCAACTAGGTTTACCATTAAGATGGAATCAGGATTTGTTATATGGTGTTTTCTTAGGTTCTTGCTTTATATTTTGCACATGTATGAAGCTGTTCAGTAAGTGAAGTGGAGACTTGAAGGAACAGAACAAGATTCTCCTTGTTGAGGAAATTTAATACTGCATTGTAAAGTTAGAAAGAGTCTATCTCTCTTAGATCCTTTTTCATGGGTAGTAGCTGACCAGCATACTTCAGCAGTTGTCACCTGTGGTATTTCTCACTTTCTTAAGAGGTTGGTGTCTACATTTTCAGGAGAGAGAAACAATCTGATCTGTAGGTGAGACAGTACTTTGAACATATGAAGCCCTGCAAGTGTTAGGAAATCATTCAGTGATGCTTTTCAAGTCCAAACATATGATACGGTTGTGCTCCATACACAAATAAAACAGTAGAGGAAATCAGAATTCCACTTTTAGAACACAGTTTGAATAGTATGCAGAGCTCTTCTGCTTGTTTACACAAGCTTGATGTCTTTTACCTAGTCCCATCCAATGTGGATCCTTTGGTGCCCGTCATGGTCTCTTGTTTAGCTCCCTACCCTATAATCCTTTATTGTCACGTCACTGCTTTCCTGCCTTTGATCTTGTCACTTAACAATTCCTCACTAAGGATCTTTACGTTTTATTTTCTTTCTCAAAAACTGTAATTTACTCTAATGTATCACACTCTGTCTCCCACTTCATGCTTCTTGTATAATCTTGCTGTCCTCCCTTTACCCTCCAGTTCCAGGTGCTTGCTCTAGTCACTGTAGTGGCTACTCTAGATCATCTTCCAAAACGGCTTTTTGTTTCCCTTCTTTCCTACATCTTCTTTTTCAACAGCCCCCATCAAGACAGATCAAAATACTCTTACTCTGGTCAGCCAGAAGGCATTTTTCTACCTTTAGATAGCAAAACAATTGCAACCCAGTACTGTAGTTTGCCATGTTGTGTGGCTTATGAGTATCAATAATTTCTCCACTTACCCCATGATACATAGAAGTGAGAATGTAGTTTACTTCTGTACTGTCCAGGTATTTCAGAAATTTTAATGTGGGTTAAAACCAAACTGGAATTTATAAACTGTATTATAATTTTCTAAAACTTGACTATTCTTTGTTCTCTCAGGTAACTTTTAGCAGTAATACAGTGATTTAAATAGTGGAACCCATTTTAATTGCCCACCTTTTTTTCTTTCCTGCATACTTCAGTCATGGGTCTTTTAGTAAAGAAGCAGTAACTTCCCCATCATCCTTCCCCTCATGATTACCAAGTGTCTCCTCAAATCCAATAGGAAAAGTGTCTTGAATATGTACATCCACACTTACACACATAGTAACATTATCAAAGAAAGACTGCCAGAGATTTGGAAGTGGCTTACAAAAAGCTAACTTCACCTCTGGCTACTAAGCATTACTAGTGTACAGTCTGAACCAGATGTTATAGAAGTGTGATAATTTAAATGCTTTAAGGATTTATTTCAGTTGTTTTACTTGGAAGTCCAGCTTCACTGCCGTTATTTTATTTGTATGTTAGCATTTAGCATAACTTGGGAGATAAAAGCAGAGCATTTCTTGCAGAGAGATGAGATAGTGTCATGCTTTCTGCAGGTGATTTATCAGAGTTATTTGTTAAAGAATAAAGGTGAACTTGGATATTCTGTTCACGTTTTTCTCCCAGATAAGAGTTTGCCAAAAAAAGGTTTGTATCTCTGGTTAGGAGGAGTTGTGTTGATAAGCTGCTCTTAATATATGTATAGAACAGCTTTTGATTCAATGTAAGCTTCCCTGAGAGATTGCAGTGTTGATTGTTTCAGGCATGTATATATTGCACCTTGAGAGAGATTATTTAGAAACCTGAAAAATATGTAATCCTGTTTTCTTCTTGTTTACACAGAAGGTGAAAGAGCTTTACCATCAATACCAAAGTAAGTTTTATATGTCCTCATATTATTCATAAGAAGGCGCTTTGAAAAATAGTTTTTGTGCTTTGGGGGTTGTTTAACATGCTTAGTTTTTACAGTTGGTTTTGGATTCTGGGGCACATAGCAGGGGGTGATTTGGGAGCATGGGGCATAAATGACTGACAGCAGTACTAAATTATAAAGATACCAGAAATCAAATCTGAGAGGAAAAAAGTGCATAATACATCAATCATATATGACAGTAATGAAAGGAGGATGTTTTGGAAAGGACTTGACTGAAATTCAGGCTATTTGCTTTGAGTCCATGCATACATTTAATTATAGAAGTGATGCTAAACAGTTTTTTAATTGTGGCTTCAATCTGAGAGTCATTCTGTTCTCTTGTTTTTCCTGTTTGTCCCTTTTTCTGCTTGTGTAAATACAGATAATATATTTTTCTCCTTCTATCATCAATTCTTCTTGTTACCTTAATGGGACCAGTCTGAATTGGAATGTCTGTTCAGTATAATAAAAAACACTATTTACATAGCAAATACTTGTCAATCTATTAAGTATAGTAATGTAGTAATTAAGGATTTGAAGAAAATGCTTATCTCTGGGAGGCAAGTGGAGTTACTTCCCCCCCCCCCCAGCTAGTTTTATGGTCATACTGTATCCAAGGTATGCTGAGACATGCTATCTGTATCTAATAATTCCTAAATAATGTATGCTAAGATGCCTCTACATGTTTCTTTCTCAAGCTTTAGAGTAAATAAGGAACAATTTCTAATTTATCTCTGTGTGAACTAAAAATATTTTGTAGGCTGTTGATGATGATACTCCATACTGCAGTGGTAGACAAGCCTATTAATTCTTCCTGCTGATCCTCTGCACTCCTAGTGTAAAGGGATAGGTCCCTGTCCTGTCTGGCAAGTCGTGATGGTTGTCTCCCCTTTCCATGCACAGTTTCTTATTGTGGCCTCCTAAACTTCAGTCCTTGAAACAAGACCTTTTGTTTTGTTTTCCGATCTGATTGCTTATTCTACAGCCACATTTGGACCTAGTTTAATGTCAAGTCTCATCAGATTATTTACCTTGAACCTCATGGGGCAGTGTCAGCAGTATCCTGTAGCACCAGATAACTGTTGAAAGACAAACGAAATTTAGTTGGTGGTGTCTTATTTCCTTCATTGGGAACACAGGGACAGTGCCTACTTTGACCCAACCGCCTCAGACAGTTTCTTCTTTGTTTCCTGGAGGGGTCCAGAACTAGTCTTACTGTTCTAGTTACTGAGTGTAGTATGGAACTTCATTTAATCCTGAATCTGCAAGAAGAAAAACTACTTAGGTACTAGTGGTTGCTTTTCTTCCACAGAAGAAACTTAATATGCACTCATACAGAAAATTTGGTTACTGAAATATGTACAAGTAAAAAGCACAAACTTCACTTTCAAATTACATACACTTTCCCCTTCTTTTATTTGTAGGAATTCCAGGAAAAAAAAAAAGGTATAAAGGAAAAGTTTCTTCCCATTTTTGGGACAATTTACCAAACTGAATTCGTGCACTTATGCCTGTGTAAACAAAGGCGCCACGTATATTCTTAGGCTAGCAGCAGCAGAATGGTCTTCTGTCAAACATATAAAACTACCAGCCAACACTGTCTTACATCTGGAAAATGTTGCCTTTGCCAGATGAAATGCCAGATTTCTGAAAGCATGAAGTGCAGTACTCTTGCTGTCTTACCATGAAATTTATGTTTATGTATGTGCAAGAAAAAAAAGTTGTAAGAACTCATTGGAATTTCTGTTACTAATTAATATTTATAGCTAAGTACATTGAAATGTAATTGTTTCTTCGTTTACTTGACATGTACATCAATTTAAAATTCTTGTACGGAAGTGTCACGCAGATAAAAACTTCGTTCATACTTTCTTTCAAGAAGAGAATACAGCAAGTAGAAGCACCATCAAATTATGCACATTGACAAAGTTTAGACATACCTGGATTGATCTGATGAGTTTTTAAAACTTAGGCTTTTTTTTTTTTTTCTTTTAAATCTGCTCTGTCATTATGAATCAGTATGCTAATTAAAATCCTAATACATTCTCTCCACTCTTACACCCCCAGATGGGTCTGGAATGGTAGATTCCTTACTGACTTTTCTCCCCTCTCAAAATCTGTCACTGTGGGAAATGGATTTGCCCTGCTAATTACAGTAGGTGCCCTGTTAGGATGATTCCCTGTGTGACTGTGAAGAATGTACAGTATTCAGCGATTCCAACCTTTGTTTTACAGGCTGGCCAACAATGAGAAGCAAGGAGTAAGGTCACACACAGTCTCTGTGTCAGGTAAGACTCATAATTTTTTTTTTTTTTTTTTTTTTTTTTAAAAAAAAAGGCAAGTTTATTTATAAAGCTAGTAGCTATTTAAACAGATTTTTTACTCACAGTTAGATCACTTCTTGCTGCATGGCTGTTGACTTTCCCAAGACTAGCTCTGCTGCCTCTGTAACGCAGTTTCAAAAGAAACTTCTTGCGGCGATTCTTCATACATTGACTCACAGGAACAACCACATCCATGTGCAATGCAGGGCCAGAATACTTCCAAGCAAGGCTGCTTGTCAATATTTTCATTTAGCTTTGTAATGAAGTAGACTGTTGTGGGCTAGAACTTACATTACCTGATTGTGTTAATTATGCAGGAGCAGCTTTGAAGAGTGAAAATAGGCAATTAAATATTAATAGTCACTTTTCAGAAAGAAGACACTTAATAGCTATTTTTTTGGTAGCTGCTCTTTAGATCAAAGCACTTAATTTTTGCTGTTGAAAATGACAAGTTAATTGAAGGATGAGCACGTGAGGTAATGGGTGTTGTTTCTATATCTTATAGACATCTAAGATTTCTGTTTGTTACTGTAAGGTTTTTAAAGGTTTTGTACTTGGAAGAGTGCATTTTTTACAGACTCTTAAATCCTTTTGAGTGATCGATTCAGTGCCTTAGCAGAAAATACATTTCTAAACCCTTATACACAATACTCATTAGGAAGATTTTTAATGCTAAAGTATATTTATATGATATGTTCCCATAGATTTCTAGTATTGGGCCATAAACTTCAGGAACCAGTGCTGTGAAAGTGTCCACTTCTAGGGACTTAAAGGCTTATAGGGAGGCTACAGGTCCGCTTCAATGTTTATGTGAGTGCTTAGAGGCACATGTTCAAAAAACTTGGCATATTTCATAAAAGGAGGAAAGATAAGTAGATGTTTGGTTTATTTCCTACTTTTCAGATTCCTTTCCCCACCCTTTACTTTTTTTTTTTTAAGATGTTTGAGATTTACCCTTTTGCATAGGAAGCCCAAATAAACAGATCTTGGGCAAGAAAAGAAATAAGAGGATCCAGAGTTAAAATGTGGATCAAGCTGTGGAGGTGTAACAGTTCCATCAGTTACAGTTACTTCTCAAATAGCAGCAACCCTTCTTCCTTCACTATCTATCAAGCAGGCATGGTAGATAAGGTAGATGAATAGTCAGTATTGTTCTCTCTCAGATCTTAGCTGTGTGGCTCGTTTTAGCTGTTGGGGAAAGATGACATTTCTTAAGTGATCGGTGCTGTGCTTTTTAATCACTCCCCTCACACAGAAAAAGCTAATCCTCAGGACAAAAAAGCCATACTCCTGTCACTTCCAACAACTTCTGCCCCTTCCATTTTCCTAAGAATGCTGATGGATTTGCTATTAAAGCAGTTAAAAAGACTTAATGAACCATTATTGGTGTTACTCCTTCTAAACCTAAATATCATTTACTTGATATCTGATATACTTTAGCATCTCAGAGTATAAACTTGCTGCTTCTCCTTCGAAGATAGTAATGCAGGGCAGTTAGTTGTCGTGCCACACAACTAGCATTTAGGTCATCGCATAAATATGAATGATGTGCATATGAGAGCTTTGCTGTAAGACTACTGAAAAAAACAGGTGACTGGAGAAGAGCTGGTTGTTCAAGTGAATATCAGAAAAGTTGGAAGGAGCTAAACCTGGCTTTACTTACTAAATAAAGTAATATTAAACCAGAAAATGTCCTTCTCTTTTCTATTTCGTATCAAAATCTAAACCACTTAGGTGTTTTTCTTGTGTTGTAGTAAGGTTTCATACCTTTCCACAAATGAATCATAGAGTCATAGGATGGTAAGGTTGGAAGGGACCTCAAGGATCATCTAGTTCCAACCCCCTGCCATAGGCAGGGACACCTCCCACTAGTACAGGTTACTCAAGGCCTCATCCAATCTGACCTTGAACACGTCCAGGGAGGGAGCAACCACAACCTCCCTGGGCAACCTGTTCCAGTGTCTCACCACCCTCACTGTAAAGAACTTCCTCCTAACATCTAGTCTAAATCTCTCCTCTGCCAGTTTAAACCCATTGCCCCTTGTCCTGTCTGAACAATTGTGCCTGTTGCTTGTTGGGGTTTTTCTATACAGTGTTGCAAACCACTGGAAACACTGACATAGTACTGGAATGATTGAAGCCATTGCATGCATTATTCAATCTCAAGGGCTTGTTACTCTTTTGATATGGGTATGTAGAACACAGACATACTTTTTTGGGTAGGGGTTTATTCTCCTCCAAAATTATTTGGAGTGCATTGAGAGCAAGGCATGGATGTTAGTATATTAAACTACAGACAGACTGTTGAGATGACAGGTTTTTCCTTGGGAGGTGCTTTCTTTAAGAATCTCCGAGTCCCCAAAGGAATCTGCTTGTTCGTGAAGTAATACTTCATGTAGATAGGAAGAAGTGTCACTTCTGCTGTCACGTATAACTGATCCATCAGTATGGAACAAGGGAAACAACAGATGTTTGTGGTGTTCAGTTAACCCAAGAGTTACTAGTCAGCAGAGGTTGACAGCTGACAGCATCTTGTGTAGAGTCAACTGTGGGTGATGCTATCTTGGTTTGCAGAACAAGAGCTTTTCTCTGATGACATTTAAATGACTTGGAGTTAAGAGCTTCAAATCAGACAAGCTTCTATAACGTATTGACAGCTGTAGCATCGTTCATGCCTTTGATAGTTTAAAACATAAACTAACTCTGTTTTCTTCAGTTTGTTTTCAGTGAAATTGCTGCCTTTCATTTATACTTCTAATGCTAAAGCCAAATAGTGAAAATTTGAGACAGATCGTCAGCAGAAAGATAAAATAGTGAGATGTATTTATACTGTTAAAATCCATAGTTCTAAGGGAAGGCTTCACAGTAAGATCCCCAGAAATATAAGTCTGGGGAAACCACCCATTGCTAAAATCAGGTGTGGAACATTATGTAGTAGTCTAAAAATTCAGATGATTGAAGTTCTGTAGGTTTGAAAATTAACCTGTTAATGAAAGACACCTTGTCTGTCTTTTTGAAATACTTACTAACACCCTTGAGATGTATCCGGCCTAATGAAAACAAAATTTGTTCTTTCCAAGTGATTCATTATTCCAAAACATACAAAGTTAGAAGCATTTAAATTACTTTTTGGTTTGTTTTTTTTTTTTTTCTCTTGAAAAAGACCTTTTCAAACCAGTGAAAGGTAAAGTTGGTTTCAGAAATCAAAAGCAGCAGGTTGCTGGACCTGGGAGCCAAGAAAGTTTTTCTTACAGCTGTGTGTCACTGAACCAGGTTTCACCACACACCTTGCTGTATGCCTCCACTTCTTCTGGTATTATTTGTCTGTTTTCTTCAGATTTTACATTCTGTGCAGTGGGGCATATTGGCTTTCATTGTGTGCAAGTAAGATGCCTTGCAGATTCCCCCCATTTTATAAAGCATAGTAACAATATTGCCCCTCAGATTTTACATTTGTGTGTCAGCAGAATAATAAATAAAAATAAGAAGCCAAATGAAATGAGCTGGATTTTAGATTGGTGTGCATCTGGTGATGTTACTGTGATTCATGAGAAGTAATGAGTGTTAACACTACTTCTGTCTTTAGGTTAAAATAGACTTTTTTGTACTTAGGCAAGAGGAAAGGAAATTCAGGAAACAGTAAGGCTGAACTGTTTGCTCTGTGGAAATAGTATATCAACTTCATAAGAAGCATACCAGTTGACTTCTTCTGAGTAGATTTCCTGCTGTTTTGTTTGGAGTCACCTTCTTAAAATGCTCTACTTTATTCTACAGAAGCTTATTTTGGCCAAGGATTTGTTTTCCAATAGCAAATGTTAGTGTTAGTAAGGTGATGTATTTCTTCATACACATATTTCCAAAAAATAATTATTTACCTAGTCAATATATTATAAAGAGCTCTTCATGAAATGCACTCAATAAAACCAGAGGGGGTTTGTTTCTTTTTTACATAAATTCTTTCTGACACAGAGATCTTTGGTTTATTCTGCCCTATCCTCGCTTGTATAAATACGACCAGGAGGAATAAATTTGCTTTCACATTCCTTGACTAATCACTGTAACTCCTTTGCACTAGAGGATTTCGTTGACATTTTTTTGTTGTTGTGGTTCAAACATGAGTCTACATGCAGTGCCACAGAAGAGGACATTTCAGGCCTGCCTGTTTGAATATTGGACAAGGCTTGACAGTGGTAGGTTCTTGGCAGTGCCATGTTTACAGTTGGACTCGAAGATCTTAAGGGTCTTTTCCAATATAAATTGTCCTGTGATTCTAAGCACTCACTCTTGACATTTTAATATTCACGTGCTACCAAATAAAGTAGAATCATATAATCAACCAGGTTGGAAGAGACCTTCAAGATGATCCAGTCCACATATCACCCAGCCCTATCCAGTCAATCGGACCGTGGCACTAATTGCCTCATCCAGTCTTTTCTTGAACACCTCCAG
Organism: Eubucco bourcierii; assembly: GCA_013396675.1. Taxonomy (NCBI): domain Eukaryota; kingdom Metazoa; phylum Chordata; class Aves; order Piciformes; family Ramphastidae; genus Eubucco; species Eubucco bourcierii. The sequence continues at coordinate 8,870 of VWZE01000022.1, forward strand.
AGACGGCAACTCCACCACCTCCCTGGGCAGCCCATTCCAATGCCAATCACTCTCTCTGTGAAGAACTTCGTCCTAATACCCAGCCTGTACCTCCCCTGGCACAACTTGAGACTGTGTTACTGTTGCTGGTTACCCAGGAGAAGAGACCAACCCCCACCTGGCTACAGTCGTCTTTCATGTAGTTGTAGACAGCAATAAGGTCCCACCTGAGCCACCTGTTTTCCAGGTTAAAACAACCCCTGCTCCCTCAACCTGTCCTCAAAGGGCTGTGCTCCAGGCCTCTCACCATCTTCTCCGGACATGTTCCAGGACCTCAACATCTCTCTTGAACTGAGAGGCCCAGAACTGAACACAGTACTCAAGGTGTGGCCTGACCAGTGCTGAGTACAGGGGCAGAATAACCTCTCTTGTCCTACTGGCCACACTGTTCCTGAAAAGGGCCAGGGTGCCGTTGACTCACTGCTGACACACTCATTGTGGGCACACTGCTGGCTCATGTTCAACCTACTATCTACTAGTACCCCCAGGTCCCTTTCTGCCTGACCACTCTCCAGCCACTCTGTCCCCAACCTGTAGCACTGCTTGGGGTTGTCGTGGCCAAAATGTAGAACCCTGTTGTACTTAGCCTTGTTGAATCTCATCCCATTTGCCTCTGCTCACTCATCCAGCTTGTCCAGGTCCCTCTGCAGAGTCCTCCTACTATCCAAAAGATTGACACCTGCTCCTAACTTGGTGTTATCTATAATGTGTTTGGAAGGAGAAAGTGATACCTGCAAAGAGGACAGGAGGGAAGAAGCTGTTCTGTAGGAGTCAGCACAAGGCATATGCCTGACATGGGTTTTAGCATCTGCTTGAATCCAAGCAGATGTTGGGTTTGCAGCTTTGAAAGTATGTATGTGCTTGTTTGGTGAAGGACATTGAAATGTGTTTAAAAACATGGTCACTATTTCAGATGGTAAGATAGACTGAGTCATCTAAGTAATAAACCCAAGGCCACTTACCTTTAATAGGGAATAGGTATACCAAAGAGAAATTTTTTCCTCATCTTGTTAACAACTGTGACAGCTAGAAATTACAAACACAAAATAGCATTTTACCATCAAAAGGAGTGTAGCTGTAGGTGGCAATAGAAGTTTCTAATAATACTGTGTCCATTGCCTCTCCATAGAGGCAAAAAGAAAATCTGTTTCCTTAGAGATGTGACTCTGAACATCCTGGTTTAGATACATTGAGTAACATGCTCTGCAAAGGAGAAATTTGGTTTATTGGAGGGAGATTTCTTACAGGAACGGAAGGATTTTAATGTCCTGAAAGAGATACTTCTTGGCAAGTTTTCAGGTTCTGCCTCAGAAGCGTGAATTTATAGTATGGTCTTGTTACACATAATTCACTTACTGTGGTTAACTCCTGATCGTGGCAGTCAAGAGCCATCAGAGTCCTTTTTCAGAGTGCTACTGATGAGAACAGACCCTAAATTTGACTTAGTTGTCAATGTAGTCTTACCGTTTTCTTTCAGTGGAAAAAAAAAATCCACTCTTTAGAATGAGGTAGGCATGATTCCACTGGTATTTTAGCATGCAGGAGAAAATATTAAAATAAGTATTTATTATTTATTTTAATTATTTCAGTTAATAATTTAAAATTATTAAACTTTCACCTAGAACACCTAGAACAAACCCTAATAGAGCAGGAGCCAAATACCAAAATGCCCAGACTGGAGAGTAATAAAGCAATAAAGCGCTAGTTATATTCACTTGATTCCAGCATTACAACAATTAAATATGTTCTTAATGAAGAAGTTACAAGCATACAAAAGGTCCTGAATGTGTCTGTGAGCAAGTGTGGAAAGGCAAATAAGATTTCATTGAACCATTTCTACTGGCAAAGTGCAGTGCCTGCTCTGTTTCAGGATCCTGTGCTCAAAATGAAGGTCTGCCCTGTACTCAAATCTGAAAGTGTTTCTTGTGTAGGGCTTGTATTTCCTGCTTCCATTTGCGTTTTGGTAGTGGAAAAATATGTTCTTTGATCGAGAGTGGAAAGTTGTGGTTTTTTCATGTTTATCAAGTCACTTCAAAAAGGGCTGAAAAGAGTGTGTAAATTTTTAAGATGAAAAATTGTATTTTGAGGGCTTGTGACTGTGTCTCTTACCTCAGTTAGGTTGTACTCTATGGCTTACTTCTGAAAAGAAAGACAAACTAACACCCAACAAAATTACCATGAAGTCATAGCATAAATTACATACTATATACATGTGTATTACATAAGAAATTAGAGGAAATAAAAGGCTCTGAGCGGGTGTAGCTCTGACATATGGTTACAGGACTGGGAGACGTTCAAGCCTAGGGTTCAGTACAGGTGGATTTTACAAACCTTGATCAAGTTACTAGTCTTCAAGTTCACAAAGACTCTTAAGTCATCCAACTATTCTGCTAATTAGTAAGAGAGTGGAGTTTAAACTACCCTTATTATGACAGATTCTCATCACAGTTGAATAGACTGGTGTTCTCCTTTTGCATTTTAGGTTGACTAAAATACTTCTTTTCATTCACAAAAAGACCAGAATGAACTCTTGAGACAGTTTAAACAGACTTCTTCCATACCAGTGCCTAGGGAGTCACTGTTTTGATTTCCTCAGTCTGTGCTGTTTGTTAAACCCTTCCTCACCTACATTCTTCCTTTTTGAGCCATTCATTTGGTTTGAGCAGACACTTCTGCATTGCTGCAAATTGCACTGCATTATGACTAAAAGAAATGTTCCATTCAGGATTAGTCCTGGTGTTTTGTTGTTTATGTATAAGCAACTGGATAGTGCTCATTACTTGTTTTCAACCTTTTAAAGTACAGATTGATTCATTCTACAGGGTTTTTTTTTCAGGATTTTTTTTTTCTCAAAATGGTTGAGAAATGCTCAGCTAAAATAGAATGGGACATTATCAATTCCAGCCTTCCAGTATTACTTATCTACTCATACAGTCCAGTAGTAATTGTGCTCTAACCTTGTTGCTTCCTTTCTGACATAATGCATCACAAGCTATTTCTTCTTTTTGTATGCAGTAATTTTAGTGATCATTTAGTTTTGAGAAGAACTAAATTTTAAAAAGATCTTTACAGAAGTCTTCAGCAGTATTTCTGAGCTTTCTGTGCATTTTAGTAGAGACCAGTGGTATCTAGACTAGAAGCTGGTATGGAATGGTGGAAATCCTTCTAAGCAGTATTCACTTCAAGCGGGTATTTTCTAAGCTCATTCATCTCTTAAAAACTAGTTGGAGTATCTTCTCCTTTCAGTATTTTCCTGTTATTTTTAAAATTTAGAACCAACTATTTACCTAAATAAACTTTATTTCATAGCTAGATTTTAAGATGTGGTAAGTTTAAGACAGGACTGCTAGTCTTCCATTTAGCCTGATAGAATAGTTGAACAAACTTTAAGATAACAAATCATAAAGATGCAGTTGGAAATGCAGAAAATGAGTTGGAGGTGTGTATTACAGAGCATCAGGACATGTTCTTGATGAATTAAATCCACCTTTGTCATTTAGATGTGCTCTTCATATGAAATAGTCTAACCAAGCTTCATACAGCTTCTGCTAACTGTGTATCACTGTAGGGGAGTGAACAGCATTTTGAGCTTAAATTAGCTCTGTAGCCTGTTCAGACAGGTCAAGAGTTGAAACATCTCTTCCATTGCTTCCAGCTACTCTATACCTGTTACTCTGTTTCAGTAGAGAGTATTAGATTCCTTTATTCCCCTTCTGATACTTTAAATAGTTGCTTAAAATAGCTGTAGTATTTTTTTCTTTCATAATGCATCTCAAGTTTTATATGAATGTTACCTCAAGCTTGTGTCAGAGTGATAGCACTGAAAATCATACTATGTGATGTTAAGATGGTAAGTCCCTAGAATCGGAGTAAACGTGATATGCACAAGTACTGCTACACCAGCTTAGTCATTTTACCCTCTCTTAGCATCTCTTCTGGGTTTTAGCACTGAATCTGATTAATGTTCTGTCATATTCAACGGCATGCACATTTTCACAGTTGATGAATGAATTCTATTTGATCACCCCAGCAGTTTTTATAAAGGTACTTTTTGGTTCTTTAGGATACGATGATAAATCACCCACTTGTTTTAACTTTGGATTGAAATTTGCGTTGTAGCAAAGAATGACTTGTACACAGCAGTGTGCAACCATTACATTTACATGCCTGAAATTCAGCGCGCAGCCTTTAGATGGGACAGCGATTGAACAGACTTAAAATACCCTTAAAAAAATTCTGCACGTTGTCTCTCAAACTCTGGCCACTAAAAACTTCACAGCAGTATCTAAAGTGGTGCTTTTGTAAGTACAACTGCTTCAGATAGTTCTTAGGTTTCCTTAATCGTATGAAAACAGTGAAGATTTTTATTAAAGGTTATTAAATTAAATTAAAAGGTATTCTGTTGTTTTTATTTAAAAGTCATAAAAAGGTCATTCTCCTTTTCCACCTTTCCTTCACTCCTTTGACCACTGCTGGTGTACTGTGCTGTCCCTCTGTGGTAGTGGGCTTCGCTGCTAGCACCTGTACCTCTAGTCTGTGTAATTCATGATGGCTGAACCAGCCTCAGTCTTGAGTTTGGGCTGTGAAGGACTACCAGGAACAAGATGTGTGGTTTTAGTTGATTGGTTTTTTTAAACTGCCTCTCACATTTCCTGAGATGGAGGAGAGAGGGAAAAGTAGCAGGTTTGTAGTGTTGTAACAACTCCTCCTTTCTCACCTTGCGAGCTCAGTTGTGGTTTCTTTGTATTTTCTCCTCCTCAAAAATCTCCTTCCTTCTGATAAATGCTTTGCCAATTAAATACAGTAGTGTGACTAGGAAAGGGTGCACTGAGGGACAGTGCCATGAATCATTCCACCAGAGTTCCTTGAAGAACTGGAATATCAGTTGGCAAGACCAGTCTCCACTGGGAATAAAACTCCCAGTGGTAGATTTTGGGTCATAAAATATGTCAATATTGTGTTTCGGTGGGACAGAGAAACTGTGTTTTTCATTGTTGCACCCTGCTATGTGAAATACTTGTTTTGTGTTAAGCTTTTAATGGTCCAGAAAGTCAGTATGTCCATGATTAATTCTGGGACTGCCACTTAAATCAGAATCTAACTGTAGCACAGTCTAGTAGAACTTGGGGAGCTTGTCGATGGATAGTGTGTCTATAGTTGGCAGAAACTGACCTTTCACTTCTAAAAATTGAAATAAGAATAACTTTATAGAAAAGAATTTGAAGGGAAATACCAAATATACTTTAGAGTTTCCACAGCGTTCCTGTATTCATTTGCATATACAGAATTATAATGTAAAGCTTTACTTTTATGTTTGTTCATTGTAGATGTTCTTTCCAGCCTCTTTTCTTTTATTTCCAAATAATTTGTTTATGTTTTTCTCTTTCCTTTTCTTGCCTCTTTGTAAAGGAGTCAATCACTGTCAGCATAAAGTAAAGAAAGCTAGACGCTTTCTCCCTTTCGTCTTCTGTTCCCATGAGTCGCCGCCTAAGGGTACTGCACTGCTCTTTATATAGGGCTGCCTTATTAACTCAAAAGCTGAGTATACTAATGCAGATCCTGGGGGTTTACTATTTTAGCCCTAGGTAAACAGAGTTCCAAGAATAATTTCACTAAATTTCTGCTACCCCTTTCCTCCTGTTGAATTGGATTTCCTTGCAGTGTCACATACTTGCTGGTCCCCATTTTTGTGGAGGACTTAGTTTTAAGCATCATATTCTACAGTACCGAACACAAATACTTTCATTTCTATATCTCTGCAGCCCCTGTATACATGTGGGGATTTTTGTTAATATATTTTAACTTCATTCTTGGACCCCTGATACAGCATGCTTATGAATGCAATAGAATAGCAACCATAAGCATCAGCTAAGATCACTTTGAATTAAACGTTGAATACAGTGATGCTTTTGGCTGCATACTGGTTCAGCATTTGATCTGGACCAGTTTGGCTTTGTTAGGGGTGAGAAGAATTGGAGTAATAGTTGCATTACTTTTACACCATTAATGGTCATAATGTCTAAAGTGCATTAGCTTGTGCTGTGGGCATTGATGTGGAATAGGGCTGCTACCATAAATGTGGAATATGGTGCTCATTTAAATAGCTTCCCAGTAGAGTTGCTCTGTGTGTAGTGTGTCTAAAGTTCGGCTTTGTGCAACTTCAGTATACTTTGTAACAAGTAATACTTAAGTTCCATTTCTTAGCCTTGTCTTGGTGGTAGCACACAGGACTGCATTTCTTTCGAAAAGGTGAACACCAGCTTTAGTTGTCCAGAGTCCTAAGTGTGTGTGAAAAGACAAATTGAACTGACTCATCTGGCTGTAGATCTGTTTTGTAGTGAAATATTGACTTAAACTAGAAATGGCCATTTCTTAAGAAAGCATTAATATAGCTCACTTCCAAATTTAACTTTTGTGTAAATTTATGTTTTGAAGTGATTAACTCTTGTTTCGTTATACAAACTTCTTAGAACCTATCTTTGTCCCTTGGGTTTTAGGTGAGAAGTCTTAAATTCTGCTACTTTTCTGGTTTCTCTTGAGTCAGGTATATAATGTAACTGCAGTCTGAATACTTGTGGATTACTCATGAATTTAATAGTGTATTTTCCCCTCCCCCTTCTCTGTCCCTTCTCTCTCCCCCTCTGTTTTTCTCTTTCCTTGCATGCCACCTGGATCTGCAGATGAAATTAGTGGGGACGGTAATATGTTTTCTAGTCTGTGTTACTAACATGCAATATGCAACTCTTATATCCGTATGCCACTTAATGCATATTTTCACTCATAAATTATATACAGATTTCAGTATTACAGTCTTTGGACTGTAACCAACAAATCTTGTACTTTACAGGCTGTGCAACTAACACTTTCTGCTAAACTGGAATTGAAAAGTCATATCCTAGTTCAAACACACAGGGACGTGGTATTGCATGTGTTTGCAATGAGACTTCTGGCATGATGCAAAGGTTTATAGGTTTGATTCAAATGGTTGTGTCACAGAATTTTTTTTCCTCAGTGGATGAGATCAATGGATGTAACATGAGAAACAAGTCTACTAAGCAATGCTTTAAAAGTGTGGCAGCTTCGGAGTGCTGTGTAGTCCTCTGTTACCGCTTGCATGACAAGGAGCTGTACAAGATGATTTAATGTTGATTGAATACGTCAGATATTAATCAGGCCTCAACTACTCAAAATTCTGATTTTACAGTATCCTTCAACACTTTGAAACTTACTACAAAATACCTTACATCTCCAGACTTTCTTAGTGTTTTTGTATTTGTGTTTTTGGAGGTGGTTTTTTTTGTTGTTGTTGTTTTTTGGTTTTTTGTAATGGTTTTGGTTTGGTGGGTTTTGTTGTGGGGTGTTTTTAGAAAGTGCTGACTTGGTATCCTCAGAGAACAAGGATTTATTTTATTTTATTTTTTTTTACTCTCAGCTTGTTTTTTTAAAAGATATTTTAAATTGTTTTCTAGAGGACTCTATATTGGAAAAATCAAACTGCTACTATTGATAGTGTATGTATTTTTGTTCATGTTAGTAAGAGGTGCTAAAAGGGCATAAAAAGCATTATGCAGAGGAATGTGATAGGAAGAAATAGGTTGATGTCTTATGGCCTTCCTCTCAGGAAAATGTAAAGAGAATGTGTAACTTTTCATCTCCTTTGTATCCTTCAGATGAAATAGAAAGATGATGCTCTGCTAATTTTCTTTCTTAAATAATAAAATTCAGAGGATGTATTGCAGAATACAAAAAAATTCAGAGGATATAAATGCAGAAATTGTTTCAGATGCTAGCCCTACATAATTTTTTGCTTTTAATTGGTACTTCTTTTATAAATTACGGGTCTGATAAATGGGACAAAATGAAGCAAAAAGGGAAATTTCAAACAGGTGGTTAATATCATGGATTAGCTATTAGAGATGTAACACCCTAGGATGTGTTTTCTACTGTTTAATGAATGCATTCAGATTTTGTAAAGCTCAAATTGGTTAATTCACCCGTAGCGCCAACACCATTTTTATCCAAAATAACCTATTTGATTTTTTTTTCAATATAGAAGAATCTCAGTTTACCAAGAGGTGAAAAGGTTCAGTGCTGACTTTAAAATGTGTTGAGAGAGCAACAGTATTGAGCCTCAAAGACAGAATATCTTCTGGCATCTCTGCGTTGCTGCAGTGTTTAGCTCTTGAGACTGATGTAACATATTCTTCTTTGTAAAGCAACCTGGAGAGCCTTGCCTATCCATGTAGGTTTGGGAACATCTCTTATCAATTGTAGATACAGGTTTAGCAGACTTGGTAGTAGTCTCTCAGTATATGACTCTATTTGTGGGTTAAAAGTTGCATGTTAGGGAGATCAGTTACCTTTGTTACAAAACAGTTGGAACAGTTAACAATTAATTGTTTGAATTTTCATCTGATTCTCAGAAACAATGCCAGGCACATAAAGGAATTATTTTCTCAATTCTTATTGTGTGTTCTTTTCCAGAACGTTAAATATGTAACAAGAAATAATTAATTGCATACATTTAATTTATTTGGATTGGCTACTGGAGATCCTTTTTAGAGTCTTTCAGGACAGTTTGGGGCAATGTATCAAAATGATGTAAAGTGCTTTGAGGTGTTCTGATAATGCTTTTGTTAAATTAGAGAGATGGCCAAGCCAAACCACTTACCACATTTCCTAAGCTCTGTTCCCTTACCTATTTTGACAGATTTAGTATGTTTTTTTAAAGACTACTGTGACACATGTTCTAGTTTCCAAGCTTCTTAAGTTCTTCCTTGAATATATTTATAATATATTTTGTTCAGTCTCATTTTTTTCGCAAAGATTTAAAACTTTCTGGTATCCTCAAATAACTACTTTGTAACAGTAATTCACATAAACCACACTTTAAAATGTGTTACCACAACATTACACGGAAGCAGAGTAATCTATTCCCATCACATTTCTTTTGAATGGATGCGTATTTTTTTAGATAAAACTGGGAGTTATTTTCAACAAAAACATAAGTTATTAATGTCAGGAGAGAAAAACATACCAAGAAAGAGGTTAGTGCCTCTAATATGCTGCCTGTTTAGAATCCTGCACTATCTTTAACTGAATTATCATTAGATCACTCTGTTTACTGTGTCCTGAATAGCAGTTACCTAGCAAAAATTTAAATGCCATAGAATTTCCTGATTCTGTTTTCAGAAGACATGGTATAGTCCTACAGCACTTAGAAAGCAAAACAGCTTTAATATTCTTTAACTAGTTGGAAGTTAGGTTCATGAAACTACATTTGCTCACTGAAGTGTGTTGAATTTCAAAGATAATAGGGCAACCTGTGATTTCCTAATTGTCAACTATTCAGTCAGTCTGTAAATTAAGTCTGTGGTGTATGTATGTGTATAACATTTAGGAGCCGTGCTTTGGTTTCAGAGTTGGCTCAAATTGTTTGGGATGGGGGCTGCTGCCAAAAGGAAGCATCCCATCCTTCTTTACACTCACTGTGGCTTTGTTGCATTCATCACTCAGAAACAATGCCTCTGGAGATGATGCCAGGGAGGTATAGAGAGCTATACATATGCTCCAGGGCAATGCCTTTCAGAGGTAGCCCATTATGTGATCACCTGAACCCAACCATGAAAACTGCATACTGGATTTGGAATCACTCAATTTTGAGAACCTCTCTAATTGAAATTGATGATGAGAATTTAACATAAACCTTGAAGTGAAAAATTATCTTACTGTTGTGGACTCATTTTTTAACTCCTGGAGGAATTTTATCTGACTGTTAGGAAACAGAAGTTCTATAGAAAGAGAATTACCTTCTCCACCTTAACCTGACACCATTTAAACCACTTTGAGAACAGATGATGTAAAAATTGTAAATTTTAAACAGAGGAAGAAATAGAATTCTGTCATGTTTCCAAAGATATTGAGAACTGACAGTTGTCAAACACTATCCATCAGACATTGATTCTTGACAATATAACTGGTGGTGAAGCAAGGAAAATTGAGACTAATGCAAGAAAAGAATGGGCGTGAGGTGGAAGTGTGACTTAAAAGATCTTTATGCTGTAGAAGGGTATGAAAAACAACTTGCCTTGCCCCACTAGCAGTAGGTAAATGCAGCCCTGGAACATCTTTACTGTCTTTGCTGCCCATTTGACATTGAAAAAAAACTAGCAAAACTTATTATTCACATTTTATAGGAGGTAAAGCAGTTTAATCTGTTAATAATGTTTTCTACTTACTGTAATGGAATTTGATGTTTAAAAGATTTTCTTTTTAAGTCAACAGTTTAGACAGTTTCAGTTACAGAACTTGAATTCCTTTGAGTGCAAATGAATCTTCCCGCTACTCCTTGTTGAATGTGTTTATCTCATGTAGTATAATTGGCACTGAGGTCATTATCATACCATAAATTATGCATGGGCAAGTTTTATTCATGCTATTGTAAATGAGTCCCTGCAATGCTGAGGTTGGGGGTTGTGACATAGCCTCGATAAATTGGAGATACTGTGCTGGAGAATTGTTTTCATGTACTTTTCCCGAAACTTTTCAATTCCTCCCTTTACAGAGACAGACGACTATGCAGAGATAATAGATGAAGAAGATACTTATACAATGCCATCAAGTAAGTATCGTCGTTAACTTGAGAACTTTTTTATCTAAAACCTTTTTTGGTTTAGCAGAGCCTGAATCTTATATTTCAGCCTTAAGTAATCTCTGCGCAACAAAAATATTCTTTGTGATGTTGAGAAAACTCATAGATTCAGTGTTTTTCAAGTTCCAAGTTTTGGAATAAATAAAACTTGCTGCAACCAGTGGCTTCAAAGGAAATTCTTTTCATGTCTTAAAATGCAGATTTATTAATTTTTCTAAATTGTATTCCTGAACACAATAGTTGAAGAAAGAATGGATAAGGTTTCTGTGATAAGAACAAACAATTCAGAAAGCTTCTATGTGTTGCTGCCTATGTGTGACACTTGCTTTAAGACAGATCTTGCTGCTCTTGAATTCCATGATATAGTAATCTGTACTACATGCAATTTTGTTAAAGATAAGAGACTTTGAGAACAAAACCAACAGTTCAAAGTTCTTCTGTGTCTTCATCTTTGGGGTAAAAAAAAAAAAAAGATAGGCATTAGCCACCCACCAGAATTTAGTCTTGTGGCTTATTTGAATTATAATATAATCCTAATCTGTCAAGGCTAACAAATGTAACTTTAGAGTCTACTTATTTGACTTGAAAATTTGTCTGCAAAATGATGGTTGCATTTTGGCAACCAAGAATTTCTCTAGAAGTGGACAACCTGCAAAAACACTGGGCTTGATTAGTGTGATAGAGGGCAAGGATGGTCCTGAACGAGTGCCATGTTCTGCTGAAGAGCCACGAGTCTGTGTAAGGATTTATAGTGTTTACCATGTGACAGAAATGTTTCATGATCACTTCAGTGTTTACAACACAGTTTCCACTGCTGTGGAAAATGTTTGAAAAACAAGAATATATGTTTTGAAAAACATATACATGTGAATATCTGTATTAGAAAAGCAAGAATATATGTTTTCCCGAAATAAACACTGTGTTTTGAATGTCTTGCAGCAAGTCACTACTTGATTCTACTAAAGAAATTGTAGGATCAAAAACTGCTGAGATAAACTATACCCTGTTCAATTTTTATATTTTTTCCCTTTTTTTTTTTTTGGACATAATAACTTTGTAATTTTTTTTCCTAATATTTTTGTTTAAATTCTCACAGAAGTGGGCCCAGCCCTGAGTGATGCTAAACACTTAAGTGTGCCTTCAATTCCAAGCCCATGAGATGGGCTATCGAAGTGAATTCATTAGGTGCTTTGATGGATTGAAGTGGACTCAAGTGTTCAGCTCTCAAAGGACTGAGTCAGTAAAGCTCATGAGAAAACAGGCCTGTGGCTTCTGCTAATGTAAACTTAAAATTGCACCAATGTCTTTATTCATTTTTAAAAAAAAATGTTTTAAAATGTTTGTCCTTGTCTTAATTTTAAGAAACTATATCTAAGTAAGCATTTGATTTTTCTCTTAATTGCACTGCAGAAAGCTATGGAATAGATGAAGGTAACAGGAGACCTATTACCCATCCCTGTGTGCTTGCAATTTGGAGTGATGTGTATTTTTTAAGTTTACTATTCACTTTCATTTAATAAACATTATTTATTTATAGTTAAACCAGTTAGCTTTGGGATTTTAAAGAGGAAAATGCACCACTTAAAGAAGTGAGAAAGGCATTTCTCACTTCGTTATCCAACTCCAGATGACATTATTTCTGTAGTGTTAATGAAGTCAAAATCTTCAGTTATGAAGTCCTAAGCTGGTTGGTTATTCTTTTTTTTTTTTTTTCCCTCTCTGAATAATCCAAGTAGAGGCGAAAACATATACTGTACATGCTTTTCTGCTATTCCTGAATTTTTTTCCATGTCTGCTAGAAATGAAATTGCAAATGAAATAATTCAATTGCAATTGATCAAATGTTATGCTGAAGTACTGAGCCATTTTTCCAGTAATATTCTGAGTCCATTAAAACATAAAGTTAACAAAATTGCATAACTCCACAAAACATACCAATTTAATTTCAATTACACACCGGTAAGAGATGTAGTGCACTCAAATTTTTGCTATTTCATTATATCTCTTATTAGCCATGCTCTTGTTTCTGTAATTTTTTTCTTGCAGTTACCTCTTTAAAAATTCTCTAGGCTCATTTGATGGTTCCAAGATCTAAAATACTACATAGTGGAGTTCTCTTAAACGTCTAAGGGGCTGTGTGCTAAGGCTGAAGTTACTTACAGTGCTATTGCCAAGGCTATTTGTGTTGTCTTTTACTAGCTATGATTGAGAATAATTCAGTTATGTTTATTGTATTAAAATAAGTAATGAACAATAGTTAATTAGCAAATTGGATTTCACAATTCCTTTTTCATTGCTTTGGTTTCAACATTTGTTTAAGAGGTTTCCACTGTGTGCACAGCATCTGTATAGGTTGGTGTGCAGCAAATGTTAATCTTAGTTATTTATATGTGAGACATTTGAGTGACTTTGTGTATTTTGTGGATTGTTTCTCTGCCCTTCATCAAAAATGTAATATTTTAAGTACATTATATTCTTATAGCGAGAGATTATGAAATTCAAAGGGAAAGGATTGAGCTGGGGCGCTGCATTGGTGAAGGACAGTTTGGAGATGTACATCAAGGCGTTTACATGAGTCCGGTAAGGCTCATTTCTGAAATAATAACAAACAACAAAACATTTCCAATTTAAAAATTAAATAAATATTCATTAGGTGTCATGGTCTAAGTCTTCCAGAGCAAGTAAAATTGACTTTGTGATTTATTTAGTCAGCAAGCAGAGAACATTTCCCATGTATCAGAGAAGTAAAAAACTATCTCCCGAGAAATTTTTCTCCCATCTATATTTCTGGTTTGATTTTGTTTGTGTGTGTGTGGTTGGTTGGTTGGTTGGTTGGTTGGTATTTTGTTTTTTGGGTTTTTTTGTAGCTCAGAAAAGGAATCAAAAGAGCCAAATAAATTATTCAGGGCTGTACCAAAACCACTGGCTGAGATGGAATTAAAGCAGTTTCTTTTAAACCCATCCATAGACTCTATTCTTTATTTTGACTGTGTCCAAATATGGTGAGCACACAACCCTTTAACCACACTCCCCTGTTGAATGTTCAGTACTTTAGAACCTTTTCCACATTTCTGGACACACAGTCTGACTTCAGGTTCAGCATTCAGTGTAAAAACTGTCAACCGTGTCAGGATAAGCTCATCTAACTTCTGTGCTGAAACACAGAGAAGACATTTTAGTCTGTTTTGCTGGCAGAGCAGTAGCCTACAACAGAGGGACAATAATGTTAAACAAATGTGTCTGTTTCTCCAGCGACCATCTCACTGTATCTCCTACAAAGAAACTTGTATGTTAATAAAGTTACTGCTTTTTCCTGAAAGAAAAAACACTTGGACAAAACCCCAATGCACAAGAAACACCTCAGTGAAATCAGTGAGATTGGCAGGATTTGTGTAATGCTTCTGTGTTTTTCTATACTGCAACCACAAAGATTAAGATTGTGGTTTAAATGACTGAAAAATTAAGTTTGTCAGAAAAAACAGGAGAAAGCTGTTAAGTTACTTCATTTCATCAGTTTCAAGCTTACAATAAACCAATTCTTCACATGTAACATTAGTATTTATTTCTTATTCAAAGAAATTACCTCAGTTTTCACTAGATGACATCATTCATGTGGACAATAATTTGAACTTCAGACAAAATATTTCCTGAAAAGAGCTGGTTAATGTCTTAATAATCTTTAATACAGTATTAATAATCTTTAATACAGTATTTAAGTAAATAAATATGGATTAATATTACCTATTTCATACAGCTTTGAAGTCTATTCTGATACCTTCATTAGAAAAGCAAGTGTGATATAGAGAGAGAGATTCTTATTCTTCATTTAATCCTAAATTAATGGAAGTACTTGAAGAGTAATGTTTGATCTTGAGACACAGTGAATAAATCTTGTGCTCTGTAAAACCCTCTTTTTCTTAGGAACTATTGTTTTGAAAGTCCTGTCTCTATTCTTTCTCTTGAATTGGAAAACAGATTTTATGCAATCATCCTGTGTCTCATATAGAGTTTTTTAAATGGCAACCTGCTGTTTCCTTTTATTGATAAAACATTCACTAAGTTTTACACTTGAATACAGGAGAGGAAAACAGAAAGCTAATTTATTTTTATGTACTTGTCACAGTGTAACTTAAATTTTTGGACGAAATCTTAAGATAGTAAAAAGAAGTAGCTGCAGTAGTATCACGAAATGTACATCAGGCCTTTTCCTATATTCATCTTGCAAAATGTCTGAAGTCTTTGCAGGTTACAGGCACTGAAAGTCTTCTGTTTGATAGTGGTGGTTATGTGATGTTTCAAAAACTTTACCTATAGCACCAGTAGAGAGATTGGTCTGGCAGGCTTCAGTGGTCACATCCTGTGTTGATTATTGAATCCTGATTTCAGAAGAGTCTTGGTTTGCCACCAGTTACAGTGTGTGTATGAAAAAATAATCACAATTATTCTGTGAAGGCAACTTGAAGAGCTGTCTTAACTTGAAATAGACATTTAGGCCTCCAAAATGTCAATTTTGATAGCATTTGTCTATAAAAATAGATAGAAAATAGAGCAAGCATGAGCAGACATGGGACATAACTCTTCAGCTATCACTGGCATAAAAACCAAGCAGGTTCACGTGCCAGCCCTGTAGCCTTTTGGGGAATGTTAATTTGTAATATTCCCATTAAACTATGCACAATTCCCGGTTTCCCAGTTGAAAGGAAGACATACTGGTCCTTGAGCAGGCCGTATGCTGAACATAAAAGCTTAATTAAAAAACAAACAAACAAACAAACACTTCAGCTCTTTGCAATCTCTTAAGATCTTGTGCAAGTAACATGATTTGAACACTGCATGGGTTAAATAAGTCTTAGGTACATTAGGTGTCAGTGTTGTATGTGAGATACCTTGGTTACAATTCTATTCTCGTACTGATGTTTTCAAAATTTCATTTCTTAATTAAAGATATTTCAGTTATTAGCAATTTTCCTCTAAAGTAGTTTTGCTAGAATTTTAAGGGGCATAGTTTTTGACAGGCTGTGTTTCAGTTTTTTCTCAATAATGTCTTTTCAGGAAAATCCAGCTATGGCTGTTGCAATCAAAACGTGTAAAAACTGCACCTCAGACAGCGTTAGAGAAAAATTCTTACAAGAAGCCTGTAAGTATTAAAATACTTCCTTTGGGGTAGCTTCTGTAACTGATCCTTTCAAAGACTGCAGCCATCTGTGCCTGAACCTTCTGATACTAATGCAAATCTTTTCTTAACATACAACATGACCTTTTCTTCTCCTGCAATATGTGCTGGGAAGATTCTTTGCATTCTTGCATTGCCAACGTATATGGTTGTGTGTGGGTGCTTTGGTTTTCTAAATTCAATGATGACATCTAAATCCTGTCAGGCTTGAGAACCAGTTTGGGGATGTTAGACACCTGATCCTCTATTTTCGTTCTCCTTACTGAATTAAAAAAGACATAGCACTTGTTTCATTGTATTACTTTGGAAGGTCAGGTGGTCGGTTTTGTTAACAGGGGTGCTAAAAATGTGACATCTGAGAGATCTGTTCTGAAAATCAAAGATAAAAAGCTATGCTAGAATAAACCACTTCTATAAATAATTACCCATGATACTTCATTCTCTAAATGGTACATTCCATACCTAGAGGAAGGCTTTTTGTTGAGATGAATGCTGATAACTTCTGTAAGAAAGTTGTAGTTATTAATTTCTCTACTTGTGGGATTTTTAAGCAATTAAGATCTGAGACATAGGCCTTGATTTCTGGCTACTATCTTCCGCTATTGTATGTTTATAAATCTCATAAAGATATTTTAAGTTATATGATTATGGCCTGATGTTACAGTATACTTTTATTAACTATTTCTTTGTTCAAAGATGTTTCTGATTGTTTAAAAGAATCTGTGTTCATAGCTAATGGTTTCTTATTTTAGGATGTCAGATTTTTTTTTAAATTACTGTAATTTTTTCCACTACATTTCCAGCTGTTGTAAATACCGTTGCTTATAGTGGTAACTTAGCAGTAAAGGTAGGCCACTGTCTCTTAACAGCATAGAAAACAGTCAGTGAATGGAGTAGACAAATAGGGCTTTTCAATTTTGTTTTAATACTTTTGCCATTTCTTCTTTTGGTTTTGGCTTTTTTCCCCTGTTTTTTCTGTGGTTTGGTTTTTTTAATTCTAATTCACATCTCTTCTGTTGTTTGTGTTCGGATTGCGAACTCTCTCAGAACATTTTGCCTCCCTGTATTTAAGAGGAGTCTTCAAAAGGAGCAAAATCAAATATCTGGAGAGGCAGAGTTGGTTATTTCACTGAAATAAGAAATTGATTTAAATACTAGGAATATTAAAATATTCTTGGGTGTTAGATGTTTGCTTGTGGTGGATTTTTCAATGCTCAAAATGCTTACTGTTGATTCTTGCAAAGGGGATCCCCTCAAAATAACAAATGGGTGGAAGAAAATGTTTTCATGAGCATCACTTTCATCTTGATTCCTGTCTGCTTTTGCATAGCAGTGTATTGCTATTCATACAGTTGTGTGTGCTACAATACAAAGCGCCTGCTTTGGACAGATTTTCATTGATCTTCCACTAGGTTTTTTTTTAAACTGTTCCTTTCTTCAAGTAGTTCATTCCTCTTAGCTCTAGAATGTGGATGGCAGAATAATGTAACAACTCTGCTACCTGTTTAAGATTATGAGTTTGTCAGTAGACATTAATTGAATTAATTTGTGGGAAGTACTTTTCAACAATGAAGTATTTTCTGTTTAAAACTGGGTAAGACTCTATGCTATAAAACTGTTTGAGTTAATTGCCTTTCCATTGCTTTTATAATTAAGTCTCTACCTCATTTTTACATCAATGAAACAACGTTTTCATGTTATAAAAACATTGTAAATGGCAATTGAGTTTGATACAGCGTAAGAAAATCCTAAAGCTAAACAACTGGGGACTGTTTGGAATACATACTTTACCAAGATTGTAGTACTACCACTGTGTTGAGATAAACTAGTTTAGCCATGCATCATTTTTCAGGGTGTCCCGAAATAGCTTCCCTCTCTGAAATTCCATGTACCTCAAAAGGAAAGAGGGAAATAAAATTAATTGGGAATGTAGCTTTACTTCTGTGTAGCGTTTTAGTAGTCGTCACGGCGTGTTTGACATTTCACCACATTATTTATTCCTTTTTATTAATGCATCAAACTGTGTCATTGACAGAGATCTTTGTTTTACTGATCTTTTTCTCTATAATTCATAACACATTAATATTTTAAAGAACACATTATCTTAAGTTTGCCCATGTAAGCTTCTGTGCAGAAAAATACATTATTTTACTGAACTACTATAAACAGCAGGGTGCAGGGATTTTTCTTGTAAACCACTGACTTGTTTCTTTTGCTTTCAGTAACAATGCGTCAGTTTGATCATCCTCACATCGTGAAGCTCATTGGGGTTATCACAGAAAATCCAGTCTGGATAATCATGGAACTCTGTACACTTGGAGAGGTATGAAAATTTCTTGTGCAGGTCCGGTCTTCTATTTAAGCTCACAGATACCTTTACAGAAGACTGAAAATACCACCTCTTGGTAGTAATGCAAAGGCACTCCCCTCAAATGGGGTGTTATCCTTGTGTGTAGAATTATGGAGTCAGAAAGAGGAGTGGCAGGCAGTATTTGACCTGACTCCTCCACTGAGGGAGCTGCATCAGCTCATACCAAAGCGATTTAGTCATGGTTTTCAGAGAATTCAATTGCTGCTCCAGAGTGAGAGTGTGACCTGTGTCAAGATAATGATAATGTGGTATCATTTAAACAGCATTTGCAAACATTCCTTCCAGAAGTGAAATTATGTGGTACATTCAATATTCTTCTGGGTTATACTGCTTTTACCCTTGGAAAGCTGAGTTTCTTTTGGGCTTTGCAGCAGGACTCTGGATAAGGTGACTTTCGTTAAATCTTTTGGGTGCGTGATTTAAAAAAAAAATAGACCACAATTTTATGATAAGAGTTTGAGCCATTTCTTTCTGAATGTGTGAGCTCAAGTGGTATTTAATACTGAACTGTAGGGTAGTCATTGAAATTACCAGACTGCAGTAGGTTGTTCAAGTTAAAACAACAAAGGGGGGGACAAAAAAAACCTGTAGTTGAGAATTCATTTATTCATGTTTTGTCAAAAAAATCACAGATTTCCTTTCCAGTGCTCAAGTCACTTTCCAAAGCCTTGTTTTAATTTATAAGGAGAGCAGTGCTGTCTTTCTTAAGACCAGTTCAGGTCCTTGTACCTGGAATATAGCCGATAAAAATACTGCATTGGTGCCGACTACCATGACCTAAATAGGTTGATTGTTTGTTTTTTTTTTTTAGCAAATATCGATTGAAATTCAGGTTCTAAAACAATGCTGATGGGTTTGGGTTGGACACGTACTCTTTTGTTCAGAAAGTTTTTAGGCCAAAAACGTGTGCAGTTCTCAAGGGAAGAATACATGAAGTCCTGGAGTGCTTTACTCTGGAGCAACAGTAGCATAGAATCATAGAACCTGGAAACAATTCACAAACTGTTGGGTTTTTGTTGGGTTACCAGCTTCTCACAGAAAAAAAACCCTACTTGAATTTAACCCAGAGTCAAATTTCTTGATGGCCAGTGTTGTTCTTTCCTCATCCAGTCTTAAATGAAGGCACAACCATTGATACTTGTGTAAACTTAGCAATTTAAGACACGCATTGTTCAGGTTTGTTTGTGGGCTTGTTCTTGGTTATTTTCATACTAACTTCTTCCCATTTTTTCCTTCTTTGTGCAAAAAGTTGAGATCGTTTTTGCAAGTAAGAAAATACAGCTTGGATCTGGCCTCTCTGATACTCTACGCTTACCAACTTAGCACAGCGCTTGCCTACTTAGAGAGCAAAAGATTTGTACATAGGTAAGATTTTACACAGATGCACCTCTACAGATATATTTTGATATGTAACTAAATTAAGTTTTAGAGAATGTGAGGTATGCTCGATTACCCTAAGTTGGCTGGCAGTATTCTGGCAGTTAGATGCGTTTGCTGAAGTGAAGACAAACACGACACATAGTTGGACTCTTTCAAGCTTTCCCGTTGGTTTTCTTTTCTGTGAGTTAGGATGAGCTTGTGGCAGCAATACTCTGAAACTCCCAAACCCCACTCACCTGCTTCGTGTCGGTCTCCCTAATTCGAAAGTAGTTTTTCCAGGGGCTGCCACCAAAATTAAAGCCTTTTCAAGAGTGACACCTGCTGGCCCACTCCTCGACTGGCTCGGGGATGGTGCTGGATTTTACTCAGTAGAGGACTGAGCTGACTTACTATTTTCTGGTTAGAATATATTTTTTTAAAGCTGTCTTTAGTCTTCCAAAAGCAAAACAAGATGCAACCAGCCTCTGAAATAATGAACAAGGGAAAGAAAATATTTCTAATATTAAGGTACTTGCTTAACCAGAGAGTGAACCTAAATATCCTTCTATGTGTGTTAGGAATTTTCTTCGCTTTTGAGGGTGAAAAGACTGGCTTTAGCCTCCTATTATATGCAGTTTGAAGTCCACAACACTGTCATTATCATGTGTCATTTCATTTTGAACTTGAATGTTTTATTGTTTTATTAGCATTTAAATACTTCATGTTCAAATTGTGTGTGTGTGTTGCATCTATTGTAGATACAAACCCTGATATGCAAGCGTGAGCTATGTATAAATACATAGGTATGTAGATGAAAAGATTTTTAGAGCAGACCCTTATGCCTGCTGCAGATACTTGAATTTTGGCCAAGTAGATGTTTGTTTTAACTCTAGCAACAAAATTTGAAAAGAGAAGCTATTCATGCTGGAATGGGAGGCAGTGGCACTGCTCCATTTGCTGTGCATCGCTGCTCCAAGCTAAATCTGTCAATACTGAGTCAGGCATGCTGAAAGCCAGAATCAACAGACATATAAGGAGACTTGTGTCACCTGGGAAGCTGCAAGAGAAAAATGCTGTAATTCCAGTGGCATCACTAAAAAACAAACTCCTTATTAGGAAACATCTTACAGGTCTGGTATATTAAATGAGTTCCTTACCTTTGCAGTATCAGGAGGCAGATTTTCTTCCCATCAATTATAATTGCCAAAAATTGTTGACCTCTGATATTTAAATAGATCTGATACTGACATTGATGGTCTTTCAGAAGACAGTTACTACTTGTAAGGATCAGATGTACTGCAGCATTTTTGCATCAGCAAATTTTTGCAGCAAATTACTGCAGCATTTTCTTTTAAAGTCAGAAGAGAAATGTAGTTGTATTTTTCTGTACATAAACACCCAAATCGTGACTGGAAAAACAGTTCAGTCGTCCTGAAGGCTTTTATTACTGGTGGGTTTTAATAACTTTTTTCCGAGTTATATTTCATGAAGTTTTCAAAGGACTAGAAATGATGCTCCCTCTCTTTGGCAGGGACATTGCTGCTAGAAATGTACTGGTGTCTGCCACTGACTGTGTGAAGTTAGGTGACTTTGGTTTATCCCGATACATGGAAGACAGTACTTACTATAAAGGTAAGTTGACACTCTGGGTCCTTCTCGCAGACCAGTCAGAACACAATTACTTCTTTCATTACTGAGTTTGCCACCTGAATGAATTAACCAGATTCTCTTGGCTTAACTGTTGTATCTGTGTGAAAAAGCAAGCTATTCCACAATGCAATAGATGGCAGTGAATTCCTGCATATGTGCTTAAGAAGAATCATAAGGTCTGGTTTAAGTTCCAAAAAGTAGGAGGTTCATGTGTAGGTAGAATTCCACTTTTCATGAGCAAGCTTATAGTGCTTTCTTGAACATTTTAGAACACTATCTACATTCGAAGCCTGTTTGAGATAATACCAATGCATAACGTAGGTAGTGTACAATGAATTTGAGGTTACCTGCAGTTAATTTTGGATTCGTGCTGTCATGGTGGTACTGCATACTTCAGATACCACTGGACTAGGGAGGTTCAGTACAAAAATATCTTGGAAGTCTATTGTTGTCCCCAGTTTTTGGATCTTTAGCTCCAGGAGCTCTGTGAGGTGTTCTGCAGGGAAATCGTGCAGGAGAACAAAGGTTGCAGAGGGTACCAAACAGCAGGATTTTTAAAATCAGGTGTATTTTTTGAAGCCATGTATCTATAAATCTAGTCTTCAGTCTGTTTCTGGTTTCAGTTGTATGTTTTAAAATATTCTTATTTTAAATATACTCCTATACTCCATTCCTTTTTCCACATTTCATTAGTCTTATATCACTTAGAGCCATCATTTTAGTTACTGAGAGGAGAGCAGGAATACTTTTGACACAATCACTTCTAGCTGTGCTTTTGGGAGGTTTGTTGTTGGCAGGTTTGGGGCATTATTTTGTGCTTTTGTTGCCTCTCTTCTGTTTTATATAAAACCTACCGGTTTTTTATTACTCATTCGAAAACACCTACTTCCTTGTTGAGATTTTGTGACAGTTTCAGTTCTGGTGCCAGCACCTTCTTAACTGCAGTAGCTGCATCTTGAGATAGTTATTGTAAAACTTGGAAGAACTCGATACTTAGGCAGAGAGAGGACTACCAGTAGAACTGGTCAGATGGTGCAGAAATGTCTTGTACAGAATTTATCTGAAGTACTTCACCAGAGATGGGGTTTGCTTATAAATTACTTCTGTGAGACCAAAGTCTCTGTTTGAGCTCAGCAGTAGGAGTAACAGCAGCCTGCCTTGCCTTACCTTGCCTTCCATGCAGCTTCTAAAGGAAAATTACCGATCAAGTGGATGGCTCCAGAGTCAATCAACTTCCGACGGTTTACCTCAGCTAGCGATGTGTGGATGTTTGGTAAGTGAGCACCACGTGGTGGGGAAGATTAATGTTTTAACTACTGAAAGTGAGTGATTGCCAGATATTTGACAGTATTTTTACTCTGTTTTCTGAAAACCTGGTTTCTGCCAGTATATTTTCTGTCTCTTGTTTTTCTTTAAGCCTATAATTTTGTATGCCTTTTTGCGTCCAGTAAGATACTGACAGAAATGAAAGTACAGGGAAGTGAAGTCATAGTCATAATGGAGGTGATATTTTTTTACTCTGGTTTTTCCCTCTGATTTCTTTTCATTACAACGTTGTTATTTGCCATTTCGATTTTGCATTTCCCCTTTTATTTTATGGTGATTTTTTTGCTTCCTCACTTAATGCCTACATGATGTCCTGTTTGCTGATATTTATTATTAGATTCCAAATTAATTTGTCTTTCATAGCTCCTGATAGTGTACAAAATATGATCAGAAGCTGAGTAAAAATATATGAAAATGAGAATATCTCAAAGACACTTTTTTTTTTTTTTTTTCCCCCCTGAAATATGTACGTTTCTGTAAGAAACTGATGACTTATATTCAAACTATCCAGACTGGTATGGGCAGACAGAACAAAAAAAGACTCTGTAAAAGAAAAACAATGATGAGACTTGACATAGAGCAAGACAATCAAGTACAAGTCCACCTGCTTTAAAAATGAAATTTCAATTCTTAATTTTTAAGTGAAGGATACATGAATTTTATCAGGTTTATAATAGTCTGAAGAAAACTCTAGTGTAGTTAGACAAGTGAAATCTATGGAAGATCCCTGACCAATCCTAAATTGGCAGACCATTTTTGCCTTGTACTTATAACATAGTTTCAACAGAAACTGTTTTATTACATAGCTTCAGCATTAAAAATTTGGATCAGTGCCAACATTAAAACACCCTCAAAGTGAAAATGCACTTTACATGTCGAAACAAGCCAGGTGGAACTAGTCAAAGGGGAAAGCAAACACAGTAGATTTGAATATGAGCGACCATTCCGATTTGCAGAGGGTGAAAAGATACATAAATGTGAAGCTAGGCTGCAGTGAGCCAGTTGTGGGTCATGCTTCCTCATAAACAGTTCAGCGTGCTGCTGCCTGTGTAATCCTGCTGCGCATCACTACTCTGCTGCAAGCTGGTAAGTTGGTGCTCCTTCCCTGGCTGTCTGCTTCAGAATTTGCATTCCTTTGCTGTACAAAACTGGGATTTGTTTCTTCCATTGTTTGCTCACACTGAGGAGCATTCGGATTTTTGTGTTTATTAGGTGTGTGTATGTGGGAGATCCTAATGCATGGGGTAAAGCCCTTCCAGGGAGTGAAGAACAATGATGTGATTGGGCGAATTGAGAACGGTGAGCGGCTCCCAATGCCTCCAAACTGCCCTCCTACCCTCTACAGCCTTATGACCAAGTGCTGGGCATACGACCCTAGTAGACGACCCAGGTTTACTGAACTTAAAGCACAGCTCAGGTAGGGTTATACTTCTGAAAGGTCATTTCCTTGTTCAAAAGTATTTATTTCTGCTCTGTCTTCTGTTACAGTCTTTTCTTTCTCTGGAAAATGCGACATATAATGTATTAAGTTTTCTGAGGAACAGGGTCTTCTGGGAATCCTGACCTTATCTGGTGGAGAAAATCAGATTAACCAATAAATTCAAATAACTGGAAGTATGAATCACATTTTTCTCCCAAGAAAAACTCCAGGTTTTACTGATCATTTATTTTTTGCAATTCTAGCTGCACGTGCTACATTCCCTGGGGAGGGAGATAGAAAGAGTTTATAGTGATTACCTGGGCAAACGTGCAGTGTACAATTTGGGGGTAGAAATACGTGCTTTCTTAAATGAACCATCAGGTGAGTACTGTTGAAAGTTATTTTCATAACATTTAGCACACCAGTTGCCCTCTGCCAGCTGTGTCTGTGCAATTGCAGAGCTTGCAATGAACGCAGCATCATTAACTGGGAATTCTTTTGCCCTTTTTAAACCAGGGTATCAACTGTCTTATGTTTATCTTGGAATAAATGTGAGCACACACTTTCAAGGCCACTCTAAATTCACACACCCCAGTTTATCCTGCAGTAGATTATTCTAGTGTCCATCTCTCTATGTCACCAGCCACAAAATGGGAGTTATATTTAAACCACGAAGCATAACCGAAATACTGTGGAGACGCATTTGATATTTGTGACTGCTTTGGGGATTTTCTGAGTGCTTGGCATCTATCTTGCCTAAGTCACTGGAAGAATATATAGGTGTTGTACATTGTTGGATTTGTTGTTACTCATTGCCAAATTCTTCAGTTTTAGGTCTTGTTTGAAAGTGGCATGTTTTATTTTCATAATATTTTGTGCTGTGTTGCTGAATGTTCATGGTATGAGATAATTCACAGGTGGTTAAAATAAAGGACAGTTTAAATGTAATTATCATGCTCTCTGAGTTGTTGTATGGATAACTTGTCTACCTTGAAACTTTTTCCTATTTTTTAAAATTTCTTACAGTTCCACCATCTGTTACTTGGGTGCTGCTGTGCAGGCTAGAGGAAGACATAGCCCTTCTCGTAAATAGCATATTGTCTTACTGACCATGTGCAGTTAACCACAAAGGAGGGAATGGTAGGGCTGTGTAGGGACTGCAGGGAAAAGATAGGACACAGTTGTGCCATTTGGGTTATAGGAGGAAATTGACAACTGCCTTGCTTTTTCCTTCTTTTTCACTCTGCAAGAACAGGGTTTTTTTAGATTTATTTTTTTTTAATTTGCAATCACATTGTATGGATAGCTTACAGCTGGCTTACAAAGACTAGAATGAAGCGCTAAAAAATCTTACTAGCAAGGTGGCTTTGCTGTGTAAACCCAAGCAGGAAGAGTATCTCACCAGCAAAGGAAGAGGATGAATAACTCCAGACTAAAATTGTGTGAAATAAATGTAAGTTGTATGCAGAGAGTGAGGTCAGCGACACATAGAACAGCCTGAGTCTGGAGAGGGAGAAGGTGAGAAAAGTGAAAGATATGGAACCATGTTGCTAACAGTATAAACAGTATAAACTAGTGCCCAAGAGCCTGTCTCTCCTCAGGAATACACAGCCAGAGAGAGAGAACCAACACTCATAATGTGCGGCAAGACAAGTTACCAATTACAAATCAGAATGTGTCCCAGTGTTTGTGGATAAGCTCTGAAACAGGTTGCCCAGAAAGGCTCTAGAATCTCCACAGGAGACTTTTCAAACCTTGGCTGGAAACAACTTGGCCTTGCCGTGTATGGAGCCCATCTTTACCAGGAGGTTGGCCTGAAGGTAACCACAAGACCCTTCCAGGCTAAACATGTTTCTGGTTCTAGATAAAGAATGCACCAATGGAAGTGTTTTTTATTGCTCCTCTAGTCATGCTGGGAGATCCGAAGCTTTTTTTTTTTTTTTTTTTTTTTTTTTTTTTTTTTTTTTTTTTTTTTTTNCCAGGGCCACAGAAATGCTGAAATCCAGTTTTTACTCTTCTCAGAAAAAGCAGACAGCTTTCTGCCACTCCATACTGCTAAGCTTTATCTCCTGAAGTTAGCGCTTCTTTGCATTGCTCACAGAGTCAAACTCTCATTGGAAAGGTTCCCAATTCCCTTGTGATGAGGCAATCTCAGGCATCTAGGAAAGATTGTGTTTCAAAACTCAAATTCCCATGAACTTGCAAAAACAAGCATTTCCCTGGTGGCCTTTTCTGCGTGGTGTTGCTGCTTGATCTGGACCCTATCCAGGGTAGTCTTTTCAAGTTGAGAGCAGACTAGTTGTTTGAAACCAGTGATACAGGACTGCAGCGTTCCTCTGCTTTAATGAGAAAAGGTCTCTGGCTTTGGGGAAAAAAAAACTTTTTTCTGCATCTGACATAGCAGTGATGGTAGCAACCTAAGCATTTTCTGTGTCCTCTGATATTCAATGCTTTTCCCATTTCATAGTCACACCTGCTTAGCACAAACTTTGTGCAACTGCTTGTGGGACACAGAGATGCTGATTCTGTAGAACTTAAGTACTGTCATTATGGTAGTAATAGTGCTTCATGTTTTATATCATTTGGGCTGTCCAGAGTGGATAGGAGTGAGTTAGTGTTCACAGCACAGAAATGAAGGGGTAAGGGGTGAATTGTGGATTTCCAAATTTAATTCCACCTTGCATCCTACCTCCCTTTTTGAGTTTGGGGTGGAGCTAAAAGTGAGATTAAGTTGGAAAAGTGAATTGCTGCTCCTGTGGTTCTGTCACTGACTGGGCCAGAATTAGAATGTGGCATATTTTAATCAGGAAGCATGTGTTGTTGCCTTGCTGATTTTGTGTAGATGAGTTCTACAGTCTTGCACTACCTGGTGAAGAATATAAAAAGCCCTTTGCAAAGTGTCAGTGTACCCAGGTCATGCAGCATCATTTTTACATTATGTCAATGTCCTCAAGTCATGCAACATCAGTTTTACAATATTTCTCCCTGTAATGGTTCCTGACCACTTACTAGAGCCCATATACTCACTGTACTGTATTTGCACACTCATTTTAACCATAGAATATCTCATATAGAACCACAGAAAGACTCCAGTTGGAAAAGACATGTGTGTGTTACTGAGTTTCATTTATTCTTTGCTGCATCCAACAAGCTTCAGGTGTGTGTTACTAAGGTAGCCCCTGGATACCTACAGGCTGTCTTAGGAGTCAGCCCCCTGGCTTGGGCTTGTGAGCTGTGATGCTCTGAGTATCCCTTTGGTTGGTAATTCTGTTGAAACTCTGGGGGTTTACATTGGAGGTTAAGTTGGATTTTAATTTTGAGCTTTCAAATTAATGTAATTGCATGAAATGGTCACCACATCATGCAACACATTTTATTTAAAGAACTTACCACTGACTCTCTTCTGAAAATGGCCAAATAAACCACATTTGTATGGTTATTGTGCAGGAGCGTCAGTCTGGCCCTCTGTTGGTCACTGCTGAAGAAGCACAGGTTTTAACAGAGTGGGTGACCTCTCCAGCATCCTAGGGCTGCAGGCCAATCTAAAAAGATTGGAGGGAGGGGGAGGAAAAAAAAAAAAAAAAGAAAAAAGAAGAAGAAAAAAAAAGAGAAAAGGTTGGTTTGTGCTTTTGAAGTCTGCTTCTGTGACAAGTGATATAATTAATTGTTGAGGACTGGTCTTGATCTTTTTTGTGACTGTATTTGATGTAGCTCCTGAAATGTTACTTCTGAATGAAATCAAACTGATAAGGCTGAGGGCAATTTGAGTCATCTCCTTTGGTGGCACCTCATCAAAAATATTTGTATGGCGGTGCTGCATAATAGAAAAATGTGTGGTGGGAGCTGCAAAATACTTTATGAGCCATTTCCTCTTTGACAGTGGCTATAAGCTATAATCCTTAGGAAAGTGCTTTTAAATTAGGGCAATATGCAAGAACCATGTTCAGCATCGTTCATGCGTTTTTGGTGGCCAGAGGTCACAAGAAACACTGCTTTACTGTGCCTTTTGAAATATAAGCATACATTTTAGTATTTCATTTCAGCAGACTGAAGCTCCCAGAAAACATGTGCCTTTCAACGTCACACACCAATATCAGTAAAAGGATTTTGTGTAAATGAGTGAAGTTTATCAATTTTGCAAACATATAATAGTTAAGATTTTTTCTCAGACTTAATCTAGCCAAGGTGAGTTAAATTTGCCTGTGCTATTTCAAGTACTAGGGAAACCATATGAATAGAAATCCTTCTCTGATTGCTCCCCTTCGCTGCTAAAAATATGTGCAGTTTGGGAAACTATGCCTAGATCTGACTTTCTTGACCTTCTGCAAATTTTAATAAAGTGCTCAGAATACTTGAGCAGCTGCACTGAGAAAAGGTCAAAATTAACTCTTGGCATGCATTTACTCCAGCTATGTATTGGTTTTCCCTTTGTCAAAACAAAGACATTTCTGTGAGCTATTTATGTTCTTTCTGTGTTTTTTTTTCCTAGTAGTGCTTCTCTGAGGCATTTCTATTTTGTATTCTTGTCAGCAGTATTCAAGGGCATCCAAGTACAAATTCTGCTGCAGCTGATCAGCCTTTGACCAGACTAGTTACAGGGTTGCTGGGGAAAGGATTTCCTGATGGCACAGGCAATGAAAGAGCAGAGTGGGCTGAAGTAGAGTTGTAAGGCAAAAAAAACTGAGCCTGTGTTATGAAGAACAAGTAATTTAAGTAGAAATTTGTCTTTTCCAGTGATAAGATTGAAGTTAATGGTCTTGTATTGAATACCACAACACCACAGATGAAATGGCTTTGATATCAAGGCAGAGAGGTTTTGATGTTTCCTTCCTTTTTAGGAAAAAACAGGGCTGGGCTGTGACAAATTATCCTCACTGTCAATAAGCCATCTCTAAATTTAGTCAGCTGTTTTTAGCAGACTCCAGTTCCATTCTTGTGCTCAGATAAGAGCAACTGCTCTATCAACAGCTTTGTTAAAAATCTGTATTTTATTCATGCAATGCAATATCTGAGGGGATTTTTTGTGTGTGTGCAGTTTTGCTGTGTTTTTTTTTAAATTTTTGAGGTATTTCGTGATTATCTTCGTGGTTCATGGCTATGGATGTATGTTGGCTGGTTTCTCCTGCTACATAGAAGTGCATGCTGAATGCCTGAAGTCTTACTTAGCTTTAAATTAGTGTGGTTTTGCTAGTTCTTCCTGGGCTTCAGTAGGGAGTATTGCATTTTCCGCATTCTGAAGGAAGGGAGAGAGAAAATACTGAGTTTATCTTTTCAGCTCTCTCCATTGGGCTCTTGCTGTGTTTCTGTGGTAGTTACATTAGGATAACTTTTGCAAATAACTTGTCTGATACTTTTTTTTGTTCCACATTCTTGTGTTACTTCAGCAGTGATGGATTGGAATTGCAGCAATAGTTATAAACTTGGTTTGGTTGCAGCGAGACGAGATGACTTCTCTGCTTCTTAGAAGTGGCATAGATTTTTATTGTTTTGGTTTGTTGGGTTTTTTTGGCTGAGTAAGGAAAAGCAAAGTTTTTGTCTCCAACCAAGCAGGAGTTTATTCCTGAAATAAGCAGAAACGTTCCAAGATTAGAATAGATTGCTGGAGTTGATCTCATCCTCTGCATGAGTAATTCTGGGTGGTTATTTAGCAGACGGAACAAGAGACTATAAACTCAGAACCTAACTTTGTTTCTGAAAACTCTCGAATGATAAAGACACTGGAATAGCTGCTTTACAGGATTATCTTTACGCTGGGGACAGTGATATGTAAATTGTCTGCCCTACTCACATCTCCAGACTATCCATGTAGCATGCAGCTCCAGCAAATTTGCAGCTCCTGATTTCAAAGCTTCGTTCTGAGTATTTTTCAAATGGCAAATATCCAACATTAATAATCCACATAGCAGAACTGGGAGGAGGCTGCTGTGAGGCAGCAGTATCACGCTGAACTTCAAACAGTCTTTTTAGTAGTCAGAACGGTGGTAAGTAGTGAACTGGTTTTACTACTGTCTTGTACTTTGCTAAAAATGTAGCCTTTTGACCTGAATGTTTAGAAGCTGAATGAATAATGTCAGATCTTTCTGGTTTGCTAACTTAGTTTGCTGAATGTGTTCCTAGTTAGACTAAAATGTGAGAACTAAAGGCATAGTATTTACAATGGGTTTTGACTGCTTCGCGTCCCAGTGATGTAAAGCTCTGTTGAGTTTCAGTAATGAACATTTTCCATTTGTTTTCAACTTTTGCAGCATTTCAGTAGAATATTTTCTTGTGAAAAACAAGTTCTCGTTCTAGTAACTTTGTCTTGAGAATTTCTCTTGGCAATTATATTTCAAAATAACTGTTAACATGTGCAAAAAGTAACTGTGCAAGATCAACCACATCTTTCTAAAAACTCGGTTCTGCTTCTGTTAAAGCATGCTGGTAATCCTACAGAAGTATTTGTTTCTTCATGATACTGGTTTTGTGAAACCCTACCAGTACAAGTGAAAGAAGTTTGTGTTTTGGTGCTCCATCACTTTGTTAAATAGTGTTAGTCTGAAAAATGTGAGACCTCTGAAGAGAGATTTGCTGCAGTTTTACTTAAATATGACATGTTTTTCTTAGCACAATACTGGAGGAAGAGAAGCTGCAGCAAGAAGAACGAATGAGAATGGAATCCAGGCGACAAGTCACAGTATCCTGGGACTCAGGAGGATCAGATGAAGCTCCTCCCAAGGTATCTAAGACTGCAAATTGTGTGTGTTTAAGAAACAAACAAAACCCACAATTTTTATTTCAATTACTTCTTCAAAACCCCTTTTAACAGGTTGGTTCAAACAAGGCATTCTGGATAATTTGTCATCATCTGCTAGTACTTGTCTGAAGTGTTTCAGCTCTTCTTCAACTGTTATTAGAACTGATCTGTGCTGTAATGTCACACTAAGGATTTTTTGTTTCTTGTTGGTTTAACTTTAAGAGACTACCCTAGTTGTGGCAAAACTGTTTCTTGACCTTTGCTTTTTTCTTTTTTGTAGCACTCCTGTGAAACGTTAGCTAGTGGGTTCTCAAGCCAGCATGAAGTTTATTTATAACACATGAGTGAGAGGATAGGAATCAGCTAATTGCATTTTCCCTCTTCTGGACAAAAAATTGGGGGTTTGCTTCCAAGGACCTTGTGTGTTTTACTTTACACTTAATTTTGTTTCATGACATGTCTGTCCTGTTTGGATGTCACTGATGTGTTTTGCAGCTGCAATAGCCTAACCTCACCAGTTACTGAGCGCTCCCTTCTCTGATTAACTTCTTGTCATTGAAGTTGTTTTGCACTTTGAAGGATCATGCCTGTGTTTTGAAGAACTTAATTTTGTGCAGTCACCACTGTAATGTGGAATATTATCTGCACATTGATCAGTTTGTGATTAGCCCCTTTAGCTGTATATTCAAGCTGCTAAGGATTTCAGCAGCACTCGTGTGACACTTTCTGGAGCACACACTCCTGGTAGTCAGGAAGACAATACTTTTNTTTGTTTCCCCATACTCAAGTTATTGCCTGATAGATTCCTAAGCTTGGTTCTGCATTTTGATAGCTTTATGGCAAGGAAGAAACGTGGGCAATGGAATGATTGTTTTCATTACACAGTTGCAACCAGCAAACTGTCCATTAACTGATATAGTGATCTGAGATGAACTATCGGGATTTAGTGTATGTGTAATGAGATGATGTTTCAAGTTACAGAAGCAGATAAACTGCATAAATTTGCACAATATGCAACTTCATTACTGCAACCTTGTTTGAGGAATTTGTTTAGTCTTAAAGCTTTAGAGCTAATCCAAATAGAGTAAGTACATTTTAAGTACTAATTTATGAGCTGCACCATCTTACAAAGGGTCGTCATTAGAGCTTTGTGTGTCTTGTATAAGCTAAAACACTTGACAAAAGATACGTTAACATGGAAATTAATTCCACCACTGCCTATCTTTTTTGAGAGGATCAATATGCCCTCACAGTACATGTGATGCAGTTGTTGGTTAGGTTTTCTATATGGTATTTTTGTGTCAAATACGGTTATGTATACTAATGACGTCTGCACAAGTTGAAGTTTGTAGAAGGGAAATTTGCAGTGTTTCTTAAGTTACCTACTTTTGTAGTGGTGGCAACTGATTATTGTCTTCCTCCAATTCATTATAGAAGTTATCTATAGTCTCATGCTCCTGCACCTTCTCAGATACCACAGTTCTCAGTGACGGCCAGTGGTAGGACAAGGGGCAACAGGAGCAAGCTGGAGCATAAGAAACTCCATGTCAATGCAAAGAAAAGCTTTTTCCCTGTAAGGGTGACAGAGCCCTGGAGCAGGGTTACCCAAAGAGGTGGTTGAGTCTCCTCTGCAGACATTCAAAACTCACCTGGATATGTTCCTGTGTGACCTACTCCAGGTGATCCTTTTCTGGCATGGCAGTTGGACTAGCTGATGTTTTGAGGTCCCTTCCAATCCTAACAGTCTGTGATTCTGTGAATCTGTACTGTGAAATTGCCTGTAGTTCACAGTGATTTCCAGTACAAACCCAAGACAGAACGTGTCCTTGTGCAGAAAGGTTAATTGCATTGTTCATAAGATGATGATTAAGTTTTGCAGTCTCAAGGTAATGTGGTTGCCTTTAACTGCTAGAAGGACTAAAGGAGTCCATTTGCGGAATGATGAGGCTTGGAGTTTTCTTTCCCTTCTTTGGTTGATGTTTCTCCTCCTGAAACCACTCTACCTCTTCAAAAAAAACACCCCAAATATACCTTTGAAGGTTAATATCAAACAAAATAAAAGAACCCTTCTGCTTGGAAGGTAAAAGTATATTGTTCTGAGGAACGTTTTCCCACATTACTTGTTTCAGTAGTGTGAAATTCGTATACCTGACCTGGCAAAAGGATGATCTATACAATGTGTATAGAAAAACAGGGCCCTTTTCATGCGTTATTTTGGAATAGTGCTGTCTGTATTTCTGGTGAGTTCTCTCATGTGTTGCTGTGATGATGTGTGTTGACTGTTCACGTGCAACATGTTGTCCTTCTGAAGAGGTAAAGCAGTGTAGACACATCAGGACTCAGGAGCTGCTCTTTAACTGTCCTTTCTGACAGGGAATAGTTAATAATTGTCTTGATATTTTCTTGCCTGAGAATGGATTGC
The DNA here is from genome assembly GCA_013396675.1 of Eubucco bourcierii. Taxonomy (NCBI): domain Eukaryota; kingdom Metazoa; phylum Chordata; class Aves; order Piciformes; family Ramphastidae; genus Eubucco; species Eubucco bourcierii. Next base: position 42,014 of record VWZE01000022.1, read on the forward strand.
AAAAGAAACTACAGATAATGAAGCAACCACAGAGTGGTTCAGAGTGTGATCAAAAGCATGTTCCATGCTGAGACAATTAGTTACTCAGAAGTTAATTAACAGAACTATCTTCAGTCCTCAGAACAACACCTGGAAATGTTCACACTAAAGAAACAAGTTTGATTTTGACTGAAGCAAATGAATTTTCTTTTGGGAATGGTCACCAAAGTACCAATATTAATAGCAGGACTTTATGTAGTGCAGATCGTTGATTTAGAAAGAAGTCCTTATTTGCATCTTGAAACTTGGTTTAGGAGTTGTGTTCTTAGCTGACGTCCTCTCTAGCGTTAAACAAAGCAGAGCAAGTCATCTAGTAGAAGCCACTAAGTATGCACAAAGAATTCACAGAGCGAGCATTATTTATTGGCATACCTAGCAAATAATTCACGTGCTTCCATTTCCAAGGAAAACTGAATTGTAGACATTTAAAAATGTCGGTCGTTTTGGAATGTTTATTTCGGGGGGAGGTGGCGTCGATCTCGCTTTGCAGTGCTCCACCTGTAAATGTTTGTTCTGCTGAGGAATAGTTTTCTGGTTTTAATTTTTTGTTTCTAAAGAGTATAAAACTGTTTTGTGTTTACAGCCCAGTAGACCTGGTTACCCCAGTCCAAGATCCAGTGAAGGGTTTTATCCAAGTCCACAGCACATGGTACAGCCAAATCATTACCAGGTACGTTTAACACCGTGCATGTATTTTTTCAGATGTGGGGTTCAGTTGCAGCTGGTGGGATTAATTCACTTCTTCTGTGGTTTAGTTTCATTGAATTCTGTTAAATTGCTTTTGGTTTATGTCAGAACAAACCCTGAACTGAACCTGGTAGGCGTACTCCAGATGGCAAATATTTCTATATCTGATATATAGTGCTCAAATTCCTAAAAGTACAATGAAACACATCAGGCATTTTCCTATTTATTGAAGGAATGTGGTGTTCGTGTTAACATTTGTGCTAAGCTATAAAATAACTTGTCTTATAAAATGGCATTAACTGTTGGACTTCCCTTGACATCATTGATCTGTCTCTGAAATGTTTATATTTTCTCGTGGCTGATAGCCACTTTTAAGTTTACCATATGTACTCACAGATTTGTTTTTTCCTAAAACTGATGATTAAAACAAAATTAAAAGTTTATGATGAAAGCACTTAAGCATTCTTGGGTTTGTTCAAAGCTAAAGCCATATACAGCAGTCTCAGTCAATAATTTTTTACTTCCATGGAGAAACAGGGAGGTTTTCGTTATTTTAATGAGTATTTGAGACTCATTAAAAGTACTTTGACTTTCCTGTGGAGAAGTTCCCAGGCCATGCAGCTAAGCAGACTAATTACATGCTGTCACTCAAGATTTAAGCTTGTAACATACAGTAGGGGGTCCATTTTTATGTGGCTCTGTAGGACAATGTTTGCAGGCTCCGATTAACTTGGATATGGGCTCTGCATGTGTAGATCTTAGAAATCAAGCAATAGGTTTATTTTCATTCATCAGAGAACTTTGATCTTCTTGGCTGAAGAGATTAAAATACACTTACAATGCTGCTGTTTAGATAGACATCCTCAAATAGTTATAGTTATCCTCAAAAGTTATTAAAACTGTTCTCTTATTATAGGCATCCTCAAAGACTCAAAAGAAACTTTGTGCTCTGTTTTGTCTTGGTTCCTTCTGATGTTGGCTCTCCTTCTTGCAAGTGACTGCTGTGCTTCTTTGTTGGAGGGAGCTATTACGGGGAAGCACAGGTCTTATTAATACAACTCTTTTTTTAACCCTAAAGGTGTCTGGGTACCCTGGATCTCATGGGATACCAGCCATGGCAGGCAGCATTTATCCTGGGCAGGCTTCTCTCTTGGATCAAGCAGATTCCTGGAACCATCGACCTCAGGAAATATCGATGTGGCAACCAAACATGGAGGTACCGTGAGCTGACACATCTGTTGTTGCAATCTATACAGTCAATACACTTTTTGGTATCTAGGTACATCTGGAATTTTTTTAGGAAAATGAAGTCTTTCTCTAGTATTTTTGAAATTGCCTTGCTGCAGCGGGTGGAGTTCTGTTCTTTTTGAAACAAGTTTTCCTATGGGAGGTTAGGCATAAAGTGTACTTTTGACACAAATTATTGACAGGAGTTATTAGTACTTACTATTTTGGCAATAGCAAATACTTTGTGTTTGTTAAAAGAAGGCTTTACTGAAACTTACTGCTGTTAAAGGAGATGGGAACAATCATGTAGATGTACGTAATAACGGCTCAAAAATACCTCTAGTGGGAGATATCCAACACAGAGTATTTGGAGCTTCTCTGTGACTTGCCCAGAACAGAAAATGAAAAGGTCTGCAAAACTATTCCTGAGCTATATTCCTGTTAGGCACTTTTCAGACTGTCATGACTGCACAGAGCTGCTGCAGGGAACATCAATTTAATTGCCCCTTTAACCTTTTGTCACTTTTTATTTGTTCTCCTTCAGTATTTTACACTTCTTAATTCCACTTTATCCTCCCACAAAGATTCACTTTGCACAGCTTCTGTCTTAAATCTGTTTCCTCTCTAACTAATGCTCTATTCCCTGTGCTTCAGATAAATATTTAAGTCATAACTGAGGCTTACCTCTTAAATACAGAGAAGCAGATAAGTGTCCAGATCTTCAGTTTGCCTCTGCTTGCTCTTGGTTGATCTGTCCATGTATTCTGCTTTTGCCCATTGCTTCACACTGTTTGTAGCTGAGACCTGTAGTTCAACATCCCTGTAAATTTATTGACTCCAGAAACAATTTAGTTTGTCATGTTTGAATAAAGTGTTGGTGGAAGGTTACAAATACTTTGCATATGTTTGTAATATTAAGTAACAGCCAAAATTTTCACAAAATGTCAGGCAGTTGGCTACCTAAACCCAACCTTGGTAAAGAGTGTTACCAAACTCCCCTTGGCTTTTTAAAAAATACTGGTTCGTATGCTGCTTGCTAATGACTTCCAGGCAGGACTGAGATATGATATATGGAGTCTTGCAAGCTTAAGAAATGGAAAACTTGACCAAAATCGATTTAAATGTTTTTGTGCTTTGCAGGAGTCAGCTAAATCCGAAATGTTTATCTGGTTTGGGTCAAAAAGTGTCTTGCCACTTTCAGCAACTGACCCCTTACATTATTGCTCAAGACCAAGAAAACAAAATGGACAATAAAAGCAAATTTATCAAACATCAATGAAGTGTAATATATGAAGTTATATTGCTGCTGAAACACAAGACAATTTTTCAACTCTCTTTGGTTCCAGCAGTTAGGAGCAAGGATGATAAAATGTTTGTTCTTGGAAAGAGTTTCTTCTGATGATCTGCTTCAGTTTATAAGGAGTTGGAGAAACTCTGCCTGATTGCTATTGTGCATTTGGGCTTTTAAAAATCTATTGTCCTATAATCTGTAAGTTCTTGCAGCTGTTTATACAAATTTTAAGTTGTTGTGAGACTTACCAATTCTGTTTTGTAGGATTCAGGCACTTTGGACGTAAGGGGAATGGGACAGATTCTACCCACGCATCTCATGGAGGAGAGATTGATACGACAACAACAAGAGATGGAAGAAGACCAGCGCTGGCTTGAGAAGGAGGAACGATTCCTGGTAATACTTCCATTCACAGTGCTTCTTGATTTGTTCTGATTTCTCTCTTTCTATTGCTTGCCGAAACTTCTGTGACATGCCAATGCTTACTGAACACAGGAGTCACTGACAGAATGTAGGTTTGGAAACAGTTTTTAATGATGTGTTCGGCTGGTGAGTCCTGTATTTTAGATACCTTGAACGGCTGTGGGGCTTAGTGAATGTCATTTTATTCTGTTGAGTAAGTTATGTATGGGAAGTTGTGGGATGGAGATGGCCAGCTCCTGCACCCCCTAAAAAAGGAGTGACCATCAGCCATATAAGAACCCTGACTGTAGTAGGTGTCATAATGAATCTTGCACTAGAGGAGTAATGAGACACATTAGAGGGAAGAAATTATTAGAGGGCTCTGCGAGGTGTGGGAAAATCTCTGAATACCACCAGCAGGAGGAACAATTGTGTTGATAACAGGTTCTTCCATTGCTGTTTCTCTGCAATTCCATGTTTTCTTGTTGTCAGTGCCCCTGGTATTAGGTTTCAGTTGGATTCTGGCTTTCCAGTTGTCAGCATTCAAGTTCTGTGTTTAGGTTCTTCAACTGGATATGGATGGCTGCAGATGCAGTAGAAGGTAGTAGTAGCAAATTACACTGGATAGGCTCATGCTAGGGAGCCTGTGGGTGCAAGAGCTTCATCTGACATGGGTAACTTACACCAGTAAGTTGTAATTGTTATGACAAACGTCAGTTGCATGTTTGGTCTTAAGAAGCATACTTGAAGGAATGGTTTATTTTGTAAACTTTTGATGTACCTAGTTACAAAACATTCTTGTATAAGTTTAGGTGCCATTGGTTTGAATAGGTAAATGATCTGTGTTTAAAGCAGATGCTGCTCTACAGTTTCTATGAGTTCGCTGCACTCTCTAGAACCAATCTCCAAGAAAATCTTAGTTGTACAGGTTATTTTTATTTTAAGACACTGAAGTCAGTGGTCATGGTTGTCTTGCAGAACTTGGAACAGTGTATTTATAGGGGTCTGGAAGCCAGGATATTGAGTTCCTTGAGGATAGGAATTTATGCTTCATTCTACAGGATACTTGATGTTACCAAGACATTGTTCCTTGTCCACTGAGTTGTCTCTCAGGGTTTTAGTTACGTGTGGTATACAGAACTGGTCAGAACAGCTTATGGCTGTGAGGATAACCAAGGTAGGATAAATCTCTACTAAGTCTGGAGAGCTACTGCTAGATGCAGCCATGTCTGGTACATGTTCTAACTGAGTTCCAGATTGTGCCAGAGTTAAGATACTACTTTTGATTAAAGGATGTTGAAGCTTGGGTTTGAGCTACTTTCCTCATAAGTGCATTTGGGAATTGTGGTGTGCCTTTGGATGACCAAGAAGAAACCACTGTACCCAGAGTGCTTTGTCCAATTTATTACAAGATGAAAGAGAGGGGAGGGGAAAGGAAAATTTCTTCCCTAATTTAGGCATTAGCTTTTACAGTCGTGAATGGCAGCAGTGGCTTGTAAATTTCACAAACTCAGGAGGATCCCATTGTTGGTTAGAACTTTCAAGATGGTCAAGAACTTTCTGAGGTATTAAAATGCTTTCTGAGAATCAGATGTTGCCAGTAGATTGTGAGATCTTTCTGCAGAAAACTTTGTCTTTTTTTTTTTTTCATGATAGATAATCATTATACAAACCATTTATTATACAAGTAATTATTTGTAATGTTTGTTATTCTGTATTGATTCAGCCTCTGGACCATTATGATCTTTACCATTCCCAGATCACTGCTTGAGAAGAGTCTTGCTGATTTTTCTTTTCATCTGTAGCATATGTTTGGGGGAAAAGAATGCTGTGTTTGCATTTTGTGTTAGTTTTTATTATGAGGAGGTGCCATCTGTATTGCCACCCCCTACTCGAAGCAGATCTAGTACTGATGAACTTGGGAGGAGTTCTGAAGCCTCTGGAGCTCTCAGAGAGCTGGATTTGGTTGCTGTAAAGCCTTGAAAGTGCTAAGAAAAAGATGAAAAACAGATAAAGTTTAAGTATGAACTTAAAACAGCTGAAATGTGGAGTGGGAATCCATAAGAAACTTCCATTCTTTCTGCACTAACATTTTGACTCTACAGACTTTTGGGGTTCTGTTTGAATGTCTGTTGCGCATTTATACACTGTTAGCAACTAACCAAGTTAATGATGACCACAGGGGTTACTTGAACCCGTAGCAAGATGAATGCCAGAAGAATTTTCTGTTTATAGACAAGTTTTTCTTGCAAAAAGCATGCGGCTTTCTAGGTTTAGCCCCAGAGAAATCAAGATGCTAGAAAAGTCATTGTGGGGAGTCACTCTTAGAGGTCTTGCAGGTCTCTAGATGGATATCCACGGTTCATATGTCAGAGTCCAAACACAGGCCCGGTGTGACAATAGTCCCTTTATTGTGCACACTCCTTGGCCCATGCCACTCTGGTGAGTGACTAGTGATGTTTCTTCCCTTGGGAGAAGGACCTTGCCTAATTTCACTCCAGGTGTTTTAGTGAAGAGAAGGAACTTCATTTCTCAAAAGTGATGTCATATCTCTCACTTGCTTTGAGACCCCTTTCTGCACTAACCTTTAGATACTCATAACATGGTTTACTGAAGTCTGACTCTGTCTTGCCTGCTATAGGCAAGTTTCAGAAGAGTATTTTTCCTTTTGAGCACAGAGAACAATAGAAAGACTAGAGCCAGATTTAAACTTTTGACTTATGTAACACTATAATGTGGTATTCTCAGTTCAGACTGGCTGCTTTCGAAAGCAGCTCTATTGACACAGTGTTCAGACTCCTGCAGTGTTACCTCACTTCTGCTGCTGAGGGTTGGACTCACAGGGAAGTAACTGCAAATCCATTTAATGTAAGGCACTGCAAGGAGAAGAAAAATCCTCAGTGGGGTTTCTGTTAGTACATTTTTGTTTCCCCAGAGTTAACACCAACTTGCTCCTGACCTGAAATTTACTGCTGCTGCTACAGGGAAAAAGTAGAACTCAAAGCATGTTAATACAAGTATAAACAGCACTGATGCTGTGTGTGCTAGAAGAGACAACTCAGACAAAGAATTAAATCACAGTGCCATTGAAATGGAAATTTGCCAGTCTTCAGAGCGGTTGTTATCTGTATAAGCAGTTTGCCTGAAACTGGTCCTTTGAGAACATGTGATTAGTCAGTACTTGAGAGAGAAATTTTGCTTGCAAGCTGCAACCTTAACAGAATTCAGATTCCTGAAATTCTGCTGTAAAAAGAAAACAAACAGATTTCTCTTGATAGGAAGCTTCTGAATGAAAATAAGCCTGTTGTGTAAAAACTGAGAAGTAAAGAAGTGTTTTTCAAATGTATCAGGTAAATCCATTGGGAAGTGAGAAGAGAATGGGGGGCGGGGGGAGATGTGGTATTTGGGGAGACTTTTTGCAGGACTGACACTTCCTCATACCCTCTGATAAGGCAGGGCTGGTGCACACCTGTCTGGTGACTTTGGACACTAATTAAACTTGTGGGCTTCTCTTGATAAAATTACACTTGGGATATCAGCATCTTCAGGAAGGAGCACAGAAGTTTCTCAATTGTTTTGGCAGAAGCTGAAGCAAAGATAAAGAGTGACTGTAGTTTAGGTTTGATTCAGGCAACTGTAGAACACAGTCTTTGTCCAGGGCATGTGCAGGTGGACAGATGAGATGGCTGCAGTACAAACATGTTAGATCAGACAGAGGGAGTTCTGTCTGTTTGGCTTCCTGTGCAAGGAATCTTACTCTTAAAGACGTTTTCAAGTGCTGCAGTTGTGAGGTCTTTGCTTATCATTTACATCCCGTGATGTTTACACCTTATCAGACTACTAGAATCACAAGACATTAATTAAGTTCTCACTCTGAAGTTGTTTTTTGATCCAGTGTGTATTTCCACCCCAAAAAAATGTAATTGACAGAGATTAATCAAGATGCCTCAATTGCTTCTAAGAAAGTGTATGCCTTCTGTGTTGTAGTGTGGAGTCTCCAACAGGAGAGTCATCTGTAACCACAGACAGGAAACCAGTGGTGGTGGAGGTGACATGAGACAGGTTGCTGAACCGGTAGCCAGTTAGTTAGCAGAAGTTGTGGGAAAGCAGCTTTGCCATTCTGGGTCTTTTTAATGTGACCTTCTAAGTTGCATGGTGTAATGAAGTTAGTCATTTTTATGCTGCAGCTTTTGGCACTAACTGTCTCTCAACACTGCAGAACTTCTGGGCCTGTTAAATTTCTACCTGCTTCCTCATTTATATTTAGGTTCCACTTTGAACCTTTCTGTTTTGACAGTATTGATGGTATGTGCCATTGGTTTTAATCATATAAAATAACAACATATATTTGCATGCCTTTCAGTAACTCTTCAGCAGACAGAGCAGTGCTGTGCTAAGAAATTTATAGTCCTTTCCATCCATAGGCTAGGAAGAAATAACTTGCATAGTTTCCTTATCATGTTTGGTTTCTTTCTGAAATTCCCACATAGTTGTGGTTTGGTCCTGTTTTGACACTGAGAACTGCAATTCAAATGTAATTGATGTGATCTGTTGCTAAAATAAGATCTTAATTTTTAGCCTGAGAAAATCCCACTGAGACATTACAATCTGGCATGTCCTGAGAATGCCAAGACTTGTATGTCCTTTTATTAATGAGTGACCAGAGATACTGGAAATAAAGTGGATGATGTTCCAGTATGTCAAGATACAATATGCATCCTGTCATAGAGGTCTTTTATGACATTTCACAGAAATCACAGAAGCATTCAGGTTGGAAAAGACCCTCAGGATAACCAAGTGCAATGAATATCCCTACTCTACAAAGTGCACCCTAAACCATCCCCCAAGCACAAGCACCACATCCAAACAACTTCTAAACACATGCAAGGTTGGTGACTCAACCACCTCCCTGAGCTGCCCATTCCAATGCTTGACCACTCTTTCTGTGAAAAAATGTTGCCTAATGTCCAGTCTAAACCTACGCAGTCGCATCTTGAGGCCATTTGCTCTTGGTCTTTCACTGTTTACCTCTGAGAAAAGACCAGAACCAACCTGTCCACAACATCCTTTCAGGTAGCTGTTGAGAGTGGTGAGGTCTCCCCTCAGCCTCCTCTTTTTCAAACTAAACATCCCCAGTTCCTTCAGTTGCTCCTTGTAAGATTTATTCTGTAGGCCCTTCACCAGCTTTGGTGCCCTTGTCTGCACTCCATCCGGGACCTCCACATCTCTCTTGTATTGAGGTGCCCAAAACTGAACACAGTACTCAAAGTGTGGCCTCACCAGAACTGAGTTTACAAAGATTTTGGATAGTAGGCTGTTTATTTTTAAAAAGCTATTTATTTTTTAGGGGTCTTAATTTTCTGCAAGATGAATAGTTGATATAACATAATTCCACCCTGGAATGTACAACTCCTATAGGTGTAATGAGAAGTGGAAGAGACTTTGCTTAAACTTGGCATTTTAGTACAGTTGCTGCTTTCATACAAAAGTTCAGAGCACTGTGATTGAGAGCCTGTGGAGTCTCCTTCTCTGAAGACTTTCAAGGCCTGTCTGGATGTGTTCATCTGTGACCTGAGCTAGATTGTATGGTCCTGCTCTGGCGGGGTGGTTGGACTCAGTGATTGCTTTGGGTCCCTTCCAACCTCTGTCATCCTGTGTGATCTTGTGATCCTGTCATTATGTGCTTAAGAAGTCCCTTCATACGTGTGACACACATTGAAAGATATACTTACAAGTGGCAGCTTCTCCAAGTGAAGCTGAAATCCTAAATCTCCACTTTCCCCAAGGTTTCGTTTTCTGAAACAGACTTGCACTGCAGAAGTGCTAAGCAGGGCGTTTGTAGATCTGCACTTCACTAACTTTGCTCAGCCTGGGGACTCCACAAGCTAATGAATGTCTTGAATGTTCCCCTCACACCACACAACTTACCTCCCTGCTGTGTGTACACCCTCAATACAGTCATGCTGCAACAAGTACCAGATAGGTTCTCTGTTCAAGTGGTCTTCTCACAGCCGTACGTTGGCTGCTCGTGGTGACTCTGGTAATGAAATTGCTGTGATGTGAGGTTATAGAAGGCATTTAAGAGAATTTAGATGATGAAAAAGGAGGACCTTTTTTAGTAAGACTGGGTGAGGGAGGAGATGGATATTATGTATGTTGATTTTTTTTATGATAATGCTAGAATTTGGAGTAGTGTATGTTTGCGCTTCTGAATCTTTTTTTAAATGCTCAATATTCCATTGTCTCTGGAGTTTGGTTTAGGGAGTATTTATGGACTAAGAAAGTGTTGAAAGTGCAAAGAGGATTCAAGACCCTTGTAATAAAATTGTCCTTGACTATTTCCAAATACTTTGGGTACTTCTCTAGCTGGAAGCAAACATGAAACAAAGATAAATTGTGAACATCAGTGTAGAAATAGAAATATGGTTAGTTTTATCCTTTGATAAACAAGGCTTACTGTTTGCTTTGGCTTAAAATGTGGGAATCACAACTTACTTTAGATACCTAATGAAGTATCTAACACACCCATATCAAGTGAGACTTTAATCTGAAAAAAATGCTTTCATCATAGTAAAGGAAAGAAACTGAACATCTGTCAGTGGCAGGTTTCATCATAAAAAATGTTACAAATTCTCAGAGAAACATTGGGAAATTTCATGCCTGTGTCTGCTTCAGTTCTTCATATTTACGATGAGATTAAATGTTTCCCTGCCTAGTATGATTTGTCTGTTTTTAATCTGTGAGTTCTTTCGGACAGTGACTGTCTTTGGCTGTGCTTCAGTCTGCAGAAGACTGAATGAAAATACAAAGTATAAACCCTTCTGACAGGTTACCAGCACAACTGGAGTATTTGTAGTGACAAAAGATCAATATTAGTGTATCTTTGGAAGTTTCATCTGCCCTCCTGGCTCTTTAGGGGCATTTAGCAGGATATGGGATTTAGAATTGTTCTTTAGTGCTTTGAGAAAGAAAGAAGGAAATGCATCTGGAGTGGCTTTAAACAAGAAAGGGATATGTTTGTCTCCTGGAACTGACCCTGAAGGAACGTGGGGTCAGTTTAGTTACAGACATATTCACACGCCTACATTTCTCTAAATAAAAGGTTTTCATTCTCATGCCCTGTGTGTTCTTTTACATGCAGACATATGAAGGAAGTTGTGTTTATGCTGATGTAGATTTGCATTTTATCTATTTTCACTAGCTCCTTGTGCAGCATTGTAGGAGAGTGAGTTGAAGAGCTAGATAAATCTTACTCTTTGTTTTTGCATGTCAGAGTTAGTGCACTAGAAAAGCACTCTGCTTTTGCTAAACTTGTGTCATTGGATCAGTGTTAGCTTTTGTCTTTCCATGGAATTAATCTTTTCGTCAAACATTAAATAGAACTTACCTGGAAGTGCTGGGGAGATGAGGAAAATGGACCGTTTCTGCGGGGGTGGGGCAGAAATTATGTGGTGGTGTTTTTACTTTTGAAAATAATTGGGCCACCACTTCCTATATCTTGCTTAAAACATGTAAAACAGAAATTCATTTGCTGCTTGTAATAGGAGAATAGGGCATCTGGATGTCTTTCGTAGCTTTCACTATCCAAATGAAATGCTTCAAGGGCTCCAGTAATTGGCCCCATTTGCAGGCTTGGAGAGGGAGCCAAGTACATATAAGCCATCCTCAGGCAGGAAGTGGGAATTAATGCACAGCATTTCTCATCTCATGGTTGAAACTTTGCTGTTGGGAAGCAGACTTTTTTTTTTTTTTCCCTCAACGTAACTTTTGCTACCTCTGAGAAAATTAAAATGCAGGTTTTCCAATGTTGTGTTAGGGAAATGGTACTATCAGTATTTCTAACAAGAATTATTACACTTGCTGTGAACGGGTGGTTGTAAGAAGCAGCCGAGAAGGCTGCCAGAGGAGGTTCAGTAGCTGCAGTCACAGCAGCATGCAGTGGCAGCTGCAGGGGCGTAAAGATGGAATGAAATGGCTGCAGCATTCATCAGCGGACATTTGTATTTTCCTGTCTTCAGAATGCTTTTTTTAAGCCTAGGTTGTGTGTCTGGGTAAGCAGAGTGCAGAATGAAATAGTTCATTTTTCTTTCAGAAACCTGATGTGCGGCTCTCCAGAAGCAGCATTGACAGAGAGGATGGAGGTCTCCAGGGCCCAGTAAGTATGTGTGGGGTCTTTTCATCTCCCAAGTCCTTCTCCAGTTTCCTAGTAGAACATGTACATTATGTTGATAATGGGAGGTGATTCAAAGTTATTGCTGAGTGCTTCCACTTTTATTACCTGGTTCTACAGCTTTGCAAGAGACTTAGCTTCTGCGGGAGCAGCAGCCGTGGATTTGTTCATGCAGTGGTTTAGAGGATTTGGGGTTTGGTTTTTTCCTCCCCCTGAAATTATTGTTAAAACAAATATTTTCATGTATCTGCAGTATTTTAAATATTCATGTGCTGTGTAATTGAGCCTTTTATTTTAAAATGTGAATAGTTTTCTGAAAGTTCTGTCAACAGGAAGCAGGATTAAAATAACTTCTGCAGTTGTTTAAATATCTGAAGGGTTTTCATACCAGGAATGTAAATGTTACTGTTGTATTACCCAGAAATGTGTTTGGGGTAAATGATCCACTGTGAAACAAATGGAATAAACCCCACAGACATTCCAGTACTGCCAGACAACAGCTGCAGCCCTGGTATTCTTTCTCACTGGTTGAACTCTGGTCTGTTTAACTCAAAACATCTCTCCAGTTGTTTAATTGCCATTGGAATTTCTGAATCATACTGGTAGAAAGGAGGGGTTAGGTTAGGGACTGTTAGTGATAGAAACCTGACACTTCATCTCCTGTTTGTCTCCAGAGATCATCTTTTAAGTGTTTAATATTTTGAATTTACTTTCCTAGTTCGTTTGGGCGTAATTCTGAACTCATAGTTTGGCTTAAGTATTTTTCACCACCTAAGAATTTAGCGTAGATAAAATATAAAAGTACAATCGTGAATGAGTGTATTAATGGCACACTGCAGCAAGGTCTCCAGAGACATTCACGCCTGGAAGCTTCTAAATTCCTTCTCACTGAATTGGAGAAGACTATCAGTTACTACATCTTTGCTGCTGGTATAACTTTATGTAAGAGCAAGTAAAATATTGCTGCATTTTGTGCTAATCATGAAGATGGAAGTTTGAAGTCATGTCAGAGGTTTGATTCAGTTGGCTGTCAGTGGTGGTGGGTTTCAAGTACAGCTTCTTGCCAGCAGCTGATTTCTTTGACTGATGCTTGATTTTTAGATGACTGCTTGGGGTTACAGTAGAAGTTACAACACCCAGATGTCAAACTGCTTGTAGGGAAAGTGGTGTCTTAACAGATGAGGTAGAATAATTTCACACCCCATCTGAGGAAGTATTAAAAGAACACTTAGTGATCATGAAAAAGTTATTTTTAGAAGAGGCTCTGATCCAAGGTAGAGATATTTCTAGTTCCAGAATTTGATTTTGCATTTTTACAGTTCTTAATACATTCGAAAGATAACACTAACTGACATCATTTGCAGTAGGAAATATCTGGGGCTTCTGTGAGTCAATCTCAATTTGTCATCGAGAGGATGAGAAATAGGCAATGATTCTAGGAGAGCTAGGATTAGATAACCACCCAGCCTTACACACCCAGAGATTTCATTGACAATGGCAAGGACAGAATCCATTTCACAGAAGCCTTACACAGAGATTTCATTGACGATGGCAAGGATAAAATCCGTTTCACAGAAGTAATTTACATCTTCTCCACAAAGTGACTTTTTGTTTGATGAGTTGTCATGGCACTTGGGGCACAGACCAGAAAGCACAGCAACTCTGATTCCTGCTCAGGGCAGCAGCATCTGCACAGTTCGGGGGTGCTAGGGGAGGAAGAGTAACATATGATCCTGTTCTTGAATGTGATAGAATCCTGTTCTTGAACATAATAGAAATGAAAAGGTAGCACATAGGTTTCAGAAGTTCCTAACTGATGAGCATGTGGCTGTGTAACTCTGTGCACATCTTTTTGACAAACACTTTTAACACGCGCAATCCTCTGGAAGCAAAATTGCAATAATGGTTCTAGTGGAATTTTGCTTTCCTTCCTCTCTTCTTCTTCCCCCAAGGGTTATGAGAGTTCAAATACTTAAGTCGACAACACAAGTCAAAGTCAATGACATGACTGATAGTGTTAGCAGAAAGCAGATGTGTTTTATGACTGTAGAGGGCAAATGTATGACAGTGTGAGATCATTGGCCAGTGGGTTCCAGAAGTTGGTGGTGACAGTAAAAGAGTTTTAGGACTTGGGATCTGTGATTTCTAGTCCTGATTTCTGAAAGTGATTTCCCACCCACCCCCCCAAGTCCATCTATGAAACTTTATAAAGAACTTCAGGTTTCTCCCTATGCAGTATGGGGTTTGGAGGATCTGCAGACTTTCTGCTCAGTATCCCCACAGTTATCCAGCACTGAAATGAGGTGGTGGTGGACTTAAGACAGAATATCATGTGTGTGGCTGTTGTCCCTGTTGTCTGGGTGTGCTTCTGAAAACCGGGAGTGAGAAATCTCAAAAAGTAGTTGCTGAAAAGTTTAGGAAGAAAAGGTAATGAATTAACGTCCACCGGTGGTGGTTGGCAATAGAGCCAAAGATTGCAGTCCAGAGCTGAAGGCGAATGGCAGCCAGTGCTGAAATTGAATCCAAGCAGTCTGAATGTCACCTTCCAGGTGTTCAAAAGGCAGCTTTCTCAGTATCTGGCTTTGCAGAAAATGGTCTTTATTTTACACATAAATGCATTTTGAAGGTGTTTCAGTGCTAGGCAGTTAGAATTGTATTTTGCCATGGAAACTCCTCTAAGCAGATCTGCTTACATGAAATGTGACTCGGTGAAGCACCTTCTCCTGATGTCCAATCTTAACTTCCCCTAGCGCTGCCTCACAACAACTCCACATGTCCTCTCACTGGTCATCAGAGAGACAACAGCCCTCCTCCTCCACTGACTCCCTTAAAGAAGTTGTAGACTGCAATGAGGTTATCCCTCAGCCTTCTCCAAGCTGAACATGTCAGGTGACCTCAGCCACTCCTCCTAAATCTTGCCCTCAGGGCCTTTCATTATCTTGGTTGCCCTGTTCTGGACACACTCAAATAATCTGATGCCCTCCTTCTGTTGAGATACCCAAAACTGCACACTGTACTTAAGATGGGGCTACCAGTGCCATGTAGAGGGAGACAATTACATCCTAAAATGGCTTACCATGCTATGGTTGATGGACCTGAGGACACAGTTGGTTCTTTTGGCTACCAGGGCACATTGTTAATTGATCTTTGGCCCCAGAATATTCTCCTTGCAGTGGCAAAACCCATCTCTGTAGTCCCTCCATGTCACTTGTCCTTGCTTCCAGTGTCCATATACTTTGTTTTTCTGCTTAAGCTCTAGAAAATCATCCAATAGGTGTACCAGAGTAGGAAGTTTCCTCATCACATCTTTAACCCAGGCCCTCAGGGAAGCAGCAGACTCCCCTAAGAAGTGGGTCTGCTCAGCATATTGGATGCCTTCTGTTCCCTTCAGTGTAGAGTCTCTTAAGACAATGACCCGTCATTATTTCTTTATGGGAGCAGTTTTGAGGCAGGTCATAGGCTGCCTTAACCTTGGTAACACCTCCAACCTACATAAACCATCATCAATTGTTTGGCTGCACTTGCAGACCCTTGTACCTATTATGCAGGGCCACCTGGGAACGTGAGGTAGTTACAGAGATGTCTGCTGCACCAGGCAGGAACTTGCCACTGTTGCACTCTGTCCCTTGAGTACCACTTGCTGCAGGGTGGAGAGAGAATAGGGAATCCTCCATATCATGTGTCCTGTCTACCTGACAGATCTGTCCCAGGGAAAGTACAGTGTGGTTCCAATCAACTGTATCTCTCTCTACCTGATGCTCCTTAAGCTTCTCCCAAAGCTCTTTCTCTAAGCAGAGGAGTTCCTCTCCCTGGATGCACCTTCCAGGAGACCGCCACCATGCACATGGCACTTGGCTGCTGGTTGTGTTGGCACCAGAGCTGCTTACCTTGAGGAGCAGTTGAGGTTGCTTATGAGGTGACTGAGGTTGGCATGAAGGTTGTGTAAATGTAGTTACCAAAGGAAGTCAGTACACTCTTAATCTGCACTTCCCAGATGATGAACCAAAGCAAGAGCTTCATAACAAGGCCAATATCTTAGTTTTGTAATTGTTGCACAGCCGTTTCTTCTTCACTGCCATGACTAACACGGTTTCATCTCGGAATACAAACTAAAACTTATTGTGAATGTAGTACCACGCTTGATGAATAGTGAACTGTGACATAGAGGCCAGGCCTGTTGTGAACAATGCAAAATAAATGAAAATTCCTTTCTGAGTCTGTAAATACCATAGTTAGAAGATAAGGATGGCGAACAGGGATGTGTGCCTGACTGTTGGGAAATGTGGTGAGAACTCTGTGCTGAGGAAAGTTTTGAGCACTGCATTAACCAGTCTAAATGTATGCTCTATTTTACAGGCTGGTAACCAGCACATATATCAGCCTGTGGGTAAACCAGGTAAGCAGTGAATTCATAGACTGTCGCCTTGAATCCTGTCTTCTGTCATCAGTAGTGAACAAAGATTTAAACCAGTATTTTCCAGCAAGGGGTGGATCAAATTCCAGATGGAATACATAGATGCTTTGGTGTACTATGTGCTTGACTTCCCTGTGCAGCCTCCAGAGACATAGTCAGCAAAGCCAAGAAAATGTTTCACCGACAGGCAGGAAGTGTCTAGAGGAAGCTGAGTCACTGTGTGGGACTTCACCGTGTGTGAAGTTCGGACATGTAAAACAGTAGACACCTACATTTAGGTTTCTCAGTCTCAAAGGGAATCACACCCAGGATTTCTGACGTGAAGTAGTCCAGTTTTCACAGACACACACCACATGCATGACACTTGGTTGTGGTACAAAGGGGTGAGTACCTCTGGAGGTCTGGGGGAGGTGTATTGAGATAAGTAGCAGTTGCCCAATAAAGGGATTTTCCAAGTAGCTTACTGAAATTTCCATATTCTCACAAACACAGGATAACTTGATGAATGCCATGACCTTTTGTCTGTGTTTTGTCAGCAGAAATACAGATTAAAGTGTAGCTCCCACAAACACCAGTTTACTCTAAGACACAAAGATGTACAGCTCCTCTGCCAGCAAAGCAAAGCACACTAGCCTTTGGAGTGCTGGCAGAGCAGTAAGCAAGTACCTCTGACATGCTGATCATCTGCAATGCAAATTGTTTTGTTACCCAGATCACACAGCTCCGCCAAAGAAACCTCCCCGCCCAGGAGCCCCCAGCCATTTGGGCAGCCTTGCAAGCCTGAACAGCCCTGTGGACAGCTACAACGAAGGCGTGAAGGTACCTTGCTCAGCACCACATGAAACTAAACATTGCCACTCTCAGTGTGCTGTTCCTGGTGTAGAGACCATGGAAAGCTAAAGCAACTAAACTTCAAGTAAATGTTGTCATGGAGCAAACATGCGCTGGCAGCCCTCCAGGGAAGTGGGGAGTTAACTGGTAGGCTCATATCCTCCATTACTGTGATTCAGCATGTTCCTCACCTAGAATTTTCCCAGGTGAGTTTATTTCTAGTTTGAAAGGCGTATGAGGTCTTTTGTATGGACTCAGCCTCCCTTCCCAGCAGCTTTGCAAGGCAGGAAGGAGCACACCAAGAGTTCCCAGTTGCGTGGGTAGTACCAAAGTCTCCTGTTCTTGGTCACAGAGAAGAGACGTGTCTGAACTGCGGTGCTCCAAAAAGCTCCTGCTGCAGCCCCAAAGCTAAACCCTTATTAGTTCTGGGAAACAAGGGAAGAGAGAGAATGAGCTGTCTGACCTGTGAATGGGATACTTGCTGTCTTGTTTCATCTCCAGTAAAAAAGCAGTAAAGCCAAAAATGAAACTTTTCCTTTCTAGCAGAGATGCTGCAGGGGGCTATGAAACAGAGCATCCACTCCCCTGTTGGTGTCAGTGGAGCCACTCCTTAGTATGTCAGTCACTTTTAAACCCATCCCTCTGGGTGTTGTTCCTTGCCTTTGAGAATCTGTTATCTTTCAAATCTTCAGGAAACAGAAACCCAGGTGACCTCAGGGCCTCTCAAGGGGATCCAGTGGAGCTATTTCTGATGCTAGCAATTTCCAGCAGCTAGATCTAATAGTGGTTGGGGGTTGTCTGTCAAGAGTATGCCAACAGAAGATCTGTGCACATACCCATTTTATTCTTTCACAACCTTTGCAGCTAGACAGCCACAGCTCCACAAGTACTGTTGGTCTGATGTCTTAATGACAGTGTTAAAGCACGATCGATGAGTCCTGCTGCTGGGCCCATTCTGTCAGTTTATGTCACCCAGGGAGGTGATGTAGCTGTGCTCCAGCTGTTTCCAAAGAGGAGAAAGATGGGATCTGCACAGGTTTCCACTGAGGCAATCTCTGCTATAATCCAAGTACAACTCCTCACGAAAGGAGAGAACCTCTGGCTAATTGAAGTCCTGCCTTGTAGTGAAGCACAGGAATGCATGTTGTGGTAAATAAGCTACACTTATTTTAGGCGGTTTAAGAAAATACAGGAAAAAATCCAGTTCTTCCAATCATGGAATTCAAAACTTGCCATCAAGGCAAGGTCTCCAGCATAGATCAGTCTCAGGCAATGCCACCTCTCACCCATGTGCTCCTGTTCTAAGATGATCAGAATTTCGGAGACTTGATGTGAGCAGGCACAGTGGTGACTGAGCAGAATTATTGACTATAAACTGATGCCAGTGTTTTTCAAGCTGCCAAGTGCAGAAAATACCAAATGGTAGTAACAGATGTGTTACTAAACTTGGCTTCTCTAAAATTTCCTTTTGAAAGCCTGATACTGGAACACAAAAAAAGGTTTTCTGAAATGGATCCTTTTGACAACAAACCAACCTGAGCAGCCAAAGTCATCAGTACTAACAAGTGAACAAGACTTTTGTGGTAAACGGCTTTTTCAGTAGAAATGAAGGGCTGATTTTGGTTTGTTTTTTTTTCCTATTAAGAACTTAATGAAAATGGATTGCCTCTTCAAGAGAACAGCCCCTTATTTTTTTATAGTATATAGCTTTATTAATATTTGCAGTCCTAAACTGCAAATATGGTTCTGGGGTTTATTTCTGACTCCCTTCTCCATACACCCATTTCAGTCTCCCTTTTCTGCAGAACTCAAATTACAGTAAGAGTATTTGAACTGTGTTTGCCCTGAGGAGCTTTTAGGAAATGCACCAGGAAATAGAGGGGTTTGCATTACTTGCTGAGGCAGAGGCCACACAAAGAACCTGGCTTCACAGTCTGTAGAACAAGTGCTGCTGTTAGGTACCGACAAAAAATTGAGTGTTAAGAAATGCAGTGTCCCTGCTCTTGAAGTAAGGACCTGGGGAGTTTCAGAAAGATGCATATGACATTTTCTTAAATCTCTTGACTGTACAGAAGGACTGGGACTGCACAGGACATATCGTTTCCTCCTTTGGCAGAGCCCCTCTACTCCAACCCCCACTCTGCTGCTCTCCAAGACTGGCTTGCTCCTGTCAAGCTTTGCATGACCTCCTTCCCATGTATTAGTAAAACATAAGCATGGGTGCATGGCAAAGACTTCCACCCCCTATGTGAGCACACAGCAGGCCACAAGGGTACTGCCGTAACAAGCAGGCAAGAGCTAACACGAATGACTGCTGGTGCTGTTGAGGATGCATTTTTGTTGCAGGCTTTTTAACTGGTCTGTTATTACTACACGTTTTGGATTTGGTTTGGGTTTTTTTTCCTGCTGAGTTTTATTAATATTGTTTTTCTTTTTTCCCTTCTTTTGGTAAATTTCTTTAACCTTCCCCCACATTCTGCTCAACTATAGCCATGGAGGGTAAGCAGTGTGTGTGTGTATGTGCCCTGTTCCAAAATGTCTTTGCATGCAACTTTGCCAGGTGCCCATTTAACTTGTTGATTGCTGAAACCAATTAGAATCACAGCCTTTCACTGGTGATTGAGGCAATTACACTGTTCTTTTTCCTGAGGTATCTTCTGATCAATGCACCAGACTGAATCTCTGTAATAGTTGCTGGTACCCACTTGTGAAATACAACAAAATAGAATCACTCTGCACTAAATCTTGCACTCCTTCCTTAGACAAAGTTTTTTTCATTTCACAATTTCATCAGAGTACTATCTTGGGTGCTTCCAGTGAAATGTCTTAAGCTTGGGCCAGATATAAGAACCAGTAGTAACCCAGTGTTGTGGGCTGAAATGCCACAAGCCATCTCAGATCAACAGAGGGTGGATGACCACTGGGTGACCAGTAGGAAATAAGCATTTTTTTAAACATTCTGCTCCCTCTGAATGGTTGCTTGGGCATCTTGTAACAGCAAAGAGAGGCAGGGAACTGGGGTGCTGCTACACTTCAGGAGTAGAGACACTAAGGACCTTGCAGATGTAGTTTTCAATGTTTTGGGGTTGGTTTTTTTGTTTGTTTGTTTGTTTGTTGTTGTTGTTTGCTTGGTTGGTTGTTTTGGTTGGGTTTTTTTAATTATTTTTTTTATTTTTATTTGGGTCAGTCTTGAATTTAACTCCACACAGATCTGACCCAATGAAGGTTTTGCATGAGTAACAACTATATAGGATTTTTAACCTATTGGTTTGGGTTTTTTTTTTCTGATCTATTGCAAACAAACTATGAGAACACTTGGTGTTTCCCACCTGTACTGGTTGGGCACCATTTTTGTTAACCTGCAGTGAACTTTCACTAACAGTAAGCTGCACTGCAGTAGTGTGTTTACTACATCAGTATATAGTGATGTGCTCTGACAATGTTTTGGAGCACAAAACAGTTTTCTGGAACAAGAACTTTATTGTTGCCTTGGCAGTGGAATTTGTCCGTCAGTACTGAACCACACAGATGTGTCAAGCCCTTCTTAGTCCTTGTTCCTGCAAATATTTTCTCTGTTGTGAGGAGTTATACTGGGACCTCTTCAGGGAAATCCTGGTAAAAAATTCCAAGTATCGTGTCACAGCTCAGGCTCAGTTAGAAGAGCTAAAGGAAAATTCCTTCAGATCTGTGAGCAAGCAGTGAGCGTGCTCAGCCAGGACGGGGGACCCAGCGGGACGGGGCGGGAGCTGCTGCGAGTGAGACCTTCCCGGCAGTTTGCCGAGATTAGGAAGTTGCTGAGCCC
Source organism: Eubucco bourcierii (assembly GCA_013396675.1). NCBI lineage: Eukaryota > Metazoa > Chordata > Aves > Piciformes > Ramphastidae > Eubucco > Eubucco bourcierii. The sequence goes on from VWZE01000022.1 coordinate 62,877, forward strand.
CATCTGCTGGGGACAGAAGGTGAAACAACCCCTCTCTGCTTCCAGATTCAGCCGCAGGAAATCAGCCCTCCTCCTACGGCCAACCTAGACCGATCCAACGACAAAGTCTACGAGAACGTTACTGGGCTGGTGAAAGCGGTCATAGAAATGTCCAGTAAGATACAGCCAGCTCCACCGGAGGAGTACGTACCCATGGTGAAGGTATGGAAGTGGTTCCTACAGTCAGAGGTTCAGTTCTCATTTCTGAGTTGTACACTGTGTTCTCTGCATTCCACCTTTTATTAAGATCATTTGTTGGGTGATTGGGGTTTTGAAAATTAACCCTTTGGCATCTTATTTTGATGGCAAAACACAGAATTGCAGGTGGAATTTTAAAGTCTCTCAGCAATGATCTAACTCCCTTATCCAGATGAGGAAATAAGTTAATCTGTTGCTTCCTGCACTCTCTGGTTCATCCATTTAGTCCAAGTTTTTTTAAGTTGTTGGGTTTTCTTCCTTAGGAGGTTGGTTTGGCACTGAGAACCTTACTGGCAACAGTGGATGAGAGTCTCCCAGTGCTTCCTGCAAGCACCCACAGAGAGGTATGTAGAGCTCAGGCATTGTTATAGTAGCCTCATCTAGGACAGCCCTCTGGCCATGTTTTGGCTCTCTCTCCATTGCATATGTGTTTTGGCTCACTGAGCAGAGTCTGAACTCTTGGGTTTATCATTGGACATAAACTTTGTTGGAATTGCTGCATGAACATGGGCTTGCAGTGACTTACATGAAGATGCTCAGGCAGACAACACCTACCCATAGGAAGCTGACATAAAAAGTCTTAGCAGTGTTCACACAAAACCAGTGTTCTGTTAACTCTTAGTTCAGGTGTCACCTTTCATTAAGCTATGGCTTGCACACCGTCATGGAACAGGTAATTGAGCATAGTTTGGTGTAGCAGGAAGTGTTTGATGAGAAGATAACCTGTAGTAACCTACTTCTGGATGAGGAGTGAGATTTCCTCATGCTGTTCATGAATCACAAATAAAATTAGTCTTCTCCAAAAACTTGAATTTAGTGCAACGAGAAAGACAGAGCTTGGTTCTTGAAGTGCCATCAGAGAACCATCCTGGCTTAGCTGTGCAGTTCTGTTAAGTCACCTGGATGTGGTTTCTTGACTTGTTTTTTTCTAACTCCTTTAAATAGCAGTAACAAATGACAATAGGGGCCTGGAAACCTGTAACAAGGCGTTAACTCTAAAACATGGGATTAATGTTCAGGATTGGTGACTTGAATCTTGGTGCTATTTAACAGTAGTTGGCTCAGCAGCTGACAAGGATCCTCTTGACCTCCACACAAGTGCAGAATTCCTGTCTGCTCCCCTTGGTGCCCACAGAAACCTCAAGAAGGGGCCACTGTGGGAGGAACTAATGCCCCTTACAACTTGCACAGCTGACCTGAGTTTTCTTGTTCCAGATTGAGATGGCACAGAAGCTGCTGAACTCGGACTTGGCTGAGCTCATTAACAAGATGAAACTGGCCCAGCAGTATGTCATGACCAGCCTGCAGCAGGAGTACAAAAAGCAAATGCTGACAGCTGCTCACGCTCTGGCCGTCGATGCCAAAAACTTGCTGGATGTTATTGATCAAGCCAGACTGAAAATGATCAGTCAGTCCAGACCGCACTAAGTATTGAGGGAAGAGGTTCATCAGTCCAAGAATTCTGATGTTACTTCACCTTCCACCAGCAGTGAGGATTAACCCAGTGTAGTCCTGGCTTTACAGCGCCTCTTCCTTCAGCAGACCTGACTGACCACTGTTGGTTCTCTCTCATCACAAAAGTTTAACCCAGTTTTTATCATAAAGCCAAGCTGGTCTGGGATTCAGAAAGTGGCATTATCACAAGGTGAAGTTTGTACAGAAGCCCTCGGGATATCACACCCATGGAGCACACTTCACTTTTCTACCGTCGCATAGGGCACGCTTTGCCCAGAGCTGCCACGGGGTTACGGCCTCAACTAACCCTGTTGGAGCAGCAGATTGGAGAGAGATATTGTGAAGTGAAGAATTCGGGGAAACCTCAGGGCTGTCTTTTCTTGCCCACAGTATATGAACTACCCAGACTGGAATTTTTTTATTAGAACACTTATGTTGCAATATGCTAATCACAATTTACAGAGAAAGAATAAAAAGCTATATTTTCAAGACTTCAGTCATTTCGAGACAAACTAAAGCCCTCTTCATCTTCCTGCCTTTTTTGTGAATGTGTGAAGCATTTGTTTGGAACTAGCTGTAGAACACAACCGAAAACTCATCTTTTTCACCAGAATAACATACCAGTTCTTTTGTAGCAATGTTGTTTTCCTTGGAAGCAAAAATGCTGCTTTGTACCAGAGCAATTCAGAGCTGCATTTAGAGGAGTTCTGTAACCATTATTGTCTCCCATTTTTATATAATTTATAAAGACAGAGTAAAGCCATGTTGAATATTTCAAACCCACTGTAGTTAACCCATCCCTTTTTGTCTATCTTGCCTGGGAGGAGTTACAGTAGAGCAGTGTAATTAGATTTTCCTTGGTTTTGCAGTTATGCCATCTATTCTGTTAAAATAAAAACCACACTCCCTTTTTGCTGTTGAGGGATATAAATTATTCTCAGGAAGAATATAATGAACTGTACAGTTACTTTGACCTATTAAAAAGGTGTTACCAGTGATGCTCTGGCTGTGTCATTTTGTGTGTGTGCCCTCCAGAAGAAAGCACTGAAGGTATTTCTCTGCTTGGAATCTCTCCCCACACCCTAACCACAAGGATTTACCTCTGTTAACCTTTGCACAGCAGTAAGCATTCAAATAGGAAATCCAGGATTTTAGGTAGTCTTCATGAGGCAGTTTTTTCCTCCAAATGTGAAACACAGGAAACAGGTCTATCACTGGAAGTGACTTGTAATTACTTGGTGTCGCTCCTTAAGACTTCTAGTAACGATTTTCCTAGGGCTCTTTTTAAAAAGGGGTGGGGGGATGGAGCAGTTCTGAAAACCTGGTGGAGTTGATAGATTGAATACATTATTCCATGGCAACTTACATCTTTTAAAAACAGAATGAGCTTCTTTTTTGGGAAGGTAGGACTGAGCAGATTGCTTCCACTGTCGGTCTAGATGTGGCACACAAGGCCCCTACACAACTCCTGACCTGAGTCCTTAAACTCATGGAACATTCTGCTAATGTGTAATTTTCATGTAATACTTTAGAATGCACCTCTAAAAGACACCCTTTATCTTGGTCAACTACTCAGGAAAGAAAAGTCCTGTTTAAGTTATTTCAGAAATGCCTAAGTTCAGTTTCTCCTTTCATAGCAAATAGCAAAGTCGCCCAATCTTCCACACTCGCCCTTCAAAGCTGTTTTGAGATGCTGCTTAACTTTCTGAAAGGCAAAGCAAGGCACACCTTATTATACAGGCTCAGCCTGCTCATCAGTAGCATCCTGGCTTTAGTCTCCCTGGGCCCTGTACCTGGGAATTTCAACCTCTTCTCCCCCTGCACTCCACCTCAAGAACTCTCCTCTGATGAAATGCATGTAACCCCTGCTGTGCTGTAACTCTTATCTGCCCTCAAACAGGTTAAATCACCTGGTACTAGAAACTGCCCGGTGGCAGCTGCACTGTTGCTACAGCTTCAGAGAGGCTGCAGCACATCCCATCATCACTGTGACCACATTCCCACCTCTGTCCATACACAACAAAAGCTATCTGAAGCTCTGTCACTGTTGTGCCCACCTGAAGAACCAACAAGGGACAGCTGCAAAATTCTACAGTACCATGTGATAGCAGCAGTTTCAGCACCTGCAGGTAACCATCTGTACCCCTTCACATGCATCCATACAAGAGACAAGAATACAACTGAAGGATCTTTATTATAGACAGGTACAAAACTAATTAGTCAAAAAGACCAAAGCCCATGTCATCATCAGATTCCTCTGACTCTTCCTTCTTTTCCTCTTCTTTCTTCTCCTCAGCTAGAAAAGCAGAAAAATCAGAGATTTTCCATTTTTGCAGCTCATAAACATCTCACAGCACAATCTTTGCATACAGGACTGTAACATCAAGAAGGAAGACCCAAGCAATCTTAACAGGCCAAGGAGCCCAGTATTTACAGTTCTAACAAAGTTGGTTTGTGCATTCAAAATTAATTCCTAACAAATCTAAAGAACTTTACAAAGTTGGTGCTCTCCCTTCAGCCATCAGGATGAGATGCATGACAAAAATAAAGATCGGCATTAATTCTGAGGTAGCACTAACTTGTGTACAGTGACTCAGATGTGCAATTTCAGCCTTTCTGAAAGAGAATGTTTTGCTCTCCATAATACCCACGTTCACACAACGCACAACCAACCACATTAGAATTGCAACAGAAAATGCCACAGTGACCCTCAAGACGGTAACAACTCTTAAACTAAGTCTTTATTCCGGTAGAAGACCACTATGTTGGATATAGAAGCCCACTTACCTGGGGCAGCACCGCCAGTAGGTGCAGCACCACCGGCTGGAGCAGCTGCAGCTGGAGCCCCACCACCACCAGCTCCTACATTACATATCAGGCTGCCGATGTCAATGTTAGCTAGAGCCTAGAGAGAACAAGCAATAGGAAAGTCTCATCAGCGCAGGATCTGTGGGACTGCCTTGCCTGCTAAGCCACACCATAAGCGTGGGGACGAGAACAGGTCACGCCAAACCAGAGGGCTGCTTCACTCGGCATCAACGCAACTCACCGCTTTTTACATCGTCAAATAGCACTTTAAAACAACAGATGTAGGAATCTATCGCCCAAGTGAGCAACACCTCGGAGCCGCTGATTCATTGCGATCTCTGCCCCACACTCCCCATACTGCGACGAAGATGTCCTCACGTTTCCCACCGCCCCTCGCTCCCCTTGAACTGCCCGCAACGGCTGCTCCAACCACCCCACGGCTCCCCCTCCATCCCGGCCCGCCCTCTCACCCACCTTCGCAAAGAGGCCTGGCCAGAACGGTTCCACGTTCACCCCAGCCGCCTTGATAAGCGCGTTGATCTTGTCTTCCTGCAACGAGAGCGGCGCTCAGCAGTCAGGTCAGACACGGCGCCAGCGCCTCCCGCCCCTCCGCGCGCCATGCCGCGGCTCGCCGCCATCTTGTGCCGGCGGGACGGGGGCCCGGGCCCACACTCACCGTCACGGTGACCTCGTCGTCGTGCAGAATGAGGGCGGAGTAGATGCAGGCGAGTTCGGAGACAGAGGCCATGGTGGGGGCGCGGTGCCAGTCGCCGGGTAGGACGGCCTTAGCTTCAGCTGAAGGACACAGCACCTTACGTCGCCACTGAGGAAGAGAAGCGCGTGTCTATGAGGGAGCTTTATAACAGCGCCCAGAGCCAATCGCAGGACCGGGGAACAGAGCCGCAACGAAGTCGTCAGCACCCCTCGGCCAACCCATGACGGGCAGCGTAGCTTTCACCAATGCCGTTGGAAAGCGCTCTGCCAATCGCAGCGTAGCAAGGTATGACGGGAGCGTCAGCAGGGCTCTGGTGGGAGTGGCGGTACCGTAGCCGCCATGGCGTACCCAGGCTCAGGCAGCTTCCTACGGCCTCTGGGTGGCGCTGAGGCTTCCTGCTTGTCGGCTTCCCGCCTTTCTTTCCGCCCTCCTTCTGTCTCTCGTATCCTCGTTTCCGTTCCCTGCAAAGCCTTTGACATGGTCCTCCCCAACACCCTTCTCTCTAAATGAGAGACAAGTCCTTGCTTGTCTAGGTTGGCATGGTTCGAGGAGCTTTGCCTTCTGTTTGCACTCATAGCTCCAGGACTCTTGCTGTTATCCCACACTTAAGCACCCCATCATGAGGCATCTAGAATCAAGTTCTGGTTCACAAAGTAAGTTGTCACACAGGTTGGTAACCTTGTGGTGCCTTCAGGAGCTATTACAAGGTCTATGGCCTGTTAACAGCAGAACAGTAGCATTTTCAGCAGATGTCAGGTACAGAATCCCATGTACGGTCTTGGATACAGTATTTACTTATTGTTATTGATAAATGTTTGTCCATTGTTTTATTAAACAATATAGTTAGTACTCTGTGTTAGCTTAGGGCATACATTGTGAAATCGCTGGCGCTTAAGCCACCTGCAAACCATATATGTATGTTGAGCAACATTGTGCAGTGCTTGCTAACAGGATATAGGTACCACCATATAAGGAAATCAGGAACAGGGGTGAACAAGAGGACAGGGAGGAAGACTACTGACTTCAGCCTCGGAGACCACCAGGAGGCAGAAGAAGACCCCTTGGCAACAATCAGCGCAACAATCGGCGCATGCGTATGGCGGGAAATGTTGCAAGTAAAACATTATAAAAAGGCTATCTTCTTGGGGTGCGTTGCGGCAGTTGGCGGAACGGTGATTCCCCTGTTGCCCAGCGCTGTTTTACCCTTCTTATAATAAATTCATATACTCTTAATAAAAATTGGCTCTTGCACTTTGTGACACTTATCTTCTCTTTGGAAACTACTTTTCTCTTTAGCTGGATTTTCTTATGTGTTTTTGTTTGTTTGTTGACTAGGTTATTACAACAAAGAAAACATTATTTTACTAGTTTAAACTATAATAATCAGCAGACTTAGCATATCCCCAATAGGTGGTGCTGCACCTTTTTCATTGTGTTCAATTGTTGCATCGTTGGCTCTGATCACCTAGAATAGTAAAATCTGAGTGAACTGCAGTAATCTTATAAAATTTTCACTTGTGGGTTTTTTTGGGTTTTTTGGGTTTTTTTTTTTTTGGTTGGGTTGGGTTTGGTTTTTGAATAAATAAGTTCATTTAGCAATTTATTTGGCAAAAGAAATAAAGTTGTGGGTTTGTAGCTTAGTAATTAGGACGGTCATCTGTTTGTAGAAAGACAAAAGTCAAAGTTTGGTCCCTCTACTATTGATTAACTGTGATTAAATTGGCAATTGTAAAATAACAAGCAGTCCTTGGGAAGGGGACCAGAACTCTAAAAGTTTTTGTAATCATGTAAACACGTGAAAGCATAGAATCATCATCTTCTTCACTTTTGTTGTGATCTCACTGGTTTCATATTCTTATGCAAAGCAGCACACAGAAGTTCAATGCACATGCTCAAGGTTAACATCTTTCTCCAAAGCTTTCCACACACGGAGTCATAGAATGGTAAGGGTTGGAAGGAACCTCATGAGATCATTATGGTGGATTAGGAACTTGCCCCACGCACACAACTGAAATTTACCAGACCAACCTAATCAGCTTGGAAGTAAGATAAAGCTGTATTTACAGCAAAGCAAAATTTACAAGCATATATATACAATACGTTTACAAGTATTTATAGTTACATACAAATTAGAAATAATACAGCAATCCAAATTCCCTCCTGGGCAAAGAAACTGCCCAGAAGGGGCTCAAAACCTCTCTGTCTCTCTCCCAGACAGAAAAAATAAGCAAAGCTTACTTGCTATCAGCGGAAGGTACTAGAATGAAGCAAAGGACAAGAGAATAGATCCAATGCTTAGGAATGAAGAAGGCAGAAGAAGAACAAATAATTTACATTTTGGCTTTTTATACCTGTCAGCAAACCAATGAATGATATAGATTTTATTATTATTATTCTTTTACAACCAATGATCTAATTACTCTCTGTGATGGTTTGGGAGTTACCCCCCACACACACACTTTGTAAAATCACCCAGACTAGGCTCAGTTGGATGGAAGTTAAGGAATGAAGCTCTATTTACAGCTTAGCACAGTGTACAAGCAGATATATACACTATATACAGGAATATTTACAGAAATATAAAAGTTAAAGGTAATACAGAAACACAGCTCCCCTCCCAGAAATCAGAGACCCCAAGAGGGGCTTCCAACCACCCTTCCACCTTCTCCCCACCCCTATACCTTACCCCACGGTTTGCTTTACACGCAAGGTGAGTTTGGAGGATCAGCCAGGGGGATTAGAAGAAAAACTGGTTAGTGAGATTACTCAGCAGAGAGGAAAAAAGCCAGAAGCTTTTTGGAAGGGAGGGTCACCCTACAGGAAGACTTGGATAGGCTGCCAGAGTGGGCTACAAGAACCTGATGAAGTTCAGCAAGGATAAGTTAAGGTTTTACACGCAGGAAAACATAATCCAGCAGTGCAACGCAGGCTGGGATAAACCTGTCTGGAGAGCATCTCTGTGGGAAGAAACCTGTGAGTCTTGGTGGACAACAAGGTCTATATGAGTGAATAAACCTAGTATACCATGAACTTAAAAATTAAGCCAACTGAGAGCTGAAAAATGTAAATTTAAATGCCCTCAGAGTCAACAAAGAAATTTATATCTTTCTGCTCTAAGTAATTTTTTTTCCCCAATGTATCACTAATCTTTAAAACCATTCTTTCAAACCAAACCTTTTTTAAAAATTAGGTCTTTCTGGGTGAAATTGCCTGATAAAACATAATAAGGTTTCACTGTGCTCCAAAATGTCAATCGTCAGTGACAGAAAGCATTAGAAATAATGCAAGTAACATGAACCAAAATGACTGTGCATCCTTTTACTTGAAGAGCAGAGGCAGAAGAGATCTTTAACTCTCCTTTGTAACACAGAAAAGCTGCTGGAAGTGTGCAGTAGCATGAAGATAGCCTTCAGTGACAGCAGAATTTCTGCATGAGAAAACAGTGCCTAAATGATAAATTAGTTACTTTTATTTAACTGATCGTGCAAGGCTGTATACACAGTGAAAAGCCCTTTTGCTTATGAAGTGCTAAATCCACAAAAATCAGCTTTAAATCAATGCAAGTCTATTGCACTGTCAGATGTTCCAGGTATTAAATTGATGGCTTTGGGATCTCTATTTTTCAGGAAAATCCTGAAATCAGTTGCAGAGTATCCTGTGGAGGCCAAAAGAAGAATGGGATATGTGTTTGTTATTTTGTGAAATCTACCCTTATATTTCACCTGTCTTCTGTTGCTTGTTAGATTGTTATTTTCAAGATGCTAGCAGAGTACCATAGTCTGACTTTCTTTCTTTTACAGTTGTGTGAGGCACTGGATTAAATTCCATGTGGGTACATCCTTTTAGCATGTAAGCTTCACTGACTTGATTTCAGGACAGGATTTCACAAGAAGAATGATGTAGAAAGGTGAGACAGAATTATCTGCATTTGCATCCAACAGTCAGTCATTTTTTTTATTTTTGACCACTGATAGGACAGACATGGCCATTTTCCTGGAAGTCTATATTGAGCTCATTCCTCATGTCTACAAACATGATCTGATGGAGGCTAACTTCAGTGCTGTGAGCCAGGGTGACCAAAATATTCACACAGACTTTTCTAGAATTGTAAAGGTCCGGAGAACAGAGAGTAACAGTATCTCTGTCCAGAGGAGCAAGAGTTGTTCTTTTAGACTTCCATGGTGTGAAATTTAGGTGCAAATGAGACCAGGTATCACCACAAAACTTGTGGTGACTAGCCCCAGGGCCCCCCACAACCTGTAGGGTCTGAACTCTAAGACACCAACCATTGGGGTGAGTGGCTTCAAGACCCCCCAGAACCTGTGGAGCCTAGCCCCAAAGACCCAAACCCATATGCTTACCATCTTCAAGACCCTCCCAGAAGCTGTAGGGTATAACCCCCAAGACCCCAGCCATTGTGGTGAGCCCCTTCAAGGGCCCCGAACCCTCACAGTGACTGCCCTTGAGCCTCCCACCATCACAGTGCCCAGCCTTCAAAAACCACTTCTGCTGCTTCTTCTCTTCTAATGGATCTTTAAGATCTGCCACTTCATCTTTTAAAGTGACAATATGCCCTTGCAGTGAACCTACCAGATCCTGCAAAGAGGAAATGATTCTATTCTCTTGTTTGTGTTGGTTTTGCTTTTCACCAATGGGAGCAGCCAAACAAAAAAAACCAAACCCTATACCTCAAAATTTTTCACTACAAAACCACACCGTTTAAAAAAGCTCACTCAAAAATATTGTTCCCCAGGAATATACACCATAGGTTCCTCAAGGGAGCTCACCAAGATCTAGCTTCTTAGGAAGGCAGTCACCTTGTTTCCCTAAAAGGACACACACTAAAAAAGAACAAAAAAAATTATCCATTTTGTTTACCAGACTTCTCGGGGTTCTTCCCCAACAGAACACACTTTACAAAATGTACTTCTTGGAGGTCTCTTTTCCCCAAGAGGGGACACACACACAGACACACACAGAGACACACACACAGACACAAAAAAAAAGTTTAGTTTGCTAGGCTTCTTGGGGGTCTCTTTTCCCCAACAGGACACACTTTTGCAACACTTGCAACACAGTTTCTATTTTATTACAACAGGGTACTGAGAATTCTCAGGGAGGTCACACTATGAAAATCACCATTTGTACCCTAAGATAGTCTTCCCGGGGAAAGCACTCACATTTAGAGTTTTGCAGATTCCCCGCACTCTCTCCACAAGCATTTGCTTTGTCCTCAGCCTCAGAGTACGTCTCAGACACACATATACACACTTTGGGCTTCTCAGTAATGCAATAGTTTCTTGATGATACTTTCACCACATGGAATCTTGCATGACTACGCCATCAAAAATATCAAGGTCCGGAGAACAGAGATGAACAGTATCTCTGTCCAGAGGAGCGAGACTTTTCTTTTAGATTTCCGTGGTGTGAAATTAACATGCAAGCGAGACCAGGTATCACCACAAAATTATTTATTAAAGGATAAAGTTGAACAAAACCGAGGGAGAGAGGGAAGAGGGAAGAGAGGGAGAGGGAACAATGGAGAAAAAGAGACAAGCAGGGAAGGGAAAGAACAGGAATTATATTACCATCAGCCACAGATGGGGGTGGAAGGATGTGCGCCCGGCCCAGAGATGTCTTGTGGAGTAGTTCCTCAGGTTCTTCTGGTGGAGGTGCCCCGGTGGTGGTGGTCTGGTGGAAGTGTCCATGGAGGTGCTCCGGTGGAGGTGCACAGTTTTGCGGGCATCGCTTACGTCTTTTTATCACACCCTGGGTGTTTAAGCCAGGCTGGAATCCTGGAATTTCATCAAGACACTCTATCTAGCATTCCTGAGTTCTCCTGCAGATATCTGGGCCAAGTCCAGTAAGTCCACAAAGGTACTGTTTGCATCCCTTAGCTTTGCCAGGAATCCAGGCCCATCTTTAACAAACGCAGTCTTTATCTTTGTTGATTCCATTGAGGGAGAGACATCAGCCTCTCACACATATTTGTGTATTTTTATGTTCCTTTGTGTTTAAATGCAAACAGTCTAAGAGGCACAATAATATGCATAATGTTAGCGGGAGCTATCTTCCTAATCAGATTGAAAAGACTGATTCAAATAAATCTAAAAAATTAGATGTTGATACAGAGACTGCACCTCAGCATTTAGTAGTAATCTATCAGAAAGGCCAAATTTGTCTCAGATAATTTTCTTCTGGCTCTTAGTTTTGGAAAGTTCTTCCCCACCATTTTCAGCTTCTAGTAAGGTATATAGCATGAACTGGAAATCAGTGACTGTGCAAAAATGTTCCCCAACTCCTCACAGAGAGGAAAACAGCAATCTCTTCACCATCTCCCTTGTTTATAATTTTGCTAGAGCTACTTGGCTTTACTCTAGAACTAAAGTGAACCCATAATTTTGTCCTTTCTTTGTTTAGTTACCAGAAAATCTTTATTTTCCAGCAATGTGAGAAGAAGGAATGCAGACAAGTCCAAAGCCCCCACGGTGGAAACTGTATTGATGACAATGGTTTCAGGAACAGTACACCTGAAATGAAAGCTGAGCTGTTAATAACAGCCCTAGAATATCTGCAAGTATGAACCAAAGGAAAGATTAAACATACAGCTGATGTAACTTTTGAACTGTGAGATGTTTTTATATCACTTCAATTATGAGCTGATGAAGGAGGACATTAATTTGGTTCATGAACCACACAAACTATGTATTTGCCTCATCCTTTGGCACGTAATATTTAACAAAGAAATTCATCTGACTTTGAAGGGAGTTGACTGTTGTGGAATGAAAACTGCATTACTGATTTGAAAGGCTTCCATGTCAAATTTGAGTAGGTGAATGAACATACATATTATAGCTGCTATGCTGTGATTCTGTGGCTAACACTTCATGGTGGAAGTGTGCATTATTTACTTGCTTTTTGTCTCCTTAGCAGGTTTAAGATTTTAATTTTTTTCTACCTTCTCACAGAAGCACAGAAAACCTCAAAGATCATCCAGTCCAACCCTTGACTCAGCACTGAGGGATCAATACTAAACCACGTCCATAAGTGCCAGGTCCACATGCTGCTTAAACACCTCCAGGGACAGTGACCTCACCACTGCCATGGGCAGACCATTCCAATGTTTGATAACCCTCTCTGTGAAGAAATATTTACTAACATTCAGTCTAAACCTCCCACGGCACAGCTTTAAACCATTTCCTCTAGTCCTGTCACTTGCCATGAAGAAGAGGCTTGGGCCCTCCTCACTCCAGCCTCCCTTCAGGTAGTTGTAGAGAGCAGTGAGGTAATGGGGTTTCCCCTCAGCCTCTTCCAGACTGAGCAACCTCAGCTCCCTCAGATGCTCCTTTTAGGTCATGTGCTCCAGGTTCTTTGTGAGCCTTGTTGTCCTTTTCTGGACATGCTCTAGCACCTCAGTGTCCTTGTGAGTTGCCCATAGTACTTGAGATCTGGCCTCACCTCTCCAAGTCCCAGCTTTCCAACCACACATCCCCAAATCTGTAGCTTATTGTAGGGTTCTTGTGACCCCCTGAAAGGAAGAGGTACCAATGAAATGATTACAAAAGGATGACAATTCCTGCAGGAATCACCATCACTGATATCTCCAAGGTCTCAGTGGATGATACTGACCAACACTATTTCTTCCTCATCATTGCTAACTGATAATCCCCTGTACTAAACTTTACATACATCCAGCCAGAGATTATCTGGTTGTACAAGACAGAAATGTACCACAGCACAGGTTTTCACAGATACAACAAAAAAGTAGGCTTAGACGGAGATGTGAGATCCATGAGGTGACTGATCTGAGGTTTTCGCAGCTGAATTGCCTGTCTCCAAGGGCATTAGGGGGGAACAAAAGAAGTGAAACAATCAAATCCACTTTTCAAGTAAACAGGCCATTTGAGATCAAGCAGTATGTATCATATCGATGCCATTCCAGCATCCCTTTAAAACATGCATAATTTGGCAAACTGCCTTGGAGGTAGTGAAGAACTAGAGGCACACAGTTCTTTTCCAAGGTCTCAGCGAGAAGAGTCTCTTGCAGCAAACAGTCCTGGCTGCAGCATACACTTTGGTTGACTGTTGATTTTGCACCTGCCTAAGGCAAAGGCTTGGAAAAAGGGAGCTATGGCTAATCTTTTGGGTGACTCCAGCGCCTAGAAAGGCTCCTTGCTACAAATAGTTCCTGTCTGGGTAGCCACATTGTCAGGCTGGAGGAAGGGCAGAGCCCAGCGTGCGTGGGTAGTGGCGGCAGGGCCGGAGAAGTGCTCTTCAGATCCAGTTGAAAGTCGTGCAGGGTTGAAGGAGGCAGCAGAAAGGTGGGTGGTTGGTTGCATTTGCGGCACAGTAGGCGGTGGGTGCACGGTCAGCCTGCAGAAAGCTTGGTCCCTCGTCCACACCAACTGCCCCACTTGCCGCCCACCGCGGGGGCCGCGAGAGGAGGGCGGAGCGCCTCTTCCCCGTGACCCCGCGGCTCCGCCCTTTTCCCCACCCACCTCTCCGCTCCTCAGTGCCGCCGAGTAACCTGGTTTCCCGGCGTCGGCCCGGCCCTCCTCCCTCTTTTCTTTTCTTCC
>VWZE01000022.1:77294-265597 GCA_013396675.1 Eubucco bourcierii
TCCCGCCTCGGCGAAAGGTCCCCTCACGGGACTCTGGTGGTTGCTGGGGCGGTGGGAGACGGCAGAGATCTTTTCCGCCTCTTCCTCGGCCCGCCGCTGGCCGTCCCCAGGGTGTCCCCTGAGCTGTGCACTACGTGCTGCCTTCCCCAGGCCAGCACTCGGCTGTTCTTGCCAGCTCAGCCTCTTGCTGCCAGCGCGGTATGGACTGGGATCTCTATTCCTTCCCTCCCAGACCACCGTAGCGGCTGCATCCTCTTGGGCTATCCTGGAATACCTTTCTTGCAGTGCACCGAAGTTCAGGCCGCTATGGCTGTGGTTCGTTAACAGCATATTTGTTAACGTCTGTGTTGTGTTAGTTTACCTTGTTTAGATGCAGGTCTTACCCAGACACTGGATAGAACTGAAGAGGTTATCGGCTTCGTTAGATATCTTCAGACTACGTTGGGTAATGAAATCTGGGAGCAAAGGACAGATGAGTGTGGAGAGCAGAAAGTTTACCAACTCATTCAGGGATGTTTACTATTATTTAGGGGAAGGGTAGTTTAACACTGTGAGCATTTGTGCGATTAATATGGGGCAACGTTCTTTTCTTTTTAGTGTTAGGCTATTTCTGTGGTGAGAATTCTTTTTTTTTACATAGAAACTACAATGTTTGGGTGACTGGTGTCTTCCAGAAAAGTTTCAGAATAGGTGGAACTTTGTTTTATGTCGTTATCCTCAACCGTTTTGTCTATGATTTTTTTTTTTTCCCCCTTGGAAGGATAATCTAGCAAATAATAGTGTAAGACCTGTATCTGAGATGTCATTTACTGTTTCTCCTGCAAGTGAGAAGGGGACTGGAGTCTTAGGATTCACAGTTAGGTGCTGGATGTTTTTTTCTCTCTGACTTACTTCTCTTGAAGGGACAAGAATCAAGAAAGGCAATCAGGATATTTTCATCTTACAATACAGGTCCTCTGGTTTTACATCCTTGCTTTTTTTCCTACAATGCATGAAGATTTATTAGACACATCAGGAAGATAGATCTCTGCAGCCATGTGTATCCAGTCTGATGTTCAAGATTTTGCTTTTGATGTATAGCATTATTTGCACATTTCAGTGTCAGTAACTATGTGTAAATATTGGTATAATAATTTGGTAGCTTCTTATGTCAAGTTCAGACATACTTTCAGTTTACAAGTATTCACAGTGCTCAAATTTTGCTGTTGTTGGTAAGCCTGTTTGCCTCCTATTGATCTATGTTTTGCACTGGCAATCGTTGAAAATATTTCTATCATATGGAGAATGTTTTACATGTGGGAGTCTCCATCTTCCTTTATTTGCTTGCTCTCTCTGATTCTGCTGTTTTTCCTCTCGCTCAGAATGACATTACTTTCATAGTTCTAGCATTGGTGGCTGCTGTTTACCATCAGGACCCACACTGAGCATGTAAGGGTAGTTTTCCCCTCAATAAAACAATCCTCTCTTCTCTTCGGGTGTTTGATAGAGCAGACAGTGTTTTTGCTGAGTCCTGGATTGCTATGCATTTATGTGTCTCAGGCTCCTGCTGTCGTTGCACCTTCCAGCCAAGTTCATCTCCTGTCTTGTTTATTTCCTAGTTTATCTCTGTGGCTCAGCCGTTTCCTGCTGCTTATAGCTGGGCAGTGGCGATGTCTGTTGTGGGATATGAGTTGCATTTTGTTCTCCACATTGTGAGGGTCTCCATTACATTCCTGTGAAATCATCCATAGAGAGCTTTAGCAGTGCAGGGGCTTCTAGCAATCCAAACACCTTCCTGCTTCACACCAAATCATAAGGCAGGACATTCTGATGGAGTTTTTTTAGGAGTGTGCGCTTGTGCTGTGAACCAGTCTGAAAACGAAGACTGTCAGCAGGTTGCTTAGTTACCTTGTGAAAGGCTGAATGCAGCCTGCAAGCTACTAGTGATAGTTCTGTTCCATACATTAATACCTATAAAATAAATGTATGCTTAAATCTTGTTCAGAGGAGTCATCAAGAAGTGTGGTTTACAGCTATTCTGTGAGCTACAGCTGCCGTGAAAGCACAAGAGCTCCAGCATATGTCTGTCAGCACATCTTTGACACTGCTTAAATGGTCCATTCTCCTGTAACTTAGATTTCACTGCCGGTTACTTCTCCAAATGTGGCTGGTGTGTACAGGTCTTTCAGCTCTCAGCACCAAACTGGGCACCGCAGCCAGCCCTGTTCTGAAGGTGCCTGTAGTGCTGGCCTCCTGCCAGAGGAATAAATTTGCCACAGGGTTTGCTATTTTGATCTTAATTCTTTTTTTCTGGAAACAGTATAAAGGAAGTTAGGAGACAGTATCTGACTAATTAAAAAAAAAATGATGCTGAATGTAAAAACTTTGTTCAAACGTGCTTTTACATTGAGAGTAAGTTGTTTTATATAAGAGGGAGACTTATGAAATCACTGTTTTTGTGGCTAGGAAATCTGTGATCCTTGTTCTTTTTACTAAATATTTTTGAGGTCTTGACTTGCTGTAGAATTTGCTGAAATATTACAACCAGCAAATTGTTTCCTGGTTTTCCTTTGCTTTTCCTTTGCTTTGTAGAAACTGAAAAGTAAATCTGAAAATACATTTTTTTTAGTAGAAAAAGAAGTTTGATATTGCAAATGTCAGAGCAGCATAATAAAAAGTTTAAAGAACTGACGAAAACTTGAGTCAGCTTTTGTACCTTGCACTGCTTGATATTCATGTATTTATAGTCTAAACTTTGCATGCTATAGATCCTCTTTGTTCTTTGGAAGGGTATTTGACTTTTGCCTGCTACTCAAGGTCTTAACTTACTGTTGAAGCAGTAGCTGCCTTTGTGAAGGAGGTTTTAGTTTTGCATGTACAGCAAAACCTTTTTATTCCTGGCAGAAGATGCAACTCTCTATCAAGCTAGTGAAACTAAAGTTCTTCTTGCTTGTTTAGTTGCAAGTTTCTACAGCCTACTAATAATTGTAAAATGTAACTTAAGTCTTCCATTTAGTTTTTGTGGTGTGTGTATTTGGGTTTGACTCCAGTATATTTTCTTGAAGATAGATGTTGATTGGGTGTTGATTCTTTTTTAGGACTCTAATCCTAAAATGTGATGGCAGGGAAGGGTGTGCTTATGCCTTACATAGGGTGGTAGAAATGGCAATATTTCATCATGTGGAATTTAACTCCACCAGCATCCTTCTTAGCTCATATGCAGAAGCAGTAAGAATGCCCATCTACCTCCTGTCAAGGATCTACCTTTCTCTCCTTAGGCTTTTTGTGTTTTGGGCACGAATCTGGACCTGGATTTCCTCATGCTATTCTTGCTCTGTCAGTACCCCAGAGTTGCCCAGTTTCTTTAGCTTAATTTTACTAAATGATGTTGAAATTCATTGTAAGCTGCCATGTATAGAAGAGGAAATGAGAGCCAAATGTGGAGCTTCAGGTCTACATTTTTGTGTGAAAATTTTCCCTTAAATTGCCTTTGACAAGGTTACAGCCAACAAAATACAATATAACTTTTACAGGTGTGTTGTCACAGCAAGTATATATTCCTAAGAAAAAGACTGCATATTATTATATTGCTTCAGTTAGCTGCGTAGTCTTAAGACAACTTAAAGATGAGGTAGGCATTTGATGAAAAGATAATTAATGTTGTCATGTGTGAAACAAACTTTTTGCTTTCCTTAGTGGGCTGAAGTGTTTGCTATATTAAATGTGGGATTCTGTACACTTTTTTTCTTTTATCTTGAATTTTTTCATTTTTGCAGAATCACTGTGTACTCCCACACATTTAGTCACATAGGAAAGCACCTCTTCTAAAATTATTATACCCTCACCTGCAGTGCTATCCCTGCCAGTCTTGCTCTACTTCGAAGGAGGATGGGAATGGGAATTAAATGCTTTAATTCTGTAAAGGAAGATGTATTCGATCATATATTGCTCTGCTTTTCTTACCCATTTTGAACAGTTTTGAAAGATTTTTCCATTTCATGAAACAGCCCTTCTAAATACTTCTGACCTTCCAAAAATTTCAGGGATCAGGCAGAAGAATGTGGCAAACTTATAAGTGCAAAATTTGCTTTGCTGGCATACACATTTCTTGCTAATGAGAAACTTTGCATGCCTAGTGAAAGTATTGTTCATGTCAGCTCAGCACGTGCTGACAATAGCTTTAAAAAACTTGTAAGACGTATCAGAATTTTATTGTGCGTTGCCCATTAAAATTTTTAGAGGAATACTTGGTCATATTTTCATCAGTGGAATTTCTGATACTTAAACTACTAGAAGATATTCCTGACTTTAAGTATTTTTAAAAGTCAGTCTCCAGTATCTTATTTTTGGTAAGTTATGCACTGGAAAAAAATATGTCTAATGGAAAGTATTACATAGTTTTAACAGTAGTGGCTGTGAGCAGGGATCTGTTCCATGCATTGTTCAATTAATTTGCTTTAGTATCATGCATCCTTTCTGATGTGCATGCAAAGCAGCCCACTGAATGTAAAGTATCTCTTATCCTATTGCCTAGGAACGTACTGCACTTTTTGATTTAGTACAAGAGGATTTTTGTTTTCTTTTTTGATTTGTTCTAATACCCAAAGTTGAACTTAAATGCTTCCTTGTCCATTTTATGCTGTACAAAGTGTGAGAAATAAAAAAATCTTAATAGCATCATCCCTGAATACACTACCCAAGTCCATTCTACTTTGTGCCTTACATCAGAGCTGTAATTGGCTAGTACACTTCTGTTTGGTGGATATTTCTAAACAGTGGTGCTTTGAAGAGACTTTTTAATACTGTCTGCATAGTGTGGTTGGTGGTTTTTTTTCAATGGTTAGATTGAGATGATGCTTTTATGACTGTATGAATAGGTGATATCTTTCAGTTTGTTTAGTGAGTTTAGTGAGCACCATAGGTTAGTGCAATTCATTTTAACTTTTCCATTTTAATTTGCTTTGTTTTTACAGTTCCACTCTTGCAGTAAACTTTTAAAGAACAAGTTTTAGTATGACTGTTATTTAATTTATTTTTGTAGTCTCTGTTTGCAGAAAAATACAGCTGTGAAGCCATGTGATACCTGGTGACTAGGCTTGCTAGAAAGAAAAGTGTCTCTTTCTTGGATGATTGGTGTGTTTGCTGCTTTATTTTAAAACTCCATGGCTTCATAAAACTGGATACAGCCAAGGTATAAGCAAATGATTAATTTAGAAAGGAAAGTACTGCTGATAATGATGTATTCAAGTCAGTCTGCAGCTTGCTTTGATGTCATCAGTGTTGAATTTGATTCTCATTGAACTGTCCACAGTCCTGCCAAATTTGTTTGTATTTGAGTTGCGAAATAGTTTTTTTTATATCACAGATGTGATGAGAGTAGTTAATTCTCTCTTGTAATTTTTGTCCTCTTTTATTTTTTTTCAGTATTGCTCAGTTGCATTTTGTCTTTGCTGTAGGTGCTAGTCTCTGTTCAACCCTCACTACCCAGACAACCAAAAACTACTCTCTTGATTGCGAAAAGTGATTTAAAAGATGTCTATCAGCTTGTAGTTTTACATTCCTTTTAACCCAGCATAGTGTAGCCCTGCTGCAGAAAGAGATGGTCATGTAGGCATTGTTGTGGAAAGCTGCCTTGTGCACTGTTGGACAGACCAATGCCAACTAAAAATCCCTTTCATTCCTTGCCTTCGATGCCCTCTTCTAGTTGTTTTTGGCTGCTCTGCAAAACTTATGATAATGCAAGTTTTGGGATCATGGGACAAATAGAACAGCTTCATGAAGGCAGTACATCTATCTTTTGGTGCTAGTTCTGTCTTATGCTGGTTTAAGTTGTATATGAGCTTGTGTCCTGAAGCGAAGTTGTTAAGGCTTGGGTGCCAGTGTTAATGTATGGCATGATAGCTCTGCAGTTGTGAAAGTCTGTATCTTTGAGAGAAGTGTTAAAATCCTTGACTTTCGGAGATACAGAGTAACTACGTATATCTGCATTGGTTTGGGCCCCACATGTCTTTCATAACAGTTCTTCTGGAACATGAAGATAGCTGAATGTTAACTCTTCACCCATGTGCTGAATTAAATCACATTACATATAATTCCATAAAATATGTATATGTCTGGAAAACCATGTGTTTAAATTGCATAAATTTTGTCTCCTTAACGTCATTTACAACTTGTGTTGAGGTGTAACTGAAACAAGGGACCGCAGAGCCAAAATTAAGTTCTCAGTCTTTTGAGGACTGAACTAATCTCAAGATGTCATCTTTGGGAACTTGAATCATAGAATGGTAAAGTTGGAAGGGACCTCAAGGATCATCTAGTTCCAACCCCCTGCCATAGGCAGGGACACCTTCCACTAGTACAGGTTACTCAAGGCCTCATCCAACCTGGCCTTGAACACCTCCAGGGAGGGAGCAACCACAACTTCCCTGGGCAACCTGTTCCAGTGTCTCACCACCCTCACTGTAAAGAACTTCCTCCTAACATCTAGTCTAAATTTTCCGATCTGATTTTGCCATTTCTTACTCCCTAAAGGGTGAATTTTCTGTTCAAATATTTCCATGCATCTACGAAATCACACAGAATATCCAGGTACAACAATCAAAACTTAATCTGAAATGCCAATGTTTGAAAATAAATGCTTTTGAAAGTATGTTGGTTGAGTGCACATTTGTGTATAGGCAGTCAAGTTGATGATTTTGTATGTGGTCTAGGAAAAAAAAAACCCAGCAACACTTTTCTGGCCAGCAGAGAAGTTGACTTGGCAGGCAGTGTGAGATACCGTGGGTGGCTCTGTTCAAGCTGCTAATGTCACAGATTGGAACTTCAGAACTTTTTGTCTTAGTGATGCTTTTTTGGTGTTTTTAGTTCAGTCATGAAACTTATGTTACATCTTATTAATGTGAGGGAAAAAAGGGAATTACAATTCTAATTTAGCAGTAGGAAGTGTGTGTGAATATGCTAATTCAGATTTATTTTAAATAAACCAAATTTAGAAAAATTCCTAAGAGGGGAGGTTTCACTGACTTAGTTGGATTGGTATAAAAGTTGTTTGAAGTTAAACTTGTCATGTAGATTAATAAAGCTTTAAAGCATAATTATTACTGGGACCTTGTTATATTCTTTCTGAAACTTGTTTAGCAAGTGTTTACTATTGAAAGACAGGTGTCTATTCATACAAAGGGAAAGTTTCTGTCTAAATGTTGCTGTGTAGTTGGTTTCGGTTATCCTTTGATAAAGACCTTATTTCATTGTCCTTTCATACAACTTAAAGTTTCCAGTGAATGATCCGTTTCTACTGATTTTTATTAATGCTTCTGTTGGTTGTGCTTGCTCCATCATACTCCATCATTTCTGAAATCCTGGTTTTGTTCTGTGTAGAAGACAAGACTTAGTGGAGAGCAGGGGATTTTCTTGTTTCTGGTTTTCAACTGCAGGTAAAATGTAAAGTTTCTTAAACAATAGTATCAGCCAACTTCAGGTCTTGTGACTTGAATATTTCTGTTGAGAAAGGTAGTGAGAGACGTAGGTTTAAAATCAAAATCTTGAAATCCACCAAGCCTCCAACCCACAAATAAACAAAAAGTAAAATACTGAAGAAACCCAAGATCAGGTAGACATGACAGTACTGAAAAATGAATGTCTTGGTGAGCTAGTATGTTCCTTTTCAGGCAGAGCTTCAATGTTTAGCGAAGGAGTGTTAAGAAATCATATGGATTCAGGACATTTGCATAAGGGTGTGTGTTTTAAAAGAGACCTTCATTCAGAAGGAGGAAACTTCCTACTGGGGCAAGGAAGTAAAGCTTTATTGTCTGTCTTATATGACAAGAATACAGTAGTGGTTGGTTTGTTGGTTTGGTGTTTTGGTCTTTTTTTCTAGTTATATTAGACTTGCAGATGCCTTTAAAAAACTTGTATGTGCCTTTTTGTGAAAGGTGAGTTTAAAAACCAGAATCCTTAAAATAATGCACAGGGGGAAAAAAAATCGGGACTAGGTGCCACATGCAGTAAGAAATTTGGTATTGACACTGTAAGAGAAAATTATTTCCGGAGGAAAAAAACCTTTGGAGATACTGATCTCCCTGTAGTAAAATGCCATTATTTGTGGTCCTCTCTCATGTTGTTGCTATAATGGCTGGGGTGACACAGTGACACAGCTGAGTTTTGATTACTATCAACTAATAAGGGAAATGAAGTTGCTTACAAGAAGCAGTTAGATGAAAAATAATCCCCAAAATGTAATAGGAAAAAGAAAATATGGCAGGGGAGTTCTGCTGAAAACCTGAACTCTTTTCGTATCTTAGTTATTCATATTATTACAAACCTGCAGTTTACCCCTCTTTACAGTGATGCTGAAAACCGCAGCCCTGTCTCCTCTTGAAACCACAGTAGATACTGTTGGATCTCTTGCATGTGAAGATGCTCCTGCAGCAGCTTTCACTATTGAAAATGATAAATAAAGCATAACCTCAGCTCTTAACAGTGAATTTTCTGTTTTGAAACTAAGCCACAAGAACGCTTATGTTTTTGTAAATTAATCCAGTGTGGGTATGGGGAAAGATTTCTTTTTCAAGGAAAACATGACTGCTGAGTTAATGTTCAACAGTTGAGTTTTGTAAATTAAAAATAAAAAACAAAACCAAACAAAACCCACAAAACTACACGTAGGCATGAAGACAACTTACGATTTTTAGCTTTTACACAAAAATACTGCTAGCCAAAGTCTACAGGGGTATAAATGTGTTTGGAAAGGTACAGTGCATAATACAGCTGTCCTTACTTATGTCTTTATTAAGCTGGGAACAAATAATTTCTGTGTTTCATTAAATTGTATACAATGTGAATACCACAGGGAACATGGATTTGGAGCCTCTGTGGCACCAGTTTCCTGCTGGTGAGGCACAGCACTCTAGAAAGATGTGCCAGCGGCAACACAGTAAAACCTAAGCCATTAAAGCTTGTTAAGCTTACTAGAACTTGTGTTCATGTGGGCAGTAATGTATCTAAATAATATGGAAGGCTTGAGGATAGGCATGAGAAGTAATGGCAAGGGATCTGGAAGGAGAAGGAAGAGAAGGGAAGGGTGTTGGTAGAAAGGTAGGGCGAGCAATGTCATGCCGAAAACCTATGACTGATTCAGTACCTGCTCTTTACAATACAGAGACAAGTTTTTGCTGTTTTGGGGTGAGGTGGAAAAAAGAATCTGTGAAATACTGAATTCTTGAGGGTATAGAGTTAAGGAAGTGTCACAGTGAGATGTACAATACTAGTGGTGTTATTTGATGGCAGTTTGTGTGTGCAAAAGGTTTTGATGTATCTAATGGAGGAGGAGGATTTGGGCTGAGTCCCCCTCACTGAACTGACTTCTGTACCTGACTGGAATGATTCACACTCCTTTGGACTAAATACAAGTGCTTGTTCATCTGATAATCACATCCAGTAGCTTAATGGAAATGTCAGTCTGTCCATAGAAGTAAATATTATTGGGAAACTCAATACTGATGTATAAAGAGTCATACTTTACCAGCCTTAAAAAACAGGAAGAAAAAAAATACAGACAGTGGTGGGTTGGTTATGGTGTTTTCCTATGTACCTGTGCAGTTGGAATTGTCAACTAGAGCAGAAGGAGAGGGTGTGTTTCTTTTGGAACCTAAATGCAACATTTCAGCAAACAAGAAGGAAGGGAAGGGTAATGTGGAATGACCAATACTGAATTTCTAGCATTAACTTCTGTGGAGGAAAAGCAACCTGAAGGGAGCAATAGGTGCTAGTGAGTGTTGGGGGTTCTCATTTTTGCTTTTTTCTCCCTGGTAGAAGATCTGTATATACACTACATAGGCCTTTTGGAATGACGAAGAACAGATTGTCTTGAGGGGAGGAATTGTTTTTTACAAATACAGAAAATGGTTAGAAAAGACATCTGGAATTGGTTCCACATTGTTTCATAAGGTATGGAAAAGTGAGTGAGTCATTATGGCCAAGTATGATAAATAGCACTAAGACTATTATCCATTTAACCCTTCATTGAACAGAGGTTTGCCTGAAGGTGGAGTTATTTTGTAGTTAGTAATCCAGTTTAAAGTTAAATATGAATTCAGACTTGTGGGTAATCTATAAGCATCCCCTCTGTTGTTTGGCTGAGGCTCACTACTTGGATGATTTCATCCAACGTTGCAGTTTGTAATTAAAAGCATTCCTCTGGATCCATTAAGAAGGGTTTCAGTGGGACTTTGTACAAGTTTACTTGTACAGGATACAAGAATCAGTTAAACGACGTGGCTTATTAACAAAGGATCTTCTGTGCCCTCTATACTGTGTCTGCTCTGACATTGCACTCTGCTACTTGCCTCACTTGTGGATGGCCAGTAGAGTGGTGAGAATCATACTGTTATAATATTTAAAAATTTGGAGGGTAACTTTGAAGGTCTAGGCTGCAAGAAGAATGTGAGAGGAAAAAGAAAGTACTGATTCTTGGTGTTGTCTTCTAGTTGTCTAGAAGGAGCTTCTGGGCTAGAAAAATACATTCTTCTTTTCTTACCTGCTGCTTTTTGCCACAGCATTGGTCTCTTCCTCTGGTTCTTGTAGTCTTTTACATGCTCTTATTTGAAACATGGTCATAACCTGAAAAGTGAACTGGTTTGGTGTCTTATTTCTCCTGTATTTCTGGCTGCAACACCCACTCATATCATTAGTATGAGTGATTCTGGTCTCTGTGGGTCATATCACTTCTGGAACTATGAAGAGGTCACATCTCTATCTTGGACAGGTCAAAAAGTAATTGGGATAACCAAGAGACCTGAATATTTGTAACTGCTTAATGAAATAATCATTGAATGGTTTGAATTGGAAGGAACTTCTGAAGACTATCTGGATCTATCTATCTATATCTAAAGACTTATCTGCCCTGGGCAGGCATGTCTTTTGGTAGAGAAAAAGATTGACTTGAGAGTTAATAGGACTTAAATCCTTCTGTGGTAAGTAACAGTTATTCAATAAAAATGATATGTAGATTTGGTCTACTGAACATGACATGAATATAGGTTTGAAGGTAATGCTCTTTACATAATACAGATTCACAGATGGCGTTGTGTTGTAAGGGACATCAAAGGTCATCTTACCCAACACCCCTGCAGTGTGCAGGGACACCTCCAATTAGATCAGGGTGACCAGGACCACACTTCAACTCCTTGTTAAGGGTATTTGATTTTCATATTACAATGCTAAGAAATAAGAAACAATCTGGAAAAGTAGGATCTCTAAATTGGATAGACATATGTGGGTCTTAAAGGATGACTGAAGTTGCTTCAGTTTTGCTCATCAGTGCTGAAGCAGCCCTCTCTCCGTTATCCTTAGGATATACCATGTGCTGTGACTAGAAAGTGTAGTAGTTGCTCTCTGAGACCAGAAAAACTTTTAGAGAGGGACTCCATCAAAAGTTGTGACAGATGTTATATATGAATCCTTGGCAGGATCTGGACACAGTTTATATATGGTCAGAGAGAGAAAAGAATAGGTAAGTAAAAGACAGAAAAAAAATGGGGGATGCAAGTAGGTAGTTGAGCTAAGTGTCTTTAAGGATTTGTTTTCACTTGTAAGTAGAGATGCATAGTGGACTGGAGTGAGCATGTGCTTGAGAGAACTACAGGAACAGTCTTGAGTGCAGTGGGGATTAGGGACTACCTATGCCTGAGTAATGTAACTCAGGACTGCATTTCAGGGGCCTTTCCAGGATAACTACAGTTCACCAATTGTAGGGTGATGGCAAATGTATTATGAACCTGTTGAGAGGGGGATGGCATTCTGAAGCATGGTAAAGATCCAGCTTTTCAGTAAGTCAGCTTGAGCTTTAGAAAAGGAAATTGAAACTTGCAGGTTCAGGGACTCCTAAGAATGGAGACAAGCAGCAACTTAAATTGGTATTGTGGAGCTACGCATAGGTGTATGCATCTAGACTTGAAGATGACTTCAAAGCAGAAATGTGGCTCTGGACAAATAAAACTGAAGTTGTAAAGTATTGGTAGCAGTGCTATCTGTTTACTTTGCTACCAGCTAAAAGGACAAGCAACTTCAAAAGCTGCTTTTGATGTGTCCAGTGATGACTTTGTATTCCACTAAGTTGTACAGGTGCAGTGAGTTCAGCAAGGGGTTAATGAAGTTTTTCTAAGGAGTCTTGCATGCTCGTAGTTGATTTGCATAAAAAAAGGTAGGAAAACTGAGTTTGGTTTTCCTTGTGTCTGTTACCATTCCTTCCAGTTACTTATGTTATTTACTGGCTTCTAACTAGTAGCTTTTTTCTAGAGGATGCCTTATTAGCTGAAAACCTTAAATTGGGCAGTTAGCTTTTGATAAAGGTACTTCAGTAGTTGATTGTTAAGATAAAACTGCAGCAGATGCTAGATTTAACTGAACTTCGATTACACAATTTCTTCTGCTTCCCTCCAGCTGCCTTTGTGGTTTGTTGAATTCTTGGGGATAATAGAGAAGTCTACTGTATTTGTTGTGTGTCCTCTAATCCAACAATGTGGTAGCTCGGCTGAAGAACTTCTAGTATCCATGAAAAAGACACTTAGCGAGCAACAGTCAGATGTGCAGGTTCCGTAGATTCCTCTACTCCGTAATATCGAGGGCCTATGAGCTACAACTTTGAGCTTTCCTTATCTTGTAGAAAACACTGCCAGTCCTTCTCCTATCTTTCTCTAACCATTTTTAACAGAAAGCCTGTGCAAAAGTTAAATTTCTCCAGACTGGAAGAAAACTTGAAGACAGCCCAAAGTAGCCTTTTTGGATTGGGGGGGGGAGGTTTGTTGGGGTGGGGTTTGGTTTTTTTTGTTTGGTTTGTTTGGTTGGTTGTTTTGTGGGTTTTGTTTTGTTTTGTTTGTTTTTTTGTTTGTTTTGAGCATTTAAAGAAATGCCCTGTATTCCTTCTTGTGTTTTGATACATATATAAGAACAACGCATAAAAACTCTGTGGAAATCCTGTCAGG
The DNA here is from genome assembly GCA_013396675.1 of Eubucco bourcierii. Classification (NCBI taxonomy): domain Eukaryota; kingdom Metazoa; phylum Chordata; class Aves; order Piciformes; family Ramphastidae; genus Eubucco; species Eubucco bourcierii. Next base: position 90,254 of record VWZE01000022.1, read on the forward strand.
TTTTCATATTGAATGTTTTCTACATTCTTTGAATTCCTTCTATTACTGGTATGTGAACAACTATTTGTAGAAATCTTGTTTCCCCTGTCATGGTGTCACTTCTTCAAGTCTCCCATTCTTCCACTTCAAACTGCCCTCTCAGAGGTGACGCTCCCCATTTGCAAACCCAGTGACAGGTCACCAGGATGGCTAGGGGAAGGAACACATACATACCAGCAAAGACTAAGAAAATCAGGTTTGTTTAGAGGATGAAGGGTGTTCTTCTGGTTGTTCACAACTGCTTGAAGGGAAGCTATGGAAAAGAGTCAGTCTTGTGGCTGGTGCACCAGCACAAGGTAGGAGGCAATGGATGGAAGCTGGAACACAGGATATTCTAGTTTAAGGCAAGTTTATTTTACTGTGGGGGTAATCAAATACTAGAACAGGTTGTAAGAGATGTGGAAACTGTCCTTGCAGATACTCAAAACTTGACTGGACAAGTCAACCTGGTCCCTTCCAACCCATTTAGTCTATGTTCGTGATACTTAGCACCTCTCCAGGATCCTTTCCAGGAGGTGTATCAGTTCCTTGCCAGTCTTGGGTCTTTTAACGTGATTATGATGAACATGTTTGTCTTTTTTTACTTCCCACAGTTTTAGAGGCAAAATAGCTGATTGCTAGTTGATGACAAGTTATTAACTCCCATTTATTTCCCCTCTGTGTTTGTGTTGTGGAATCAGTAACGGACCTGAGGCAGCAGTGAATATGCACAATGGTTGTGTAGTGCATGCTGTTCACAAGACTATGATTATCAAGCAAAGCAGATCAAATCAAGTGCTGCAGAGAATTGAATAACATAGTGAATTAAAATTTGGTTTACTAATGTGACATTTGATCTTCATTTATTAAATATTTTTGTAGCAAGTAATAAGCATATCTAAAATACTTTGGAAAAAGTGCATTGCTACTGTGCAGAGTTGTCCAAAATCACCTGTAGTGATGAACCAGAGAACTGTCATCTGATACTAGAAACCTGAACTAAAAGTGAAGTTGTGAAATAAGGTTTCTTTCCTTCACCTTAGTTTCATTTAGTTTTACAAAAAAATATTTTAGAGAGACTTCCTGTCAATGAATGAAGGTTACATTAGTCTAACCCTAAAACATACTCTTGAGTTGTGAAAACATCACCTGATTATTAAATGTGTTAGGACTTGCCACATAAGAAAACTTATTGATATAATTATACTGGTATAATTACGTTCAGATGGTTTCCTGTGTCGACAAGCCATTAGATGCAACTAGTTTGGACCCTCCTTATTTAGTAACTCATTAGACCTTTAACCGCACATCAAAATTGCATAATTCTTTTCTAAAAAACTTTAAGGTGCAGATTTAGTGCTGACTGGCAGTGCTTCCCGAGTGCTGAGAAGACAAGCATTTAAGCTTTAAAAAATGATGAAGATTGAAGTACATAAGAAATGAATGGTCTAAATCTGGGAAACAGTTATGAAGTAAATGCTTCTGAAAAATCATCATTACATAATTGCATGGATTTTTGGAGTAGACAAGCTGAGCCATGCTCATTGAAGCGTGTGGCTCATTCACACCTGTTTTGTTTTTTTTATATGCTAGGTGTGTCTTGGCCAGCTTTTTAGAGTCAGTCTCATCTCTAGTTTGGATCCACAGTACCATGCTTGATGTAGGAGCATGCATACAGGCAGCTTTGCATTTGCAACTGTTTTGACTTTGCAACACTATTTGTACTAAAGCAGCATTTCTCTGATTGTACAGGGTTCCTCTACCACTTTTCCCCTGCAACTCTCTTTAGACGGATCACTATTGCTTGACTTACTTTTCAGGAAACGGTCACAAGACCGTTGTTCTAATGTCTGGCAGTTCTCTATTTTTTGATAGGAATTACAATTCTTAAGATTGGTAACTTTGTGCATTTAGTGTATGTAAATTGCATGAATTATAATTGGAAATAAGGTGGGGTTTTTTTAGTTATAAAAATAAGCCTGAAGACTGACACCTTATTATCCAGTATCTAGCTTACCTTAATTCTCATCCTTTGAAGTGGGACTCTGATGGTCTCAATCATCATACCAGTGCTGAAATCACAGTATGACAGAATGTCAGGGTCTGGAAGTGACCTCAAAAGATCATCCAGTCCAACCTCTGCCAGAGCAGGATGTCCTATACCAGATAACACAGGAATGCATCCAGGCAGGTTTTTTATATCTCCAGAGAGGGGGACTCCACAACCCGCCCTAGGCAGCTTATTCCAATGTTCTGTCACCCTCATGGTGGAAAAAAATTACTCCTCAAATGTTATTGTTATTGGTATTAACATCTAGCAAATGAGTGAGGAGCTTCTGATACTCATCTCATGGATGCTCCCAATTTATTGGTCTTTCATCTTACTGCTAATTTGTTTTTCCTTTGACAGTGCTTTAAAAGTAAAATCCAAGTATACATGTAGATTTCTCCAACACTTCAAGTCACTGTTTCTCCAAAAGCATAATCTATTCTCATGAAGGAGTCTCTGAAAAACATGAATGGAGCAAACAACATGCAATTGTGGTATGAATTTTGGCAGGTTTCTTTGGTGTGGGTGTCATCTCGAGCTCTGGTGCCTGACAGTATCCTTTGTAACACACCTCATCACACTGCAAAACTTCCTGAGGAACATTTGTACTAAGAAAAATGTTCTAATGTTGGTATAGCTTCTGTCACCTTTAGAAATGAGATAGTGATGAGAATTTGAATTCAAGAATGCTTTAGCAAGGATTTGGTGCAACTGAATCAGTTTGAATATAGCAATTGTGGTTTACAATTGAGGCTTGGGGTTTTTTTCTTTGCTAAGAGAAAAATAGTAAAGGTCTACCCTGTCATCACCAAATTGAGTATTTTGTTACTCTACACTTTACACCTGTTTGCTGTGATATGTTTTACACAAGATAGTGAATCCAGATCAACAGTTGTTTTCTTATATGTATTTTTTCCCCTTGATGTTCAGTTCACATCTCTTGGTTCTATAGTTAATACATATGTATTTTTTCCATGTGGCAAAAATATAGATTGACTGCTTATCAGCTTAGTGCTGTTGTTTATTAAACAGTACTTATCTCCTTGAAGTAACACCCTACCCTAAATAAATTTGCCTAGGGAGTTGGTCCAGAAATATGTGTTTGGTTTTTTTTTTTCCCTCTATCCAACATACAGGTTGTAAAACTGTGTGATCATATTTTTCTTCAGGAGTCTCTACTTTCCTCTATGTTTTCTGTTATTCTCAAAACCAAACATATGCCCTTGCTTTCACTTACTGTTTGTTGTTAAAACTCCAGTGAGTGATGTAATGATGTTGAGCAATATGTGATGGTGTTGATCCCTCAGCATTTACAGATATGACTGTTACACCTCTGTGAGTAGTAGTAAATTATCCCATTTTAATGCAGCAGGAGGAAGATGCAATAATTTCAAAATTATTTTTTCAACATAAATAGTCACAGGGCAGAGTCCTCTTCATCATGTTAGTCACTGTACTTCCAAATACTGAAAACTTTTTTATTATTTCTGAAAAATAATTTTGATGTATTAAGTCTGGCACAGAAAAAAGGAAGGACAGGGGAATTAAGGTGTGTCACTGGATATAGAAATGTGGGAATACATAAACATGCTCAGCAAAGAGAAAGAAAATACTTAATATTGATTAAATAATAGTTGAGTGGTAAGATAATACATGGCACAGCTAGAATACAGAGTGTGGATAATAAGAAATAGAAATGTTAAAATACAAATGCCAGGAACCTGGACATAAAATTTAAATGTTTTTAAATAGGTTGCACTGTGGGGATCATAGAACAACAACAAAAACAAAAAACCAAACCAAAACAAATCTATGGATTAACCTTAATGAGTAGGACATGGTTTTCAAATGAGAGTGTTCTGTCACAGAAAGATGGAAATAAAAGTATGTGTAGTTAATGAGCTGTAAAGTATTAAGCAACAGAATGGCTGAAACCATAGACAGGAGCCAGATATCTTTGGAAAAATGATGGTAAATGAAATTTTGGTGGGGTAGAGGTAGATACTTCATACACATCCTTCTGATCTGATTTGAAGGCATAGAGTAGAAACCTTTGTCATCTTGCAAATATAAATAGTAGTGGGAGTATTTTCTTTTTTACTTTATTTTCTGGCTGTAGTTAGAATGCTATAAATATGTTAGTTGTCATATCCACAGCAGAGGGTTCTTTCAATTTAGTGACACAAACCTTGTGAATTTATCACACCAAGCAAGGTGGCTGTGAAGAAGTTAATCAACTTCAGAAAAATGACTAAAGTAACGAAAACCCCTGGGATTGTTGAGATGACAAATATAGATCTTTGAGGTCAAAATGTGCAGGAATTAAAAGGAAAAAAAGGCGGGGGGGAAAGCTTGAGCAGAATTAGGTGAGTATTTCAACTTGCCTTCAGGGATATAAACAGGAAAGGTCAGATGCAGAGGCAGATGGGCTACTTGTGGTGAGGACTGGGCTATAGATAGGAGTGTAGAGTTTTTTAGGAAAACTAAGGCTATACTTCATTTTGAAGTACAGATACTGACACTGCAAAGGCAGGATGGATAAATAACAAGAATAATACAAGAATTGCTGTGTTTCCATTGAAAGCAAAACTGAAGGAGCCAATGTACTACTTTGTTTAGGGAGACAGAATTACATTATCTCAGAAACCTTAAGTTTTAGGTCATGGAAATACAGTTTTTTAGCAACAAGCATCTTTAACATCGCTAACATGATCAAGTTAGTGTTAGAAAACCACAGACTTCAATAGCAGTGTTTACCAAAGGGAGGGGAAAAAAGCAAATTGAACTTCTGTAGTGTGATAACAAAAGGGTATATGCCTTGGAATATATCTGGCAGAAAAGATCTGAAACTAGCTTCCCAAATGTAAGATAAATGAGAAAACACAAGATTTAAAAATAAAACAACAAGCAAATCTATTGTGTTCATAAAATCAAGCTGTGTGAATTCTGAAGTATCTGCTATGTGGGGAAATTGGTGTGAAAAGTCAGATTAGTAGAACAGTTAAAATAAGTGAGAAGATAGTGACAGGTGGGAAACTGATCATTAGGAACGTTGAAGTATAGAGTGGGGGGATGATGCCGAAGTTGGAAGTGATTTTATTATTTCAGTAATGACCTTCACATAAATGTTAGGAATAAGTGCGTGAAACTTCAGTATGGGGCATAGAAGGGATTGTCAGAAAAAGGGGGACCTAAGCATCATGCAGAAAATAACAAGGTTATGAGATACGTATGAGTTAACACTCCTGTTTTAAAGGTCATGTATCTGGGAATAGTGAACTGGGGGATGGTAAACATCCCCAGTCATAAAAAACTGAGATTGGCAGGTAGCTACTGACCAGTCACTGGATGGCCAGGAGCTGCTGTTAGAAGGCAGTAGTGAGACAGGCAAATGCAGTTTAGGGCCCATTACCCTGATGCTTCTAGTTGAGAGAGTGTGTTTTTTCTGGACCCTGGTGGGAACTCATATAGAACACCACTTGGTCTTGTTCAAGAAAGGTGAGCTGAAAACATGTTAGCTTCAAAAATGACTGAAAGAATGAGAATGAGGTTTGCTTTATGAGAAGAGTCTAATAGAAGTAGTATAGCTGAGAAGCAGATTGAAGTTTGGTTTAAATCTAAAAATACAATGAAGATCAGTGAGTATAACCTGGCAATGAATTTTTTTTTTTTTTTTCTTTTTAAAAAAGGACATTTCTGAGTGTTAGAGCATCACAGTTCTGGAAGAGCTTTCCAATAGGGAAAGCAAGGGTGGGAAGGTGGTGACTGATGTGTTAAAAAAAGGATGTGTATGGTTTCTGATACTAGCAGAGGGCTGAATTGAATAATCCCAGGAAACTACACCTGGATTCTTACATAAGTTATGAGAAGTATTCTCAGTTATTTCACATGTGAAAATATTGCTGCAAGTTGTTACTGCTCTGGATTGTGGAAAATCTGAGTACTTATGCTGCAGGAATTTTTAATACTCAAGTTAGTATCTTTGCACATTTATCTGGATTATATATGGAAATAAATGGAATTTCCTAGATGCAAACAACCCCAAGCAGCTATTACACATCTACTTCACATTGTTTACTCTATTTTAGAGCTCAAATTCCATGCATATTGTACAACAACAGCAGACTGCTCTTTTTGCTTTCTGATTAAATGAAGCAATAGAAAATATTTTAATTCTAATACATAATGTTTTCTAGAAAACAAACATGTAGGAACAGCTTCTGTGCTATATTCTGCTCTTCAGCAAGCTGTACGATATGGTCGTCAGAACTAAATGTATGCAGCTGAAGTGCATCTGTGGTGTTAGCCCTGGATGCATGCAACTCATCCGAATGTGATTGCAAGTTCCAGTGATAGAAATTCAGTTTTATAGATGTTTGCTGAAATAAATGTGATTAGGTCATCTGCTTCAGTGTCTGTTTTGAAACAAATTCCTCTCTGCAACAAAGCCCTAGTTCTCACTTTCCAGCAGTGTCTGCTTGTCCACTGAAATTCCCACCCAGACGATTTGTAGCACAGGAAAGTGCACCTCATTTTAAGATTTTGTGCCGAGGGTCTAGGAAATACAGCAGGTGATGCACCATCATGAAAAGAAGACAGTCAGAATTCATGAACTCTTGATAGCAGAGTTGAGTTTTTGGATTTTTTCAGTTATTGGGTTGTTTAAAATAAGTTAGGAGTGTCTTTTTTTGTCAGATAACCACTGAATTTGTTTAACTACCAGCTTGATCTAGATGATAACTAATTTGTGCTTTTCTCTTTTCAGTGCTCACACCTCCTCCGCCATTGCCACCACCAATACAGGGATATGCCTTTAAACCCCCTCCTCGGCCAGATTTTGGCACTTCTGGGAGAACAATCAAACTGCAGGCCAACTTCTTTGAAATGGACATTCCTAAAATAGATATCTACCATTACGAGTTGGATATAAAGCCAGAAAAATGCCCTAGAAGAGTTAACAGGTAATACTGTGCTTGGATTCTCCTCAGGTTTATTTGCATTCTTGTTTCCTTTTGGAAATGCTAGAGCTATGTGAAGACTTGGAGGGTATGTCTGATACCTTAAAATTCTGCTTGTCCATTAACAGAATTTTTTTTTCCCTCCAAGTCTTTGATTTCAGGATGTGACTTCTTACTTCGATTGTGCTTGTCAGTATCTTAAGATGCTGCTGATCAAAGCCGCTAGTGACTGATGAATAAATTGTATTAATTCTGGTGGAGCTAGGTCACTGTAAGTCAACTCGATAAATATGATTTTTTTTAGTATCATTTGGTTAAATATTGGAATGCAATTGTCTGTCAAGACCTTCAGCAGAATTGGTGTTACCAGCTTGCTTTCCTGCCTTCCCCTTCTGGCAAGGGGAATCAAAACCAATTTGTACTGCTGCAAGAGGATTGTAGAGGGACTAAATTAGGTATGGAAATTATCCTGCATCAGTAGATTCTACATAAGGGAAAGATACACTGCTAAAACAGATTGCAAGGTGAAAACATGGATCAGTTGACCAAAGAAACAAGCCTCTAGGTCTTGAATTTTGCATATATGCCTTATTAGTCACAATGTAGCAGCTTCATTGACTTGAAAAAAGAGTGGTGTTCCCGGAAGGAAAACTTGAAAATAAGACTTGGCACTAACTGGAAACCAGAAGTGTTATCATCATAAATACCTACATCTTACCTGTAGAGGATTGGAATGGCATGTTTATATATTCAAGTACAATACCTTTCCTTATTAAAAAAGGTTACATGACTTGAATATGGATTCATGAATAAAGGAGAGTCAACAAAACCCCTTGAAAGCTGAAGTTTTCCTATATGTGAATTAATAAACCAGTGTGCGTTACCCATTGTTGCACTAAAGACTGTGATAGCAATTTCATAATGCGGCATTACTATGCTGTTTTTCTTCTGTGGTGATATGTTATAATTTTTTTTTTTATCTAGTTGAGGATTTAATTTTCACTTAATAAAGTGTGTGGGTTTTTTTGACTACTTATTCTTGCATGTGTTGCCCTGTAAATGGACATGTGCTTGCCTGTGCCTGTTTTTTGTGAGCCCTGACCCAGATTTCAGTCCTACCTGTGTACCTGTATTTTTGTGTGTGAATATATACATGTGTATAAGGTTATGCAGTATGCATGTATAGTCCAGTTCTAAATATTTTTTTCAGCTGGCTTATGTGTTTCTAGTATTTTGGTTATATATTTCAGTTGTGTATTTATAGTAGTTCTTATCATTACTTTATATGGTGTGACCTCTACAAAGGCTGGAGGGATACTCTGTTTTCATTTACACTACTTTCTCATCTGTCCCAGTTTGTTCTTTAGTTTTATTATAGGATTTACTACAACTTGGACTACAACCTTGCAGCCTAACTGCAGGGATGTGTACAGTGTATACATGCATGTTTCATGCTGATGAGGCATGAACTGAAAGAGGACTGGGAAACACAGAGCTGAGACAATGTGCTGCTGTGCCAAATTAATACAGCCTGGCTACAATTCTTCACATGGTGCGGAAAGGACAGATCTGTTTGGATACTTAATGCACAAGTACAGCTAGGGCAAATCATTCTTTGAACTTCACATAGAGAAGATAACACTTTTCGTTAAGGTGTCTCCAACAACTGAGAAGCACTGTTGCTAAATGTGGTTGTAAATTGAAAACCTTAATGAAGTGGAATTGTTCGTTTTTACATAAAGTAACTCTCAATTGGAAGAACTTGTTCAGTAAAGGAATGGGTTTCCCTTTGTCTAACTCAGGGTAGAGGAAATGCCTCCTTCTCACCCTTCTCATTATGTACTTGTTCAATCAGATGTTGCAAACATGGGACAGAAATTACTGGGTCAAGTTTTATTCATACTTCTCAAGAAGTCAGGCAAGTTTCTTTCAGTGGTTGCATCTTGCCTTAAAGCTTGTCACGCAGCAAAGAAATTGTCAGATACGTCTTTATTCTTTTTTTGAATGAATTGAGAGTTTCAGGACAGCTTTTGCATCACTATAATATGTAACTATATGCTGAGTTAATTGCCTTTCTAAGTCAATGTGTGTGACAGATGTCTACAGCCTCTGAGGTGCTGCTTGACAAGGGTGCTGAAGAAAGAGCATGTAGTTTCTGTTGAATTTCTTAATGCACTTTAGCCCCAAACTGTGTGTTAAGCATCCTCTAAGTGATGTATTGTAGGCTGCTGCTTATTTCAAATTTTACAACCTTGTGATACAGAGAACCTGAAAGACATCTCGCTGGGACATTTGGACCAAAGACCTTTGACATCCCAGGATCTTATTATTCCAACAGCTTTCTTATAAGTTGGTGCACTGCTTTACGTGACTAGTATGTAAACGCTGTGCCTTAACAAGAACTTTGTGAGTGGTTACCTCATTCATACAGATGTGCAACCTAATTTTTGCCACACATTCAGTTGAAATGTGTAATTTTATTATGCATGGGTCCCAGTAAATGCACATAGCATTGGAAAGCAAACAGCTTGCACATCATGGTCATCATAGAACTGTTGTCCTTACAGTAAAACTGTAAGCTGGGATAGTGGGTTTTGATTTGGTTTTAGTTTTGGGGATTTTTCAAAAGCTCTTGTGGCTTGCTGAAATTTGAGTCAATAGTCCCCTGCAATAAGGGCTATGGGACAGGAGAGCAGAAGTCTCAGGAGAATACCAAGCACCTCTCCATTTTGAGCTTGAGAAAACACAAACTTTCACTTCACCACTCTCAGTAGATCACAGAAAAGAGGAAGGAAATTTTCAATCCGATAAAACTAAAAGTAGCTGAAGAAAAGAGTTTAGTCTGTGAAAAGGTTTAGTCAAATAAATCTTGTCTTCAGTTACTAGTTACAGAAACCCCTTTCATCTACCGAGTACCTTATATCGATAAATATTTGCATTCATTTGCTACTTAACATTAAAAAGTTGAATTTACATAATCTCTTTGTATTTTCAGAGAAATAGTGGAGCATATGGTTCAGCACTTTAAAACCCAGATTTTTGGGGATCGCAAACCAGTGTTTGATGGAAGAAAAAACCTTTATACAGCAATGCCACTTCCTATTGGGAGAGATAAAGTAAGTTTTAAATAGAAAAATTTCTAATGGAATATTTAAATATGATGTTTGTAGAGCCTTTCTAATAGCTGATAGAAACTGATTTTATTTTTCTGGAGTAGGTATCTCTTTCTCTTGTCACATTTCTCAGGATGTGGTTTACCAGGACAGAAATCTGAGCTTGTCATCAAAATGGTTACTGCTCTTTACATATCCCTGCTTTTCTCAGTCACTTGGGTGGTTTCTCTGGTTTGGTGGGTGAGACTGACTGATTGAGCCAGTGGCCAAGTTCTATACTGGCTTTGTGGAGAAAGTGAAAGCCCAGTGGACTTTGGGAGAGGGGAGTGGAAGCACCTCTATGGGCAACAGCAAGCTTTTGTCAGCCAGTTAATCTTACTAAAGGCCTCTGAAAGATGATTTTTGCTGTCCATTAGCTGGAAGAAACTTGCGCATCCCTCTGTCACCTGCTTGGAACCTCTTCCCTAATTCTTTGGGGTGTGAGACCCAAATTAATTTAAACTGCACAGGTTGAAATGTGCCAGTTTAGCCCTGGGGCAGTTGAAGAGCACTAGTTTGCCAGCTCTGTGTGCTATGGTGACCACTTTGGTCCTCCAGAATGAGACTGAGGTGCAAGTTGACACAATAATGATGGGAAACTGCATGAGGTGACCTCCTTCTCCTGTTCCTTCCATGCCTGAATGCCTGCTGACCAGAGAGAATTTGATTTTTGATGCTTTAGGTTTTAAAACCCATGTGTACTAAATTGTACTTGGTAAAAATGAAGTCTAGTGAGGATGTGTCAGTAGAATACGAATTTGATGCCCCAATTCCTTAGTGTGCATGCAAATCAAAGTTGCCACCTGCACCTGGGAGAAAACTGACTTCAGTGATTTTGATAACCAGTTTGGATGAGACAGAGTTATCTAGCCAAATCAATCATTTACAAGGCATAGTCACTAAGAAAAGTGGTTTTAGCGGAGGTTAGCACAAGATGGATTGGGTCATTTCATATGTGACATTCATTTAGGCTTGCTTTTTATAAAATCATTCCCCCTGCTATTTCCCATTGGATTAAGAACTTTTTCAATTGTTCTGGCATAAATATCTTATTACTACTCTGGAGGAAAGAGCTTAGAGAGAGAAATCTTCACCTGGCTTAAATTGGACACATGGAAATATAGCTTAATGAGGGAAATTTTTACATGTTGCTAAATTGGTTTAAGCATGGTTTAAACCAGTATAAAGCTTGTAGGTGTTAGGACTTCACTCTAGCATTCTTAGTTTCCTTGGTTTTTTTTTTTTTAATCTGTTCTGTACATAATGTATATATCAAATTCACTGTATATCTAAGTGCGTTTAGGACCATATTGAAAAGATTCATGGACATGCAATGATAAATAAGATGATCCTTAGTCTAAGTGGAAGAAGACCTTGGTTTACTGGCAGTATACATCAGGAGTGGAAGAACTGATGCTATACAAAAAGCCCACACCTTTTTCCTCCTCCTGTTGCTCTTCAACTTAATTAATGCATACTGTCTAGGGTTGTGTATTTCTGGGTTTAGTCCTTGTTTACAGTTCTGCTGCTTCTTAACTTTCTATTGTGTAAATACTTTCTGTTTGGCTTTCGTGGTTACCGTATCTATTTTAATTCCTTCTTCATTTGTATCTGTAGTTCCTTCGTATCTTCAGACAAATATGGGATATGTAAATATTAACAGTGTATCATCTAGTTTTTAATTGTACACATTGAGAAGAAAGACCTATCTTCATATCTTGACAGTGTCCTGTGTATTAATAATCTCCTTTTACCTCATATTGTAACAGCAAGCCCAGGTCACCTCTAACTGTAGCTTTCTACTCAAATGCTATTACTTGTGTATTACCTTAAAATGTCCTTCTGCATTCAAGTACTGGAATTAAATTTTAACTGAACATGAAATTTTATTTTTCTCTTATAGTAAGATTAAAGAACAACTGATAGGTTTTTACATACTCTCAAGTGGTCTTCAATTAGAAGAATGGTAGTTACAAGTGAGTTGAACTGCAGCTTGATACAGAAATCCTACTGTACTTCATTTTTAAGAGAGTGTTAATCCTGTCTATGGCCCCAGCCTTTATCCTCTTGACTTTGTCTATTTGAAATACTGCCTGTACATGATACAAGCAGACCTCTTTCTAACATCCATATCTTGAGATTTCCAAACAAACCCATTCCATCATGGTGAAAGAGCTTTTTAAATTGAAACCAGGAAGGCGGGGGAGGGGGGGGAACAACAACAACAACATTTTTCTTTAGATTAAGTGTATAGAAGTTGTTAGTAGTCAGATTAGTTGCACATTAACAGTATGTGGAACAACAGAAATCATGACACTTGATTTGGAGGAGGAGTTGATTTGGAGTTAACCTTCTGTGCAAGATTTGGATCAGCAAACCCATAATTACAGGCTCCAGTTCCTGTTGCTGTAGTACAGCAATACACCTACCTCTACTTATGTCTCCTGGTGAATGAGATTTGTACTACAGGAGAGATGTGGCTGTAATACTAATTTTGACTGCCTACTATAAATTGCTAACTTATTTTTTCGGTGTATGAGTAGGCTTATTTGTGTTGTCTTTCTTTCCTATTTTTTTTGGCTGAAGAAGCTGTTGAAAAAGACCGGATGATTGTATTTATTATCTTAGCATTACCAGTGTATTATTTTTACTAGTTTGTCTGTTAAGTGGATCCCTTTTAAATTGTAAACTCCCTAGAGCAGGAAAATAGTTTTGGTTTTGTTTTTTTAAATCTTTTAATATCCAGCATAAATAATACTCCGATCTTGTTATTTCTCATAGTCATTCCTAGAACTGCTAATCATTCCAGATAAGCCTTGATTTTAGTCACAGAATAATAGGATGGTATGAGTTGGAACTGATCTCTGGGGATCATCTAGTCAGTTTAAGAACTTCAGTGCTTAGGCTGTCTTTGTTTTAATAAAGAGGAGAAATCAGCATCACAAATAATTGGCTAAAGTAATTTACCATAATGTGTTCTGGCATTGTGTTTTACACAACAGATTAAAAGAGTGTAAGGCAGCAAAGGAGTATCCCTGCGTCCTGCCTGGTAGCATCACCAGTGCTTGGTGCTAGGAGGTTATAATTTATCGTCTTTGCTATTTGAAAGTAGGAGGGCTTTGAATTTCTGAGTTTCGTGATCTTTTCTGTTTTGTTGGAGTTGGGAGTTTTTTTGTGGGGTGTTTGTTTACCACACCATCCCCCTTTCCCCTCACTCTGAAAGTTCCCTGTGGATTTCATTTTCTCTTTGTTGGAACTATGTCTGCACTAATAGTATGTAAAACTCTCTGGTCTAGAGAATCTTGACAGGTAGTGACAGACCATATTTTATTTTAGGCCTGCAAGAGCTGACATGAGTAGTGATACATCAGTATGTATTTGGTATTTGAAATCAGGTTATCAGCTCTTCACTGAGACCTCCCAGTTGATACGCAAACACATACAAATTATAATGTTGCCTCGTAGAGACAGATGCCAGGTGGGAAGCGTGCCAGCACTCCGAAACACACCTTTGGAAAGATCTAGCTGTAAAAGGAACCTGTATCTAATGTATGTCGTTTCTTCATCATTGCTTTTCGTTTCCTCCCATGCTTTGTAGCACCGTTCAGAGGAATCTACCGTTCCTTCTATTTTCCCCTTTAAATGGAAAGAATCATCTTGGTTTGTTGTTTGGCATTGTTGCAGGTGGAGCTGGAGGTCACACTGCCAGGAGAAGGAAAGGACAGAATATTTAAGGTGGCTATAAAGTGGATGTCCTGTGTGAGTTTGCAGGCTTTACATGATGCTCTTTCTGGTCGGCTGCCAAGTGTCCCGTTTGAAACCATCCAGGCACTGGATGTAGTGATGAGGCACTTGCCTTCCATGAGGTGAGGGGAAGACCTTCATGTTGTTTAGGAGGTTGCATTGCTTGAATTGCTTCAGTGGCTTTCTGGGTAGGATGTACTTTCACAGCTCAACCAAAATAATAGCTGTCTAGCAGATGGCATGCTTGAGCAAGAGGCAATACAGTGCTATACTGATAATCAGGTGGCATCAGTAGCTTCTGGCCTAGACGCAAGTCTCTTTCTCCACTGACATTCAGACTCAATCCACGTGTGTGTGCTTTCAGATCAAGGGTGCTGTACCATCTCACTTGTACCCCTTTTCTATATAGGCCTCAGAGAAGGAAACCCTCAGTTGAGTGTGAAATAGTTGGAGGTTGGTAGATGTGCAAGGCTGGTTTCAAAACTTTTTATCCTGCTCCTGTGTGTCTTTGGGCAGATCTTTGTTGCCCAAATAGCACCTATTTTTCTATAGAAAAGTACATTTTGAAAATTAGTGAGTGTTTTTCCAAGCAAATGGGGTCTACAGTGCTTGCAGTCTGCTGCAATAGGTACTGGGTGTAATGCTTCTGCCATGGAACATGTCACTTAAGACCAGTCAGTTGGAAGGTAAAGAGCAAAACTTAGTAGGGTCAAACTTTACCATTTTCAAGGGCTAATCAGGGAGTTAAATTGATGTGAATATCTTTAAATAGCCTTATATTATGTGAAATTTTTCCTCCCATTAAGGATTAAAAAAAACAAACAAAAAAATCACTTTAAGTCAGATTTTGCAACGCAGAAAACAGTTCACCCTAGTTAGTCACACATTTTGTGCAGAGAAAAGTATTATTTGTATTGACTATGCAGTAGTTAATTACCAAGATGAAAGATGGATCAAAATATTTGTTAGATCTGTTCTTTTCCTCCACGGATTTCATAGGAACCTATGAACAAGGAAGGGATGCTTACTTTCTTACAGAAGTGTAGCTAATTATTTAATAGAATACCGGAAGAAAGTTATCGATGCTTTCTATTTGATTTAGAATGTGTATTAAGGACTATACTGAAAATAAACAAACATGAGTAGTAGCCAGTTTCTAAATGTAACTGACTGGATTTTGAAAGGTGCAGCCTGTGTCCTGAGAGAGTCTTGAGATGATTGCTGAAATGAAACTCTGACATTTCTGTGCTGTTGTGAATAGAAATTTGCGTTAGTTAGTTCTTTCTTGCAATACTACTATTTTTCTAATTTAATTTTATGATAGGAATTTATTTTCTTTATTGCAGATATACTCCTGTGGGGCGATCTTTTTTTACAGCATCAGAAGGGTGCTCAAATCCATTGGGTGGTGGCAGAGAAGTTTGGTTTGGCTTCCATCAATCAGTCAGACCTTCATTATGGAAAATGATGTTAAATATAGATGGTAGGTTCTACACAAGTTTTGGTGTTCTTTCATTTTCTGTCAATGGAAAGGCAAAAGTAGAGTTCCATCTGTTGAATTTCTTTAAAATTTCTTCAGTACTGTTATAATACAGAATTAATGTTTTTGTCTACAGTATCTGCAACTGCATTTTACAAAGCACAGCCAGTTATTGAGTTTGTATGTGAAGTTTTGGACTTCAAAAGTATTGAAGAACAACAAAAACCTCTGACAGATTCCCAAAGGGTAAAGTTTACCAAAGAAATAAAAGGTAATAATTTCATTACATAAACTTGCTTTATTCTACCTTATTTTGAACATGTAGTGGTAACGTAGCATATATTCTATAGCATTTCCTTTACTGGGAGTCAAATTTTTTCACTAATGAAACGTCTCATAATGATATTCCAGTTCCAAGACAAAGTCCCTCTGGTTCCTAATCTGGTAATTTCAAAAAGTTTACAAAAGTTGGAATTGCATTGGGATTTCTTTGTGGGTTTTTTGGTGGTTTGTTTGTTTTGTTTTAAATTACCTGTTCCTAAATTTTTCCAATCACCAATCCCAAGATTTTCATAATCTGGATTTTACTAATAATTTAGCAATGTATTTTTGCGTAGTTGGGTGTATTTTATACATAACACTGTTCTGGAAGTAAATTAATTATTCTAATTATGAAATGACTGGTTCACTGAAGGTTTCATTTGGAAGGGCCTTAATTTTACTTCTTATTTTTGGTAGAAAGAAAACAAGTTAAAAAAGAAACAAACTCCACAGATCTGTAGTGCATATTCCTACAAAATGACCACAAAATCATCATTGACCAAATAAAATTTAGTAAGAAAAATAAAAATGAATGCTGAATTTGTACTCGTTGCAGACATTTTGTAAAAACACTTCAGGGACTCAGTTGCTGGCTGCTATTGTTATTTTTTATTCGTGAGGCTTTTCATTCTTCTGATAGAAGTCATCTCAAGTTTGCAGCAGTACTAGTTGTAAATCGAGGTAACATTTTATCTTTAAATGAAAATACTGTGATATGTATTAGGGTGTTACTCATGAAAATGTAATATTTATTGAAGGTTTCAGAATATACAGCACTTTGAATTCCAATGAATTATGTGGCAAGATTAGTATGTTGGTTGGCAGATCATTGGCATCTTACACAGATAGGGGAAATCTGCACAGTTATTTAGCAGCAGTTTATATACACATGCAGATAAAATGAATTTCTGTTTTCCTATTCCTATATGTGCAACTATTTATCTCTAATACACATACATCTGTTTCTACCTGAAATATAAATGAAAATGCTGCATTCAAGCATGTATTTGTTGATAATGGGAGATAAACACTTCCCTATGAGTAGTACCATGTTGTACTGATTTGGGGTGGATAATGTATTCTTCTGGAAGTTACTGACTTTCAGGTAGGC
Organism: Eubucco bourcierii; assembly: GCA_013396675.1. Lineage (NCBI taxonomy): Eukaryota > Metazoa > Chordata > Aves > Piciformes > Ramphastidae > Eubucco > Eubucco bourcierii. The sequence goes on from VWZE01000022.1 coordinate 107,088, forward strand.
TTGACTTTTCTAGTGGGATTTGCAACAGATGTTTGCCTTCACATGATAAAACCATGTGGGCTAATTCCCATGGGATCCCAGAGGCTATATGGGTGTTCTCTGCCCCACCATTCATTAGTTCAGGGTAATCTGCAGTAGTCAGAGGACTCACAGACACTGTATGTTTAGACACAAAGTATAAACAGGCTTTTTATTTTAAGAAGGTTATGTGCCCTTTTTATCCTTTCATCATCTTGGACTTGCTTAAATGGTACAGAACTGGATTACACAGAACACGTTCAGCTTCATCTGCAAACTCTTGGGGTTTTTGAATTTTAAGACTATAAATAATTTCTTTAGAGTTTTGTCTGAGATACCCTGCAGTGCCCCAAGAACAAGCTGAATAGTGAAGAGATTTGCAGCACTGTTTAAATGGTCTTGTGCAGTGATTTAGTGGGCTCACACCTTGATTTTGAAGAAAAGGTACTAAATGTTCTCCCAATTTTTAGGTCTAAAGGTGGAGATCACACACTGTGGACAAATGAAAAGAAAGTACAGAGTGTGTAACGTCACCAGACGACCAGCAAGTCACCAAACGTAATGTATTCTGCTTCTTTTCAAGTGTCTGTGTAGTCTCAGGCTGATGTAAGAGGTTTTGGCAAGTTTTACTTCTTTTGCTGAATACATTTAAAATATACTTCAGAGTATTTTTCCCAGTTTTGCTGGGAAATTATTTTTTCAATTATGAATGGTGTTTGGGCTAACAGCTGTGTTCTAAATCCATGGTGGATTTTTGGTTTTCAATTTGCAGATGTCTTCAACACTGAAAGAACTGGGTATTGTGTTTGTGGCATAGTTTCCCAGAACCATTGACTAGAAAAATAGTGCCTGTTGGGATCAGCATTCTAATCTTGCTTATTAACAATCTATTTTTCTTCTGGAAAAAATGTTTATTTCTAATTTCTAACCAGAGATTTGCAGATAACTTGAAATTTGGAGTTATTCCTGTATTTCAAAGAAAATATTACAAGTAACCAAAACTGATGACAGCTTCTTGCAGGAAGATAACTGATCAGTGTTTGAATCTGATGTGTGGTTATTTGGGCATTGTTTTGTGCCCTTTTCATTAACATAAAACATCACTGACAGACAATATTTGTACCACCTTGATTTAAATATATACGAATGTGTGTGCATATATGGAAATGTAACGTATGGAGAGAAATGTGGTTTTGAGGGGAAAATTTGGGTTGTAACTCTTGCAGGCTTGCTATTTTCTGTGCATGGCATAACATCACATGTGGTACTGCAAGTATCCCAAATAAACAGGAAACATTAGTCTTTGTCTCCAAGGCTCCTGGAAAACAATTTATATGTTCAGGTATCAGGGATGCTAGAGAAATAACCTTCTTTGAGTCCTCTAGTAGTACCACAATAATGGCAGTGATGGAGTCTTAATTACAGAAGTACTCTTGCATCCGTGCAAGATAAGCTTAATCTCCAGTAAGCTTATTGACCAAGTCTGGAAAAGTGTTCTACATAAAATAACAACTTATTTTTGTATTTGATTTCCAATAGATTCCCACTTCAGCAGGAGAATGGACAAACAGTTGAATGCACTGTAGCTCAGTATTTTAAGGACAGGCACAAATTAGTTTTACGCTATCCTCATCTTCCATGTTTACAAGTTGGACAGGAGCAGAAACACACATACCTTCCTCTTGAGGCAAGTAGACTTTTAGGTAATACAATATTCTGGGAATTTCTGTATTTTTTTCAGATGAAAAAAGGCTCAAATATTGACAAAATGTTTTTGAGTAGCAAATTTCAGAAATTATGTGCAGAAAGCAAATCAGGAAACAAACACCAATTACATTTTGGTTTCTGTCTCACTCTGTGGGGATATTTTAGGTGTGCAACATAGTGGCAGGACAAAGGTGCATAAAGAAACTCACTGACAATCAAACTTCCACTATGATTCGAGCAACAGCCAGATCAGCACCCGACCGTCAAGAAGAGATTAGCAAATTGGTGAGTGGTCTACCAAAGATAGGTTAAGTGCAGTAATAGGCTTAATATTTCTGTTGTCATAGCAGATACTAAGTAATTTGTGCATTATACATATGTTATGAGCTTGATTTTATAAACTTATCTCTGTTAAGTGGGTTTCAAGGGAGGTTTTTTTGGTGCTTTATTTGAAATTTGGAGATATCTAAGTGAAATTGCCAGAGGTTCTGGATGTGTGGTATCACACATAATATAAGGGTATGTGCCCAAATATAGTTTATTTCTGAAGGTTTTAGATCTCATAAAGAACTTCTGTGCTGCAAGAAATACCCAATTCCTCTTAATTTCAGATGCGGAGTGCGAGTTTTAACACTGACCCGTATGTTCGTGAGTTTGGAATCATGGTCAAAGATGAAATGACAGATGTGACTGGTAGAGTTCTACAACCTCCTTCAATCCTCTATGGAGGCAGGGTATGTTGAACAGATACTGTACAATCTCTGATAGCTGTGATATCTTCTGAAATATGGCTGTTACAATGTGGGATGCAATGGGATTAAGTCATTCGTAGGTGTAATGTCTAAAACTTAGATACATCTAAGTTTTGAAATTACTTAAACGTAATGACTATTTTGCACCTCTCTCAATTGCTACTTCATTTCTGAAAGTAAAGCTAGGTTAAAAACATACTTATGTAAACTTCAGATAAGAATGTGTGCATATTCCTTCACACTGTTTTACTGAGTGTTGTTAGAAGAAATTTCCAAATAGTAACTCAAATCAATGTGTATAGAGAAGAGCAAAAAATTTGAATTGTTAGTGTTTATTTTACTCCCTTAGCTCTGAAATCTTCCTCACCTTCTGCTTGGGTTTGAGTGTTTTGGGTGGAGCAGCTGTGTTTATGATTACTATCTTAAGATATAATCTTTATTGGCATGTTTTTCTCTAGACCCTTCTCTTCTTGTTGGAGTATTTACTCACAGGGTTTTGGGTTTTTTTTTGACAATGGCTTTTCAAATGGATTTTCTCACATAATCTTCCTGGTGAAGTATCTTTCAAAAAAAGTCAAACTTGAGAAACAAGCTTTATTTGTTTGTGGGTGTGTTGTTTTTGGGTTTTTGTTTTGTTTGGTTTGTTTTTTTTTTAATAGAAGAAGAAAGCTTTGATAGCTGGGATAACTTAATTTGTGAAGATCTCTGATGAATCTCTTCTAGATCATGCATTGCCAGATGAAGGTAGCTCTGACCCTGTGCACAAATCAGACCATTACCTCCATAAACCCTCAGTGGGATAGGATCTTCATTCTTCTACCTAAAGGCTTTTGGGGAAAATCAGCCAGATGAGCTCCAACCTTCCTTCACTGACAGCTTAAGATAACCCAGCTGTCTCTGCCTGATCCTAAATGGGGAGAGTGCTCTCATGGTATTGGTGGAACAGAGGGAACAAGAACTTAATGGAAGATGAATGATGGCAAGTCAGGAGTGGGGAAGGTGCTGCCTTGAGCAGACAAAACTTCACAAAATGAACTATCAAATTTGTATGTATGTGTCCTGAAGATAACTATGTATTTTAGCTGTTGCTCCTAAATGAGAAGGCAGAGACTGTGTTAACCTCTCTAAAATACCTAAGGGATACTAATACTAAGGTAATTAACATCACCCAAATTACTTTAGTCATTTTCTATCTCTTGTCCTATGGATAGGCCATCACAGTAATGTCTGCTTGGTGGGAAATGAGTGTTGCAGAGGTGAATAGCTGAGCATCTTTTGTCAGAGCGTTTTTTTGAGAACTGTAAGAGTAACATCAGCCCCCAATTTGCCTCTACCTAGTGATGTGAGAAATATTGATAATACTCAAATTGTCACTCTGGGGAAGTTCACTGAGCAGTTGTAAAGTTACTGTAACAGTCTAGGTTCTTGTTAACTCTACGTGCCATGCATGAGTCTGACTTACTATCCGTGTGTATTTTCTGTCAGTTGCTGATGTATATTATGAAAAGAAGCCATCAACAATAAAAAAAGGACAATTTAAGCTTTATTTTTTACCCAGCAAGCAAGCAAGCTGGTGCTACAGTGATAAAATGGTCTTTCTGAAGTAGGTGTTTAAACAGAGGAGAGAAAGAGGTGCAAATATAAATTGCCTGCTAATCATAGGGAAGTAAAAGCATAACTGATTTTTGTTAGCATGAATCAATCTTTTTTGCATTTAGTGTTTTGGTTTTATAATTTGTTTTTCTCTTTGCACTTCTAGAATAAAGCAATTGCTACACCAGTTCAAGGAGTATGGGACATGAGGAATAAACAGTTTCACACTGGAATTGAAATAAAGGTTTGGGCAATTGCATGCTTTGCTCCCCAGCGCCAATGCACTGAAGTTCATCTTAAGTAAGTGTGTTTGATAAGATGGTGATTTCGTTGTTTGTTATGTATGGAAGCATCATCATTTCACTTACTTGCTTTGGATATTTTGTTAAATTGTCTATCGTATGGCAACGTATCATCAATGCTTTTCAACTTTTTGCTTCTTTGTGTTTTGAATTATTTCAATGCCAGCTTCATAAAATCCTCCAAATTAAAGCATTTTTTACTATATGTTAGGTTTCTGACTTGTAGGGCTGTAGTACAGAGTCCAAGAGCACAGCAGTTATGTAATGACAACTGTTTATGACTATATATTGGTCAGGAGTGAAAGCTAACGTGTTTGCCATCTTTTTTTCCCTGGTTATACGGAATAGCTTTATTCACCCAGAACTTAGTTGAAAGGAACATTTTAAAAAGTAATCCAACTTCTTTTTTAAAACTTCCTACCCTCTAGAGTTACAGGAACTTGCACAGTGCTGTATTTGTAAGTTGAGTAGGACTAGCTGTTTTGTTGATTTGGAGCATTTGAATGAAACTTTGAGGCTTGGTTTCTCTTATCTTTGGATGAGACAAGATTGCTGAAAGACTGTTGTTAAAAGTGACACAATAGTTAGATCAGGGGAAGCATGTGTGCCTGTGTGGATGGATTGTCCAATTCCTGCTTTAGTATGCAGTTGCTTTTCCTTCATGCACAGACAAGTGCAGCTCTTAGAGCTGCCCTAGCAAGTGACTCAACTGCTCTTTAAGGTGAAAGTAAGGCAGTGATTGTTCATAACAACAGTATTGCCACAGCAGTGTTCCTTCAGATGATTTGCCAAATAGCTTGGGAATTTTTCCCTAAGAAATGGTGAGCAAACAGTAGGAATCTTACCTTTTACTTTTCTTCTCATTGTGTAAAGCTATGGGCTTGTTCTCTCTCGGTACACAGCAGAAACTAAGCTGACAGAGAACTTTCCCTTCCACACTGTTCTTTCTAGTGGAAAAGTTACGTAGCAGAGGTTAGTCAGTTTTGAGAGATAAGTGCAAAATAAAGTTCTTTGATGGTTTAAGTAGAGATTGTCCTTACCATGAAAGGACATTTCCTTCATACTTTGAATATGGCTGTATCCAGTTGCCCTTTGTTGAGCAAGTTGGAACTTGTAGATCTGTCAGAGTAAATGCCTACAAAATCCCTCAAAGTCTTTAAAATCATCATGCTTTACTTCTTGGGAACAGGGAAAGAACCTTTCCTGTAAGTTACTGTTCTTGCAAGTGGGCTTTTAAAGTTCTGGGTATGTCTGCACAAGTTTTGTAGGTTGGATCAGGAGCACGTATTTGAAGTGATGCTTCTGATGGTCACATGTTGCTATACCATATTCTGTATCAACGAGCAGTCCAAATGTATCATGTGAATTTTTGGGGGATAAAACTGTACTAGAGGAGGTGTTCCAACCACTAATGGACATTCAGCTCACCTCACCAGAGTACAGACACTCTCACAGAAAATCACAGAAATACATGAAACATGGATGTTGTTCCCTCAGCACTAAGTACTCTGCAGGTCCACACTGTGGTGGTAGTACCACACAGAAATGTGGTAGAGCAGGCCATCCAAAATACCGTTTCTGCAAAAAGAAGCTTATATCATATCTGCTCTAGAAAGATCACATAGGGTGGGATTTGTTTTGGAAATGAAGTATCATTTATTCAGTGTATTTCTCTTTACTTCAGTGACTAAACAGGTACAGTAAATGAAAGATGCTATTAGGGGTACATGCTCTGGTTTTTGAACTCTGCAAATCTGCACATTTATTAAGATTGTTTCGTTAAAAGCAGGAACAAAAATGAAGATGGATTTTTATACCTATGAAGGCAATGTGGTGTGCTGTTTTATTGTTGATGGGTTTTGGTTTTTTTGTTACATCCTTTAGGTCCTTTACAGAACAATTGAGGAAGATATCCAGAGATGCAGGAATGCCAATCCAGGGGCAACCATGCTTCTGTAAATATGCACAGGGAGCGGACAGTGTTGAGCCCATGTTCAGACACCTTAAGAACACTTACACTGGGCTGCAACTCGTTGTAGTCATTTTGCCAGGAAAAACACCAGTCTATGGTCAGTAAGTGCCAGTCATGAGCTTTTGTGTTTCAGTCATAAGTTCATGCATTTTTTGTGAAGTATCTGAACGAAAGAACTTTGAAAGAATTCTGGTTTAAGTATATAAATTAAGTTTAGGGAATGGCCTGTAAATAAATTTTATTCTTTTTGTGCTGCTTGATGGCTTATATTAAGACCGTAATTATTTTAACTATTTTCATCGAAATTTTTACATTACTTTTCCACATTTTTCCTGTTCGTTGCATTTGAGATGTGGTTAGAGTGAGAATGCTAAACGGGGGACTTTGTGAAACTAATGAAATTGATATGCAGGGGATTAAGATATGCTGACTGTAATGTCTGTACTAAAAATTCTGAGTAAGTAATGACTTCAAGAACTATGTAGCTTTTATTAGGTCTGCGCTTAGTCTGCCATCACCGTTTAGCAGAAGAACTTGAGCAGAGTAGAAGATTTCTGGTGCTTGATTTTTTTTATTTTTTTTTCCTATTCTTTCAGTTACCTAGCTTCTGTGTTTTGGGGACACAGGAGTGTTGAAGGTGACAACTCAGCAGCTTAAACTGACTTTTGCTACCTAATGCATTTTACGTAATGCGCATACACTTTTTAATGTTTTAGATAAATCATGCATTCTGGTTTTAATTAGGTCTTCCTTTGGGTAAGACTGTTCACTTCTCTCTCCTGCCTTCTTCCATTTTTCTGCTTGCCTTGCATATTGCTACTACCATCCACTATTTTCTCCAATGACTTGAGGGACTCTCTTCTGTAATGACTCATATCTGCAACTGCTTGGTAGATGTGTTTTATCCTATCCTTCACCAATTTAATATAGCAGAAAATAATTTTCTGACTGTCTTTTACCAAGATTTTCACATATAAGGTAAAAAGAGAGATTAAAAAGGAAATAGTGCTTTTTTTCCTTTCCTCCCTCAAAATCAACCTTGCAAGGGAAGTGGCTTGTCTCTAATTTGTTCAATAGATATTCAGTGTAAAATAACATTTTCGCTTTTACTGTTCGGCATTTGTAAAGAGTTAACCCTCCTGGGTGGGGGGAGTGGTCAGAACTTGACCCCATATCTGCTTGACCCTAGGTGTAGTATTTAGCCCACTCCCACTTCCCGTCTGGACCCCTCTCTGTAAACAGAGGAACTTCCTGTTGGACTGTCTTGGTGGACTGTGTGTCTGTCACCATCCTCATTCCTACTCTACTGTCGTACCACGTGGCCAGTCTCTACCACACGGTGGACATCTCTTCTATCCACTACCATCCAACTGATTGTATACATATTTTGTATCTTGTTTTCCCTTCCCCATACCTATTTGTAACTCCCCTACCTTAAATACCTCTTATTTGTTGTTAAAGTTTTCTTTTACCTTCCAAATCCTAGCCAGACTGTTCTTTGGATGGTTTTACCCCTTCTGTCTCCTCCTTTCTTTCCCCCTTTCCAAAAGCGGGAGGAGAGGGGAAGGCATCCTACTATTATTGTATTGGTTTCCCCTGAGAAGCTAAACTCAAACCAATACAACATTAAAAGAAGACTCATAACCACTGAGAGGATGTGGTACCACTTTCATGTGATTTCCTTATTATCTTTAGTTATAGTGTTTCTGTCACCTCTAATCATTTCTCTTTATTTTCTCCGTACTCTGTTCCACACTCTTGCACTTCTATACTCACAGTCCTTTCTCCTCACTCTGCTTCTCAAAAAGCTTCTTTCCTCTTCTCTTGCAAAAGGAGTGCTACACCTTCTCTGAGCCTTTGAGGGAGCTTAAATTCCTCTTTTTCCTGAGTGTAAGAATATAGCTCCCTTGAAGCCTGTAAAAGTCTCCGTTTTGTTGTTAATGATAAGATTGGTTTTAATCTTTTGAAAAGTACAGTTCTTGGTGAATTTCTTTTGGGATTTTGGCCATTTGCTTTGCCAGTGAAAAATTTGTGGTGATGAAATGATAAATTTTTTGGCTGAATATTACTCAGCACATAATTATTGAGTTTGTGTTACTAGTCCAGTGTTCAGTGAAGAGACAAGTGCTCATTATCCTAATACTGTTTATGTTACCTACTTCATTTGGACGAGGCCTTGAGTGACCTGTACTAGTGGGAGGTGTCCCTGCCTATGGCAGAGGGTTGGAACTAGATGGTCCTTGAGGTGCCTTCCAACCTTACCATTCTATGATTCTGTGATTCGTTATCTGGGAGAAGAAAATACAGTCCCAAAGGTGGTGAAGACGACAGCAGTTACAGCAAAAATATTCTTTAAGCTCATTGCCCACTTTACTAAAAATCTAGGTATAATTGTCACGAAATTCAAATAACAGGAGATTTTAGTTACAACCTGCAAATATTTTCTGTCTTTCTTTGCTTTGCAGCGGAGGTGAAGCGTGTTGGAGACACTGTGCTGGGAATGGCTACCCAATGCGTTCAGATGAAAAATGTGCAAAGAACAACACCTCAAACTCTATCTAACCTTTGTTTAAAAATAAATGTCAAACTAGGAGGTGTGAATAATATTTTACTGCCACAGGGAAGGTAAGCTGTATTTCCAAGAGGGAAGAGCGTATTTTATTGGAAAGAACATGCATCATGTTAAGATAACTGGGTGCTTTTATCTGTAGCCATAGTAGTGTATGTAGTTTGAGAGGCTCTAATTATTTTGACTTGAATGTAACTTTAAGTTGAACAAAACAATTATATTTTCTTTGCCTTTTCAGAAACAAATGGAGATCATCTTGAATAGTAGCGTCTTTTCCTTTATAATTTTATTGTGGACATTGATCTTCATTTTGTTGTATGCCTTACATAGAATTCTGAAAAAAACGAAAGTTTGGAGCAGAAAACTCTTAACCAGTTTTGAAGTCTAGTTTACTTCATAGTTTCTTAGTAGTATTACATTGATAGGTTTTACTTATATTGTGACTGTATTCTGTGAAGTTGCATTGATAATATTTATTTCTGTATCTGATATAAGTTCTGTGTTTATAGTTCAGGGGGTGTGAAAAAAATTTTTTCTTATTTGTAAATAAGGAGTGACTACTGTCAAGGACTAAATTTGGCTTTTGTATCATCTTAAAGCCAATTTTCCTAAACTGAAAAGTCAGTGTAATAGAAAAATGAACAAAATACAACTTGTTCTGGCTTACATCTGCAGGACAGAAAAGGCTAGCATAAAGGTACATAAAGTCACTTTAATAAAAACTAACAACTCTCTTTCTGCATCAGCAAAATGATGGCATTTTTACAACCATTGCATTTGAAGTTGTAGAAATAGCTCAGGGAGTTTCCTGCCACACTATTCTTGGGACCCTATTTCAAAGAAGTCGGTATTCTGTTTTGCGCAGATAAGCAATTTTCACTTTGTCCTATTTAGGCTATTCAGAGGGCAGCTCCTGAAAATCCAACTAAGAAGTACTTAAGGAATAAAAGAACACATTATCAGATGGGATATATATACCTTGTGTACCTTGTTAAATTCTGTCTATTGAATTAATATCTTCAGCCTTGTTGGAGACACCTGTTAAAGTAACTAAAATCATATTACAGAGCATGCATTTCAAAAAGGCACTGGGTGGGTTTTTTTTTTTTTGTTGTGGTGTTTGTTTTGGTTGTTTTTGTTTTCAAAAGGAGTTAAAGATACTGCTGTAGAAACAAAAGTACACATTGTTAAAATTACTTTCAAATTCCTTTTTAGATGAGTTCTGAAAACTGCTGAATATATCTACATTTCTACTTACACCCACATGAAAAAATTCTGGTTGCCTAAGATGTCCTGTTTAAAATTATTAAAACTGACCATGTAGTGCTTTGGTGTTCTAGTCTTGGTGCAGTGGATGAATACCTTAGCTTACAGGTTTCTTAAACATTTTGAAGTTGAGTTTAAAAACCAAAAAAATCTACTTTTAAAAATAATACCTATAGTAGCCATGGTTTTGATACCTCCTTAACAGTGCTGGTTTTCCTTTTAAAAGCAAAATCATAGCATCTGGATATGTGCACAGTCCTTCAATTTTCTCAGATGCTATTTGATGTTGAGGAATCAACTTTTATTCTCTCTATGGTCTAACTAATAAAGGCTGCTTTTCTTCAAGTTAAAAAAAAACTTTTAAAATTTGATTTTTAATGAAAAGTAACAATTAGCCCTGCTTCAAAAATATGCTGAAGTATTTTAGTATGAGAATACTAATCAGGACTTCTCATTATTGTCACAATACAAGTGGCAAACTGATCAAGTTAACACTGTTGACTAATTTACTGTAAGAGTATATAGTGCTATTCGCTTGACTTAAAATGTGCTTTATTAAACATAATCCTTGTTCTGTCTGTCAGGCCACCAGTATTTCAACAGCCTGTCATATTCCTTGGTGCAGATGTAACTCATCCACCAGCTGGAGATGGAAAAAAACCTTCCATTGCTGCAGTGAGTAAATTGTGAATGATCTTTAGCCCCTGCTCTCTCTTGCCGTTCAACTCTAACGCATTTTATTAAGTTCAGTTCTTTTGTGGTTCATTTCTTCTGGTTGCCTAGTGTTAGTATTAAAATGTGTTTTTTCTGCAGGAATCTAATGAAATACTGGATAACTTGCTCTGATGCTAATTACTGAATGTGTTTATTAGCTTGCAAAATGCCTGAGCTGCTGGTACCCAGAAGAACTTTTCTATTAGCTGTTGTTTATCAACAACCTGTAATAAGCTGATGCATGCTTAAATCTGCTTTTTCAGCAATTAAAAATTGTGAGAGTTTATCCATTGCTAGGCTGGTTATGTTGTGTGATTGTTTTTGTTATGGGGTGNGGGGAGTGTCATGGTTTAGACTCTCACAGGGAGGGACTCAAATTTACGCACAAAATGTACAGTAATCTCCTGGATATGTACTGCTCAAATATGGGTGTTTGTCTTAGATTTTAATTATGTCAAACACCTGCAATAGTTGCTCTGGTTTATTTAATAATGGAGATCTTCAGCAGCAGTATGTGCAGTATCTTAACTTATGGTGATAAGTGAAGAAATACTTGGGTTAGAAAATTGCACATATGTGTCCAGGGAAAATGAGGTGGGAGATGTACTTGGTTGTGATTTTTTTTTTTTTTTTTTTAAAAAAAAAAAAAATAAATTTTGTTTTTTTTTAAAAAAAAAAAACATGAAATTTGGATTTATCTTGTTTGTCTTTTTATTTTCAGGTCCCACACTACTGTTCCACTTTTTCTATTTCATAAACAGAAATATCCCTTTCCCTTGGCAGCAAGTGATGTCTGATGTGGATATTTCTGATTTCCCACTGTTTCTTTTTTTTTAATTCATCCACAGTGTCCCAGAAAGGGACTTAGTCTACTGTTCAAATACCTGTGGTCTGCTCTTAACTAAATCAATGTTTTCATGACATAAGTGCTTCAAATTGGTGTTGGTGTGGGATTTTTTTGTTTGAGCATTGGGTTTTTTTTGTTGTGGTGTGTTTTTGGGGTTTTTTTTGTTTTTTGGTTTTTTTTAAGTATACTTAGGCGCAAATAGGAAATTAGTCCTTCAGATTTAAATCAAGTTTTCATTTGCATGTTACTGTAAGTAGGCTAAACTTTCCAAACATGTTGTGATTTTCACTGAATCTAGATTGTCTCCTTAGTTTACAAAATACTATTAAAAAGGTAGTGTTAGTTATCTTTGTGAAATACCATTACTAAAATGCTTTTAAGCTTGATTGGATACTAAACATTTTTTCAACAGGTTGTAGGAAGCATGGATGCTCACCCTAATCGTTACTGTGCCACTGTTCGGGTGCAGCAGCACCGCCAAGAAATCATCCAAGATTTAGCTGCCATGGTGAGGGAGTTGCTTATTCAGTTCTACAAATCAACAAGATTTAAACCAACTCGTATAATCTTCTATAGAGATGGTGTTTCTGAGGGGCAGTTTCAACAGGTAATATTTTTTGAGGTCTTGATTATTTAATTTTCTGATAGTGTGGTGGTTTTGCAATACACAGAATTTATCTCTTCCGAATGTAAATTACCACACTTACTCAGAATTTGGGAGTAAAATGAAATTGTTATTTACAAAAGCAGTCTAAATATAAAAGGTAGTAAACATATACCAATACATATATACATATACAACTAGACAATCTTACCAGTAACCCAAACAATGGCAAGGTGGACAAGCAAGCAAGGTCAGAGGGAGAGAAACAGGGAAAAAGGAAGCAAGAGGAGAGCCCAGAAAAAGATGTGCTTCAGACTATATAAGGTTTGCTTTTTTTTTTTTTTTTTGAGACCAATGGAATAGTATAGACACCTTACATTCTCATCAGCCTTTTTGAGAGTACAGTCCATCCCCCTGAATTATCTGAATTCTCTAGGAAATTTTATTTATCATTTGCAATTAAGACACTAGTCTTAACTGTAACAGACAGTAATGTAGGGTTTATTTAGTTGGAATTACAGAGTTAGGAGAAGAAATATATCCTCAGCAAATATTCCCTCAACAAATCTGTATGGTTCTAACCAGGCAGAATGTGGAAAGTGTTATATTTTTGAGTAGCTTTTCTGTAATACTTTCCATTTAAAATACTTCCTTTGCAAAATTAGAAATGATAAAGTATAGTTTCAGCACTCAAGTTCAACGTGTACAACCTACTAAAGATACATTAGACAAAGTGTATCCCTTAAAATTTGGACAGGAAAGAAAAAACAAGCTAATTTTCCAACCTTTTTTTTCACCCAGGATTAATAGATGTTGTGTTTTCACATTGTCACTTCTAAATAATTTCCAATAAAATTGTACAAGTACTTCCTTGTATTATTTTGTTTGCTTACAAGTATCATATCTTATGAAATGTTTATTTCATGTATTTTAAATATATTTACATGCTCTCCTTTCTGATATTTTCATATGCAAGTTAAAAGACAGTGTGTAGTCAGCTTCTCAAAATCCAAAGGAAGGGATTGAGAATCACTTAGTACACTTGAACTAATAAAATAATCTTTCCATGGAATTTTGATTTTTATTTTCCCCTCCATTATGTCACTGTTTTTAGGAGTTTTTAGTTTATAATTAATCTAAATCCAAAGTTGTTGCTTTTCACTTTATTGCAGTTTTCTCTCTTTTGTTGATGCCTGTAGTCTTACATAAAACTCACCAAAACTGGTTGAGCAGTTCTGGGTTTTATCCCTTGTACTAGTCAGAAATAAAACTAGGCTATTTTATGTTCAACCTAACTAAATGCTCATTGATATTTGGCAATTAAAAAGATTTTGGCATACCACTTATTTGTTAGCCCAAGCCCTCATGGTTGCAGCTGAACAAATATGGAACCAGCTCTCACTCGGATCAGGAAAGTGGTCATCTAATTTGTTCTCATTAAGTGATGAAACAAAGCTTTGATACTGGATGCTTTGACATCTCATTACTCTAAGTGACAGTGCAGGAAGGGACATGATAAATTTAAGAGCAATCTGCAAGATAGTTGTCTTTTTATGTTTCTTATGTATCTCTTTGTTTATGATTCAGGTTCTCCATCATGAACTGCTGGCTATCAGAGAAGCTTGCATTAAACTAGAGAAGGATTACCAACCTGGAATCACATTTATAGTAGTTCAGAAAAGACACCACACCAGACTGTTCTGTACAGATAAAAATGAACGGGTATGTTGTAATTGTGACTGAAAAGTATCTAGCAGGCAGCTAAGTTACTCATTGTTTACTGCTCATTTAGGCAGCAAGAGACTTGTTTGGAGAACTACTTAACAGTGAGTGAGATCTTTCTATCTGGAAAGGAATGCTTTCTTTTTAAGTTGCATATAATAAACTGGCAAGAAACTTTTATGAAGTGTTAACAGGATGTGCCTTTCAACAAAATTTCAGGTTTCGTTTCTTTTTTTACCCTCTCGAGGTCTTCATGGGTTGAGATTGATAGTAGTGTAGGGTCTGTAACGTGGATGTAAACATCTGAACAATTGCTTCAGGCACTCTTGGTTGTAAATGGAGATCTGTTAAGTATACCCAACACTTTTTAAGGCACATTTAAACTAATTCTAGCATGAGTAAGTTCATTGGCTTGGTTGCCAATGGGTTGACTCTTGGGTTACCAGCAGGCACTGAAGTTGTTAAAGGTGAGCCCTACACTTTGAGAATACTTTGTTTTCCATTATCACTACCTTTTAATATATCTTAGATGTCTAATGCCTTAGACACGTGGAGCTTTTTCTGGGCATATCAAGTGTCACAAGATGTTACTTGTAATACTGAATGTCTCCCATTTGTTTTGTAAGTGTTTCATAGTTGTTATTGTATCTGTGACCTATTTGGTTCCATTTTTGGTTACTTTGGTTCCTTTCCCAGGGGGATGGAACCAGGCTCTTCTCAATGATGTCCACTGACAGGACACAGGGCAGTGGGTGGAAGCTGAGGCATAGGATGTTTCATGTAAACCTGAGGAGGAAGTTTTTCACTGTGAGGGTGACAGAACACTGGAAGAGAGTGCCCAGGGAGTTCTAGAGTCTCCCTCTCTGGACACATTGATATGTGATCTAGTATGGATGATCCTGTTCTGGCAGGGGGGTTGGACTATAGATGATCTTTCAAGGTTCCTTAACAACCCCTGACATTTTGTGATTCTGTGATTTTTTAAATTTTTTTAAATTTTTTTTTTGGATGGAGAAGAGACTTCCCAAGTCTAGGATGGAGTCATTCCTGTAAATGAATAGTTCCTAATGGCAAACCTTTGTTCACAGATAGGTGTTTTCATGTTCTAGGCTTCAAGGCAATAACTAATAACTTCTAATGCTAACAAGAAGATATTTTTTATATTGATTAACATGCTGTAATTACAGTTGCTAAATTGTTTTGAAGTGTATTTTTAACATTAACTTTGAAGTAAATTGCGAGGGAAGAAGAGGCCCGTCTCAGAAGTATGGATTCACATCTTTCAGGTGTAAACAAGTAAAGTTACAGAGGAGTCACCAGTCCATGAATGGGAAGGGGAAAAGAATTTGACAAATCAGTTGTGGGGAATTCTTTGTTGCATTAATCAAAAAAACTTTATCTTGGTACGTAACTACCAAGATTATTTTGCAGCTGGTGATTCGAGGTTTTGTTGTTGCATTGTTTTGGTTTTTTTTCCCCTTCCTCCTTTGTAGTAGACGCTCCAGATTTTCAGATGAACAGAATTTAAGTTTTGTTAATTCTTGACTTTTTGCTTTTTATGTGCTCTTCTTTCCATGTTGGTGAAAAGAAATAACTTTATGTGCCTTAATGTATTTACATTTTCTGCTCACACAGGTTGGAAAAAGTGGTAACATTCCAGCTGGCACCACAGTGGACACAAAAATCACCCATCCATCAGAGTTTGACTTTTACCTGTGTAGTCATGCTGGTATTCAGGTACAGCACTTTGTATGGGGTGATGACTTTCACAGATAACGCTGGCTGTTAAGTTTTCCCTTTTTCTTTGTGCCAGAGACAAACTTCATCATTTATCTGTATATTTCAGCTTGCCATCTGTGCCATCCACAGTGCTCTTCTGTCATTCTTAAAATCCGAAAGAAATAATGAAACTAAATTGTTATGAAGCATACCTTGTGCATTTAATTTATTGTGCTTTTCTTCTGTCTGTGTGCTGCTTTGAATGGTAGCAATGTAGTTGGACTGTTTTACATAGCTGCCTCTTTCTGTTCCTACAAAACTACTATTACATTTAGGTTGCACACTGTAGTTTCATATTTTTCTTGTGATTTCTTCATCCCAGTCAGAAACAGAAACTATTAAACAACAACACTACTGAAAATAAAAATTTTAGTACTCTTAAAAAAAGCATATTCAACAGGGACACAAGTTAGATAGCTGTGAAGTATTAGTGTTTTGCCTAAAGCTACATTATACAATAGCTTTTTGTCAGATCAGAGTTTCAGAAGAGGAAAGTACATTTCAGTAAGACCATTTAACTTCAGTAACAGGAATGGAATTCTAGGAAATGCAATCTTATCTAAAATGCAAAGACATTAGTTGCATGGGGAGCAAGGAGGGAGGAGGCTGTTTGCCTTTTTAAAAGAAACGTGCTGAACTGATGGGTTTTGAGGAAGGTGGGTTGGAACTACTCACTGGTGGGTTTTGAGGAAGAAGTCCATTTATACTGCAGCTCAGTTGCAGAAGTGAAAGTTTAAAGAGATGATTTTGAAATGGTGAATTACTGTGTGATCTACCTTCAGGGAACAAGCAGACCTTCTCATTACCATGTCCTCTGGGATGACAATCGTTTCTCTTCAGATGAACTGCAGATTCTTACCTACCAGCTGTGTCATACATACGTACGTTGTACACGTTCTGTTTCCATTCCGGCACCAGCATATTATGCACACCTGGTTGCCTTCAGAGCCAGGTATCATCTGGTGGATAAAGAACATGATAGGTGAGTGGCATCACTTTGAACTATTGCAGAATCAAAGGAGAAAGGAATTGTGTCTGTTTATTCTGGGGTCAGTATATTCTCATTTAGCAGTTTGAGGGTAAATCTGAGTTTGCGTTGTAGGGGAAAAAGCAGATGGGTATGCTTCCGTTTTGTTTTTCTGATTCAGAATTTCAGTGGTGTTTTTAAGGGTCAAAAACTTTTGACCATTCTGTTCAAAAGAGATGAATGATATGATAGCAGTTCGTGCAAGGAGAATCAGATTAAATTAGGATTTCTTTCCTCCCCACCCCCAACCTTTGTTTTCTTCCCCCTCCATGTCTATTCTCTTTCAGTGCTGAAGGAAGCCACACATCCGGTCAGAGTAACGGCAGAGATCATCAAGCACTTGCTAAAGCAGTTCAAGTTCATCAGGACACGTTGCGCACTATGTACTTTGCTTGACATGTTTTAATGTTTAGCAACTCAGTACAATTTGAAGTTGGATTCACATCAGACCAGCTGCACTTAGACCAACAGTTACCCAAGCTACGGTAACAACCAGCAATGAGTGATGCATCTTCTTTTTTCTTTCCCATTTGCAAAAAAGCCTTCCGTCCAGAATTTCAGACTTGATTATGAACTGCATTCTTGTACCAAACCCCACTATTGTTGGAAATGTGGTTTGCCAAAAATCTCTAAGCTCCTTGGTATAAAACAGACCCATATTTTATAATTAAATCAAGAACTGTGATTTCAGGGCTTAGGGGAAAAAAAATCAAAAAATAAACAAACAAAAAACCAACTCAACTCACAGAACTCATTCAGTTTCCTTTTCATGGAGTTGCTTTTAATAAGTTGGAAAGATCTAATTCATACTAAAAATTGATGGACTAAAATGCTGCGAATTAGCTTTTAATACAAAGGAGAGCAAAACATTTTTTGACTATGAAGCCGTAATGATTCTAGATGCATTTACAAAATTTTTTTCAAAAGAGAAGTGACAAAATTCTGGTTTTCAGCTGTCTTAACAGAGTTTGTTCTCTGTGTGTCTAAGGGCAAATGTATTTTCTGAAGCTTGTTCTTGAATGTTTTTTATTGTGCTGCATTTGAAAATGTTTTTCATAAACTAAAGAATTTAAAAAACTTGTACCTAAACTTTTAATAGGTCCAATTAGATTGGCAAAAAACCAGTGCCATTTAAGAAAAAAGAAATTGTAAAGAATTAAAAAAAAAAATCATACTGACAGCTAACTTGAGAATTTGTCATACAGGACTGTGACACTTACTTTCCAAAGCCTCTAAAGAATACGGGTCTGTGGTGATAAATACAGTACAATCCTTTTTCACTGTTGTTTGAGTTAATGTAAATTTTATATATGTTTCACAGTATTAATGCGATAGACTAGATGCTATTATTTATTTTTATTTACTAAGGAGTGCTCATTATACTTCCATTTTATCATATCAAGAATGCTTTGGATTTAGAAACTAAAACCTTACTGTGGGGACATTACTATTCAAATGCAAAAAATATGCAATTGACTTTGTGAGCAGTCAGAGACACCTACAGTGCATATTGTATGGCTTGTCCTTTGTAGAAAGGCTCTTGAAGCATGCACACAGCATCGCAGGTTTAATCTGTGCAGTTCAGAGACGCACACAAGACCAACATTCTATGTTCATTCAAGCACAAAACAATTGTATTTTATTTATTTGTTGAATATTGATGAAGCAGGAGCTCTGATAGAGGAGAGTGGCTCACTGTAACTTAGACAAAAGTCAGAGAATCTATGCAGTAAAGATAAATCTTTAGGAAACTGAAGTTTACTTATGAAGGGAGGTGAAACTCTCTTCGTTATGCATAAGGTCAATAGTAAATGTGAGAGTTTTGCCATTCTCTTAGGAGAAGCATTAATTAGAACTGATGATTATTAGACAAATGTTTCTGTTTAGTTTGCACACTGGGTTCATAAAAAACATTATACATATGTAAACCATTGCACTAATTATAATGCCACAGGAAAATGGAAACAGCTTGGGAAACTTGTTTATGCTGACTTAATTTTATTTTTTTTGTAGTGTAACTGAAATAACATGCTAAGAGGCAGGCTTTTAAAATATCATTCTCTTCCACTGATGCATTTTGCTCCACCCTTTTCCTTTTCTTTTAGCAGATACTCAGTCACTGTTTTGAATACATTTACCTCTAGCCACTGAGACAGGCAAGTAGCTTTACCCAGTCTGTGCCATACAGCAGATAGACTGTAGCTGGCTACTGTGGAATAAGCTAGAAAATGCCCAACTTTTGCTGCATTAAGAGTTTTAGGTACATAATTTTGTGCAAGTTCAGATCTTCATCTTGTATCAGTGTGTTGGTTGTTGGTGTTGTTCAGGTGAAATAACAATGTAAAACCTATTAATGAGTAATTGTATTTGTAACATTCTAATTTGGTGGTTAGGCTGTTGGGTCAGGTTTTCTTGGTCATAGTTATGTAAATCCAGACTTTAAATGCTGCTGGTGTAGCAGAAAGGAAATTCCAAATTGTATTATCTTTCTGTGGTCCAACCAGGCTGTACATACCTCTCGTAAAGTACTGCTAAACTGCAAGACCTTTCTATGGTGGGTATGTTGCACTTCTCTGTGCTTTGCTTGAGAGATTACATATTTCAGTGAAGATTTTAATTTGGCAGAGTTTTATATGAGAATTATTTTTTATATGATATAACAAATAGAAAAAAAATCAACCATTTAAAGATACCATTTAGTTTATTTTCTTTTTGTTACTCTGAGACCTCTTGGATGTGAAATCCATCCTCTGCTTTCCTCTTGGTGCAGATCTGGGATAAATGATTTAGGTGGTCATATAGGGTGAGGGGGGCAGAATCTGTCTTGACCTCAAATCTTATTTTTGAAGCATTCTGGGTGTTCAGTGCATCCTATTTAGTATGCGTGCTTTGGGCTGCAAGTCATTGCAGCTCTGTTTTGTGAGAACAGAGAGTTGTTTGGCAGACCCTTAATCTGAGAGTAGCTGATGTCTGTGTATCAGATGAACAGAAATATTGTGTAGCTTTCCTTCCCTGAGTATGAAGAACTTGAGATGGTTAGATGTATTTCAGGCTAGGGACACTCTCACCTTTTACAGATCATTTTAAACCTCTGATGCTGGTAAATATGTTCTGATTTTTTTTTCCCTTCCTTTTCTCTACCCTCACACCCCTACAATTTGTGAATTAGTGAATAATTTAAAGCATTTTTTCTTTTAAAAAAAAAATTAAGTATATGCTTTGAAAAGTATAGTGTGCTCTAAGTGCAGCAGCTATCTTTATAGGAATAAATTACATATTGAGATAGGTCTCTTGTCCAAAAAAAAAAAAAAAAAAGGAAAAACAAAAAAACCCACCATGAACTACTTCCTTACCTCCCACATGTGTTGTAAGAACAGCAATATCTCAGGTAAACACAAAGCTCAAGATGTCTCTCTCTCACACACACATTCCTGCTGTTGAAGTCACAGTTGAGCTAGACAGTTTCAACCACTAAATCACTATGCAGCTCAGGTCAGCAATAACCAAATGTGTGTTACCCTCTGGCACTTGTTTGCTTTTTCAGCCCCTGAAAAGGAGTTGTGTGACTCCTGTTGCAATTTAGCTTGGGGCAGGACTTCATCCCTGCCTTCCTCTTGCTCTCTGTTCTGTACCTGGTAGTGGCCTCTGCTTGATTTCAACCATCAGTGCCAGTGGTCCTGGTGCTTAGCAGTCTCAAAACTGCTAGTAATTGAAGTCTGGTGACAAAAATACCTTACTCCCATTGCAGACATGAGCAGTGTGATGGACAAACTGACCACTACCAACACTACAGGGTTAATTTTTGCTTTAAAGGAGCATGCTTGAGAAATGAACAGATATTAATCAATTGTCTACTATGGATTAGTTCTCTGTGTTTTGTGTGGGGTTTTGTTTGTTTGTTGGTTTTGTTCAGTTTTTGTTTTTTTTAATGAAAATGGTAACACTAGTGAAACACATTCAAAAACTGAAGCAAGTTTTAGAATCTGTCTTCAGAGAGGCTCAAACCTGGCTGGACAGGTGCCTGTGCAGTCTCGATTCACTTTACCTGCTTTAGCCAGGGGACTGGACCAGACATCTCTACCGAACCATTCCAAAACTAATGGTTCTGTAGCAAAACCCCAGAAACTGGCAGCAGCGAATGCAAAATGCTCCTATAGGGACGTGAAAAGTAATATTGGTAAAGATAAAATACTTTAAAGTTGTTTCTTGCTTTTTCTCTTGGTTGGGTGTGGGTTTTTTTGTTTTTTGTTTTGTTTTTTTTTTTTTTTTAATTTTAACATACCAAATCTGATGCAGTAGTTGGATTTGCTTGGTTTTGGAAATTTCTGCTCCAGTGGCTAAATAAAATAAAATGTCCACTCCACCTCTTCTAGCAACCAGGAAAGCATGGTTCCTTCAGAGGAAACATGCTGTTGGGAAATGTTGGAAGTAGCTGGACTTGTCTCTGCCTTATGCGAGTTTGATATTCAGGATAGCCCTATGCAATCTTAACACTTTCAGT
The DNA here is from genome assembly GCA_013396675.1 of Eubucco bourcierii. Classification (NCBI taxonomy): domain Eukaryota; kingdom Metazoa; phylum Chordata; class Aves; order Piciformes; family Ramphastidae; genus Eubucco; species Eubucco bourcierii. The sequence goes on from VWZE01000022.1 coordinate 128,461, forward strand.
TTGTATGTATGCACTGACATATGGGGAGAGATCCCTTGTTTTAATTGAGAACTCCTTGTTTCGGCCTGGCTTGTTTTAGAGTTTTTCAACAACTGTATATGCCTTGTTGAATTAGAGTCAATGATCTTCCACGTTCAGAAAATTTGACATGAATTTGCTTGGCTTTCATCTGTCAGGTTTGATGTGAGTTTGCTGTTTAGCTCTGCTGTTAGGGAACAGGGTTGTATCTTAATCTGCTGGAGTCAGCGTGAAAAATTTACAGGAAACTTCTGCTTAAAACAAGAAATCCATCGTAAGTACTTGTGATCCTCATTCAGGCCCCAGACAGTGTTGTAAAGTTCTAGCTTTAATTCTGGCTCATCAATAACTCCTCAAACCTTTGTCCGTTTTCAACTTCAGTCTCGTTTGCTTGTCAGTGGATCATTTTTATTACTAAGACAAGAGAATATTTCTGTGAGGATTTTGTTTAAAGTTTCAAAGGGTAGGTGTGTGGGGTGGTTATATGTGTGCCCAGATTACTTTCTGAAAAGATGGTAGTTTCTAATCGACTTAATAGGCTTCTGAAACTTAACTAAATTCATACATGTGTGCACAAAGATTTTCTTTGAAATGGAAGGTTGCCGTCTGGATGGCTTTGTGCCATCTGCCACAGCAGCAGATACCTCAGATACAGTAGTGCTGTTTGTCTTGCCTGGAGAAACCCCAATCTTTCTCATGCCAATGCATCTCTTAACAGAGAACAAGGACAACGGGAACGTCTGCGTTAACATTCCCCAACCAACTTTAGTGCTTTGTTATAGTCCTTTTAGTGCACATGCAGATTGTTTCTTTCTGAGGAAGAAAGTTGGTATTTTGAGGTCAGAAGAGGTTGTTTCTGCAGGTCAAGATTATTCAAGACTTTTAAGTGCTAGACCTGCAGGACTGAGACCGTGGCGATTTAGGTGGACATCCTTACCTCTGGATGTAATCCAGTAAACATCTCTGGTGGCATCAGTAACCCATAAGGGACTGGTTTGGTTTTGCTTGGTGGGTTGTTTTTTTTTATTGTTTTTTTTGTCTATGGGAGTTTTGTTGTTGTCATTTGGGTTTTTTTCCCTGGTTTTTTTTCCAAAGAGATCTTTTACGTGTTAAATAAAGGAATGTAAAAATGTTTCACTCAGTGTTTTTCACACTCAGTGTAATAAAATCAGTTTTCCTTTGCTTTTCAATAGTCTTCTACAGTAACATCTCTTTCTGTATTTGTCATGCCGGTGTGGCTTTCTCCATTTCTAATGCACAACAGTACTTCTTTTTTTCACTTTTATGTGACATTTAGCAACATGCTTCTTGATGCATACATGCAATCTTTTCTAAGGAAAACTTAAATTAGAAGGTAATTGCACTGATCGTTTTTCTTTTAAATTTCCTTTTTACTGTAAGACTTCTTTTTTGCATCTGCTGTAGGTGTTTAAAAATACTGTAAATAGTGCTATGTATAGCAAATACTGAAGTTCTGTGGATACCGTTCGTTTATTTTCAGGAATACCATCTTATTTTACAGTATTGATATAGGAGCTTTGCTTTTAATCATTACTATACTTTGTGATTGCATTATGGTATGAATTCAAGGGCACAGTTGTATTACTGCAGTGGAAATATTTAGGGTTCATCTGTATTTATAAAACATTTCTTTCTTCTCTCCTCTATGCACATTTCTTCCACATTGTAAAGGCAGACAGTTCCAAAGCTAGCGCTGTGCTTCTCTGTGTAGTGTTCAAATACCAATCTTTGATCTCGGTGTTAGATGCCTAATAACATTCATGTAACATCTGGACTATTAGCTGTAGCTGTCACGCAGTTTCCTTGATTCTTCCAGCATCTGGTGATCTGGTGCTTGTATCAGGTGAAGAACAGCTAGTCTGTGTGGCAGAATTAGGGGAGGAAGAGGGATTTGGGATCCAAGTTACAATGTCTTAATTTCTGTCCCTCCATAGGTGTGGGAGATTGTTGAGCACTGTAGATATTTTAGTGCTCTGAATGAAGTAACGATGTTGCATCTCTGTCCATGGGAGAAAGCCATCAGTCTGTCCATCAGTAATGGCCTTTTGGTTCTGTAACTATGGGACAGGAGAGACCCAAACTCCATCCCTGTTGTCTACCATTAGGATGGGAAACAGTAAGTTTTTCCTCCTGTTTCTGAGGGTTACTGACTGGAAAGATGTGTTCCTCTGAGATGGTTTTAATCCAAAGGGTGTGTGGTGAGAAGGTGTGTAATTGAGTGTGTTTGGGGTGGCAAATCTGTTTTATTTCATTTAGTGTTTCGCTTGCTTTGTGTCGTTTCTTTGCCTGAAGTGTTAATATGAATGTAAAGGCTTGGCCAAATAACTACAAAGGATGGTTTTGTATTTTGTAATACTCCTTAGTTACCAAGCAGGTGCAATTAAAAGCTACCTCTTAAGTATTCTTCCGCTGATGAATTAATTTTAACATGAACCTACAGCAGCCAGAATGCTCCCAAACAGTGTTTTTACTGTTTTGTTTCCTGCTGGAGAACTAGCAGTGCCATACTGTGATCCTGGACGGCTGCTTGTCACTCCCGTCTTCCTAAGCCTAGATGTGACTTGCTGACGCGAAGTGTAAGAAGGTGTCTGAAATGGTGAACCAAATTGCATGGCTGGCAAGTTCACTGTTATGCAGGGCAACTCAGTAGTAGCAACTGCCTCTCTAACCTGTCCCTTCACTGAGTTTGTCTGCTGTTGTTTTCAAACAAAAAATGTTTTCCTACTTCAGCTGTTGGCTGAGAAATGTCATGCTTGCTTTGACTGAAAATGACATGAAGGTGATTGAAATAGATTTTGAGAATTCGAGGCAAAAAAAAAATAGATATTGAAATATTTTGTGTTTTTTAGATAAGTTGCCCCGAGACTAATAGTGAAAGTACTATATTCCCTGCTTAGATAATTATCAACTTTAAAATGGGGAGGGAAGGGAAACACCCCAAACAAAACACCAAAAAGCAACCCTAAACTTGAGTATGTACATGTTGTGACTATTTACTGTTAGTTATGTGCAAAGCCTTGGCCATGTGAACCTTGAAATAAGTGCACACAGACTAAAGGTGCTTTAAATGACCTGAAATGAAACTGTAGAAACTGTGTTGATGAAATCATATTTTGTTTACAATGACTCTAAACAAGCTTCCTCATTTTATATAATTAACCAATCTGCTGACAAAAATGCTACCTGTCGAAGCACAACATGGTGGTTTGGTTTCATAGCAGTGTTATAGGAGTTAAAAGTAACTGGGCTTTATGCAGCAGAGGTCGGCATCTCAGAAGCAAGTTTGCTGGGATTATATGCTACCTGTAATTTCTTTTTCTTATTTTTTGGGTGTAGACACTAATGAAGCTTACTGATGGTGGGGAGAATTGCTGGACTTCTGACTTTCTGGAAGCCAATTCCTCTTTAGCAATTGTGAGTGAATGACTAAGCTTACTAATAATAGGGTAAAACCTTGAGAGTTTTGTGGTGTTCTCAGATACATTGTAACAAAGCTCCCTCTAATAGGTGAAGTGCAGGGGTTTGCTCTAGGGTGGATAGCTGCTTTTCAGGAAGTATCTCACTACATCTATGATGGATCCATGGACACTAGGGATGTTGTGGCCTTGAAGGGTTGCAGTGTGCAGGTGTGCTGAATGTGCTTCTCTTGAGTGTATCATTGTAAAATGACAGGAATTATGTTGTGTGTTTTATACACTCAGTCTGCAAATCCAAAAGAATGCTTAGAAGTTTGAACAAGGAAAGAGCCCTGTGCTAGATACTTGCCATAGACTAGATTTTAGGTGCTGAATGGAAGAGAAATGCTGTCTGTGCTATGCCAGCTACCTCATCTCTCATGGAAATGAGACAAGGAGGCAATGGGAAAATTTTTCTTACAAAATTGCTAATTAAACAGTTTAAGGTGACAGTTAAACGGTATTCCCTCTGTTTTCCTCTGCAAGAGGTCCCCGAGTGCAGCTTCTCACAGATCCCATGCTGCACAAGTCCATCAGCACCTGTCCCAAAGAGGATTATTGTTAGGCAGTTCCCCCGAGTTGACTTCTGCTTTCAGCTCTCCATATCTGAGAGCTTTGGAACTTGATCAGAGCCCAGACAGGGAATTCGCAGGTGTGAGAGTTTGGCTAGACCTAGTCTTGGTAGTGCTAAGAATGTGGACCTGCAATACAAGATGAGGGCTGTCTGCTGCCTCCATCTAAATATCCTTAGAAGAGTAATTGATTTTATTTTGCCCATGGACTGTCTGTGGCAGTTCTTGGCTGCTTGAAGAGTACCTGTGGCTACCCAAAACATTGCATTATAAATGTGTTAAAGTACATACTGATTTTTCTTGTGAGCGTTGTGAGCACACAGATTTTCTGCCCTGTCACACACATCCACTTAGGTTGTGCTGTTGTGCTGGCCTGTTTTAAGTTTGCTGGGTTTTTTTTCCCTCTGTCTCTAAGGACAACACCAAAAGACCTGCTGGAATAGCAGCTAATCAGAAGCAGGGATCACTGATATTGACTAGTCTGGGAGCAAGCTAAGAAATTTAAAATTTTCTGGCCATTTTTGGGTTGGGTTTTTTTTTGTTTTGTTTTGGTTTTTTTTCAAGTGTGCTTGGCAAGTAGGAGTTGTGAAAAGATTTGCAAGCAGGCTTGGGAGTTTCTAGTGCCCTGGCTGGTGCTCTTTGCATTTGCTTTGTCAGGTTAGATTTCCTGTCATAAAAAAATAAAAAAATACATTTAATGTGAGCTCTATTCTGTATTTTATAGCTTTTCCTGTTTTTTCGAAACCATGAATGGAGGAAGCTTTGCTCATGCAAATTGCAAGTTTTTCCTTGTCATGTACTTGACTCAAAGCAGATCTGGTCTGTGCTGTGTGGGCACCCCTAAATCTCGTTCAGTGGACACTCAATCGTGTGCTGTGTGTAAGGTGGTGCTCACGATGTGGCAGCATAACATGCCATACAAAAGTTTGTTTTTAGATTTCACCAAAGTTAATTCTGCATCAGCTGTGAGATGCTGGTTCTGTGCTATTTAAAGAAAAGGTATTTTGACAGTAATTTTGTTGTTCCTGGTGTTTTCTCATGGAACTTAACAAGACTGAGCTCTTAAATTACTTAGCTCATTTATAAGCGATAACTTCTTTATTTTAGTAAATAACTTGTCTCTAATTGCCTGCCTGACTTGAATCTTTAATTCCTCTCAGTTTTATTTGTCAGTGTTGAATCCCCAGAATGTCTCCCACCAAGAGACTGCTGCATTTTTCAAATTTTTTATTTCTTGGTTTTGGGCAGTAGAAATAATTTGAGTACATGGTGTGGAAGGGTTAGATATTGTGGATTTCTTAATGAAATTTACTCCAGGAATAATTGCCAGTAGACTCTTTGGGCAGGTAAGGCATTTGAGGATGGTGGGGCAAGAAAAGAAGGAAAAGTGGGGGGGAAAAAACCAAATGCCACAAAACTCACCCCAAAAGAAACCTGAAAAAAACACATTCAGTTTCAAAATTACATCTCTTGGAAAATGAATTTTTAAACAGGTGCTATGAGGAACTCTGCCAGAATTCTGTGCTATCCGGAAGAGTGTTACCACTTGCTTTCTGTAGAGTGTTGATAAAGCTTAGTAGATCTTATATATATATATATATGTGTGCGTGTGTGCATGTGTATCCATGTGTGTGTATGGGAGCACACGCATCTGTTAGTGGAAGGAGAGCAGGTCTGTTAATAAAAGATGAAGGCAGCATTTTGCTGAAAAAATTTCACTGACTTCCACACTAATTTTGTTAGTTTGTACAACCTCAAAAATCTCCACCTTTAGGGCAGGTCATAAGTAAAGATCCAGTTCCGGATTCTGTGCAGCCAAGTGGTTAACTTGATCTCAGGAGGGTGAGTTGGAAAATAGAATGTATCAATCAAATATTTTTTATTTTATTTCTCTTCGGATTTTGGTACATTATAGGTATAACTGACATCTATTACAATTTTAATCTTTTGGTTTAGTAGTTTTTCTATTTCTTTAAAAAATTATTTTTATAAACAAACAAAAATCAGTTCAGAAATTTTAATATTGTAAGTGTTCCCTTAAATCAAAATGGTTTTATGGCCATTTAAAGTTTGCTAATTTTTTTGAAAGGTGAAAAAAAAATGATGTTAAGGGCCTCATTTCAAGTGGTACTAAATATATGTTGACTAGGTTGTATGTGTGTTGCATCTGTATTAAGATGTTTTATTCTTGCAATATATAAATGATGTAGTGCTGTTTGGGTAAGAGTAGGACTTGTAATACAAAACACAAACACAAGTACCCTCAACTGACTTTTAAACTAATCAATGGCATTGTAGAATTTACTACATAGATTGTAAGTGTGACTTTATGTTACTCAGATGATGAGGTTTCACGTAGGTGCGTGTAGTTTAAGTACGTTGTATGTATCTTGCTAATGTAGTTTAACTTTTGCATGATGCTGTGTGGCAATGCCACTTTAAATTAAGCCTTAACAAAACGATAAATTGGTCAGATTTTTCTCAGAGTATGCAAAAATACTGTTTAATAAGAGTAGGATGTTCCTATGAAGCTGAACTAGTAGAAAAGGAAGTCTTCTCACCTGAGAAATAAAGGGAAACTTGTAGATCTGTATACTGTGACTGACCTCTTTAGGCACTGGTTGTCACTGTTGCTCTACAGAAACTGTCTCTCTCTGACAGTCTGTTGAAACCAGGCTGTCTCAAACCTCAGCTTTCGCTTTGCTTTTTTGTTGAACATATTCTTCTCCCTCCCCCTGCTAGGAAATCTCTGCCTGAAGGAGGATCGTGATTTAACCCTTGAAATTTACATTGAAAGAAGCCGTTCTTGAGTTCTGTGCTTGCTTCAGATAGTGCCATTGTTTTTCCGCTTCTTAGGACTGACATATAATCCTTAAAACATTTGAAATCGGAGGCAAATAAAGTATTTTGGGGCCCAGCTTTCCTTTTTTTTCCGATTTGGATCTACCTCATTTAAACAGTTGGGTGCTATTTATTCAAATTGTCAATGAGATTGGCAGAACTGACCAAACTGCAGGTGCTGACCAGCCTCTCCTGAGGTGGCACGCTGCGAACCAAACCTCTGGGTGTATTGTTCAGAGAAAACAATATTGTATTTGAGTTTGATTCTTTGTGCCTTTGTGTTTTTCTCCCAGTGCAAAACAATCAAAAGTCATATTCTTTAATTAAAAACAGCAAATTAATTTTAACCACAAAGTTTAAAGAAAAAAAAGCCACAGGAGATAGTTTTAGCAAAGTTCAAAATGTTTTTCAGTGTATCCTCATAAAGTGTACAGTATCACAGCAGACCTAGGCAAGGAGAAATACCCAATAATTTTTTGAAATATGTAGTCCTGACCCTAGAGGCATACATCTGTGTGTATCCATGTCTGCATGCATACACAGCACATGGTTTTGTGTCTGTGTGCGTGGTCAGATTTAAGATGAAGGGATACACATGTAAGGGTGAGGGAGTAAAATATCACTGACTTTTCCAGAGTTTTCTATGTAACAGTTTACAGCTATGTGTAAGTTTTTCTACTATGTGAAAGTTTTTTACTTAAAAAAAATAGTTCCTATTTGGAAAAATGTTATGTTGTGATATGCTGTAATTTTTTTGAAGTTGGGGGGAAAAAATAAAAAAAAAGGAAAAAGAAAAAAAGATTGACTTTTTACCATTACCTACTACAGAGAGGGAATCTTTTCTGTAAATTTGTATTTAGTTTAAATATTAAAGAAAAAAAAAAATCTATATATGGAAATGTAAAAGTGCTGACATTCCATCGTGGCAGGACTTTCAAAGCTGTTTCCTAAGGCTTTCTGCTGCAGAGACACTAGAACAAATGGAAAATGCCTCTGTTAAATGTTTTTATAAAAACTGCTCCATCAGGTCTATACTTAAGCTATATTTTCTAAGGCCTAATCATCCTTTAATATGCTGCATATAAATTATCAGCATGGTTGCACTTTCTCAGTAATAATGTATGCCCTGCAATTGGCTCATGATAAGGACTTTAGTTTTTTAACAAAACAAATAGTACTTTGGGCAGAAGGTAATATTTATATAGGTACCTCAAGAAAAAAAAAAAAGAGCCTGAATATGCTGCATTTTGTTCCTTTGACATTTTTCGTGTAGCATTTGTTTGCTTTTATTTTTTTTTTTTTTAGTAGATTACTAGCTACCTGTTTTGCTTTGGGGGACCCCAGTAGCATTTTAGACCCTTGCTTTCTGTTCTCTCCTGGAATGTAGTATCCTTCCTTCGTTTCATGCAGTAGTTCAGGATAGGATTTGCCCTGCATTGTGTACGCAAGGGGAGGGGGACCACAAGGAAATACACTTTAGGTAGACTTCAGGGAAAGGATACTATAATGCTAAACCAGGCAGTGTGTGTTCTGAAGTCTTAATTTTATTGTATTTTTTTGCTCATACTGCTTTCTTGACTCTTTCCTCAAATACAAGTGTGGAGAGGAGCTACTTGTTAATGTTGGAAAATCAAACTGACCAAGCTTGCCCTGTTGGTTGTTGTTTTGAGGGTGATGGAGAAGCAGCAGGACATGGGCTTGGCCGTGACATGTGCCAAATTGCCCAAATGCCAGCCTTGATAAGAGTTGTGCCCTGTATGAGAGCAGGGTCCATTCTGCTCTCTGTCCGCTTGCTTGTGTGGGTCTGTTGTCTACCTTGTTCCTTTCCGAGTCAGTAAAAATCTGAAAGTGTGCAGAGATGGGGAATTTCTTTGAGAACTGTTGAAGGAAGCTTCAAAGGCTGTGAAACTGAGCATTTATTGTCATGTTTTTAAGCTTAGGGTGGGTCCTTTTCCAAGTTTGTTTTATAGCTTGCAAGGTGAAATAGTTTGCACTACTTTTGCAATAAACTCATGAAAAACCTAACAGTTTCTGTTTTGGTTTCTTACTGTATATATACAATTAATACTAAAGATTTAGCCTAGTGTTTTTCACCTCAAAACATAAGACTTGTAACAAGCTCAGAATGCTGTAATTCCTGACAAAATAATGATGTGAATGATATTTTATAAAGTTATTTTGTATGGTGTCAATTTTGGTTTTGCCTCATAGTATGTCAATAAAATAAGAATCCTCATCTTTACAAGTCCTTGTTTGATGTCATTTTATTTAACTCTACCATTTCCCACAGTTAGGGGTTTTTGTTCCCATGAGGACACAGCAAGACATACGTATTCACAGCCTAAGTAATTTTCCATGATGAGCAGAGAAGAGCAGTGGGAGAATATCTCCTAGGCAGGGAGCTACAGAGTGCCACTGGACAGAATGAATCCCATTACATGGTTAAGAAGTCTCTGTGTGCTGTGCTAATAGCTGTTAGATTGAAGCGTTGGTGCCATGATTTTTTTGCTGCCAGAGGTCAGAGTCAAATCTAAAAATGCTGATCATTTAGTCTGTAGTTCAGAAACTGTTGTTAAAAGTCCCAGTGTCAGACTGGAGATAGTTGAAGAGCACAGATTGTTTATGCTGCACCAAATCCTGCTCTGTCAAATTGCAATCCCAATGTAAACCGTGCTGGTCTGGAGGCTTTGCCTCTGACACGATCTCTGTTGCCAGAAGCTCAAAAAGTTCTGCTAGTGCCATGGACGCCCACCCTTGTATTGCACCACTCTGGTATGTTTCTGTGGGCACTTTCCTGCTCTGTGCCCAGATACCCAGAGGCAAGGCATGTTGCTTTTAACTGTGTTACAGGTTGTGATCCTGAAGCTATTTCTGGGAGGTCAGTATTTTGGAAACCACTTGCTTTGAAGTGCCATCTTTTGTTGCTTCCTGGGTGAGCACCTGCAGGGTTCAGTGTTTAAGAAGTATGTAGATAGAATCATAGAATCAACCAGGTTGGAAGAGACCTCCAAGATCATCCAGTCCAACCTATCACCCAGCCCTTGCCAGTCAACTAGACCATGGCACTAAGTGCCTCATCCAGTCTTTTTCTTGAACACCTCCAGGGACAGTGACTCCACCACCTCCCTGGGCAGCCCATTCCAATGGCAAATCACTCTGTCAAGAACTTCTTCCTAATGCCCAGCCTATACCTTCTCAGGCACAACTTGAGACTGTGTCCCCTTGTTCTTTTGTTGGTTCCTGGGAGAAAAGACTGACTCCCACCTGGCTACAACCTTCTTTCAGGTAATTGTAGACAGCAATGAGGTCACCCCTGAGCCTCCTCCATGCTAAACACCTCCAGTTCCCTCAGCCTCTCCTCACAGGGCTGTGCTCCAGGCCCCTCACCAGCTTCATCGCCCTTCTCTGGACATGTTCCAGTACCTCAACATCTCCCTTGAACTGAGTGGCCCAGGACAGGATACAGTATTTAGGGTGTGTCCTGACCAGGGCTGAATACAGGGGAAGAATAACCTCCCTTGTTCTGCTGGCCACACTGTTCCTGATACAGGCTAAGATGCCATTGGCTCTCCTGAGCACACTGCTGCCTCATGTTCAGGTACTATCTACCAGCACCCCCAGGTCCCTTTCTGTCTGGCTGCTCTCCAGCCACTCTGTCCCCAGCCTGTAGCACTGCTTGGGTTTGTTGTGGACAAAGTGTAGAACCCTGCACTTAGCCTTGTTAAATCTCATCCCATTGGCCTCTGCCCATCCATCCAGCTTGTCCAGGTCCCTCTGCAGAGCCCTCCTACCCTCCAACAGATCCACACCTGCTCATAACTTGGTGTCATCTGCCATCTGACTGATGCTGGACTCAATCCCCTGGTCCAGACCATCAGTAAAGATAATTAACAGGACTCGGCCCAGCACAGATCCCTTGGGGACACCACGAGTGACTGGCTGCCAACTGGGTGTGGATACTATAAGGCATATGTGGACACTATAAGGCATCAAGTGATGTAGGATATAAATAAGAATTGCAAGTATGCTGAGGAGCTCCTGTTGGGGAGCCCAAGCCTGCAAAGACTGATTAGTACTGAGTAACATGAAGTCAAGTCACAGCTGCCTCTTCCATTTCAGGCTGAGCTTTACTTTTTTTTAACTTGTTTATGAAATGCTGCTTTGAATTGGACATGGTTTTGTTCTGTGCCAAGCTCTTGGGGAAAACAAATACCACCTACTGGTCTTGATGGCAGCAAACTTTGGCAGATTGAAGGCCTTGGAGATGGCCTTGGCAATGTTTGGCAGCTCTGAAGTCCCCATCAAGGACTTTGGCTGAATGAATCCAGACGGGTGTTCAAATTCCTGTGGCCTCGCTAATTAACAGAATATGGTCATCATCCCACAGGAAACTTCTAAGAGGGATGAAATATGGTAATTTATACTTTGTGACCACAGTTCTTTTGTCATATTTGCAAGCTTAGAAAGTCCCATCTCCTTTGAACAGCCTTAGCTGGGTGGGTGAGAATCTCGTAAGCTACTACTGGGGGAAAAAATAATAGAAATATGTATGTAATAATAGATTCATCCTGGAAAGTGTTCCCTAGGCTGTGTTCCACTGTCTAAAATCTCTGAAGACTTCAAACAGGCTAAGATATCCCTTGTTGTGCCCCCAGCTTCCTGCCTGCCTCACAGCAGGCCTCACTGCAGAGCAGGAACATTCAGCAACTGTAAATTCTGAATACTACAAAGCAGAAGCAATGTGATTGGCAAGCAAAGCTGGCTGCTTCCCACCACAAAGCCCTGCAGAGAGTGCCTGTAATTTCATTGAGATTTAACTGCTTATAGTGGTTTCTCATATGAGATATGGATAGATAGGCTGGGGTGGTTGTGACTAAAATGCAGGGCCTGACATGTTGTCCCCTAGCTTTGATTCATAAGCAGTAAGCTCCTTGTCTGAAAGGCTGGTAGAAGGAAAAAAAAAAAAAAAGTCCTTTTAAGTCCACAGGGGCAGTTGTGGCAAAGCAGAAGGATCACAAAAGACCAAGCAATGCAGAACCTGCTTGAGCCCTTCAACAGCAATGGAGAGCTTGGTGCTGCTGGGGAAGAAAACTCTGAAGTCTAAGAGAAGATCAAAACAATCACTTCCCTGCTTACCCATGGTTTCAGCTGTATAGTTCGGTGAAGGCTGGGCAGGTTATCCAGTTGCACGGTAAGACACAGGCTCTGTGCTTTGTTTTGCTTAAATGCCCCTCAGTCACTTTCAGAATCAGCCTGAGAAAGCTCATCTTAAATGACATCGTTTGTAGCTGCAGCTTCATATTGGCTTTGACTGTAACCTCTTATTTCCTGCAAGGGATAAAAAGTGTGCTGCAGGTGGACTGAGATTTATCACTTGCAGTCTTACAATAGTGTCCATTAAAAATTATGCAAGATTAATAACTGATGTTAATTTTGATATCCAGGCAAAGATTGTTAATAACTATGAAAATTGTTTATTAACATTAAATTTAGTCAGAAAACTTATTTACAGTGTTTGAAATGCATAGTTTGGATATTTATGCACACAGGGAACAGGCAAAACTAGAACACTTTAAGAAATAACTAGCAAATGTAAACATTAAACTTAAAACTGTAAAGAGGTTCTTAGTTTCAATTATACCTCTTGCCCACCAGGGGACATGAGAGGCTTTCTGCTAGTGAGGCAGGAAGACACAATAGAATCTAGTTGCAGAATTTCGTAGAGAGAGGCTTTGAATATTTACTCACGAAATTAGCTCCCGACTTGTGGGTCTTAGCTACAGCTTCAGACAGCAGCCAAACACTTTCAGGGAGTTCTGTCGCTGTCTTGTTAGCTGCTGAGGCTTTGATTCTTTCCAGACTCTATCAAGGATGGGGGAGAAGGCAGACAATCTGTGACCTGGTCCTGGCCCCTCTCGGATGATCTGTGTGTCCCTTCCAGGACTTCCCAGTGTTGGGAGGAGGCTTCCAGGTGTAGGCAAGATCTCTTGCAGATGTGCAGTCTTGGCATGGGTGTCACACTGGATATGCAGGCCTATTGCATGGAGGCATTTAGAGCCTGTTCCTGGTAAACTCAAAGCAGTATAGTTTCCAGGCAGATAAGTCCAAAGCTTCCTATTAAGCAGCAGGACTAATTTATAGTTAGCACAGCATAATGCTGTAGAAGGCAATGGCAGAATCACTGCCAGAAGCAGAAAGTATGTTAAGGCAGACAATGGCTGTAACAACAAGCAAGCATGTTGTCTTTACTGCTCATCTATCAACGCAGCCCGGGGCTAATGGGCCTTTGGACACAGAACAGGCAATCAGAATGGCAGTTAGTCAAGTTTGACCATATTAGGTGAAACCATAGGCTTGGTTTACCTAAATTTGGGAAAAACAAAGGCCTTGCACGAGGCAGGCACAAGCCAAATGTATGTACAGGAGTAAAACAAGTCTGTGCAAGTGAGGGTCCTTAGACTCAATGGCTCCAGGTCCTTTGTCCTCTTTCCAGTGGTTGCTTCTCCCATCAGCAGAAAGAGAGAGCAGTAAAACATGTCTGGCCAAGTCAGGACATGTTCTGGCCTGTTTAGGCCTACCATAAGTGTTCCACTGCACTGGCTGCTGTTTGTGCATCTCATCTCACTTGAGAGGCATTGCCATGTGTGTGGACCGGTGCCAATGTGCTTGTTTCGCATTTCTGGTTGTGGAGGGTTCTGGTTGGGGCTGGATGCACCCTGAACTGCTCACTCCCCATCCTAACTGGGACAGTGGGAGACAATAGGATGAGAAAGCTCATGAGCTTAAGCAAAGATAAGGAAGACCACTTACCACTCAGTGTCAATGGTCAAACAGACTTGACTTAGGGAAGATAAAATTTACTGCCAATTATAATTGTTACAAACTTTTTCCCCACTTAAAACTTAACCTTAATGTCTTTACCTCAAAATACATGTGCCCAGCATTAAGATCATTTTGCTGGAGCTGTTTGAGGTAATTTTATTCTTCAGATGTGACCCACCTAATGTAACTATGGGCAGCTCTTGTTTGGCCTTTGCCATAGTACCAGTGAGCTAAGCAATGGAGATGCCAACTCTGAGATCAGGCTATTCATCTGTGACTCTTTAACACAACTGGTGTGATGATGAATGGTTGATGGGTCCACAACGATTTTACCCCTTTGCCCTCTACCTTTTTTATGCTACAGAGTTAACCAATCGATTGTGTGCTGGAGCAGAAGCAGCTTTTTTTTCTTTTTTCCTCCTAAATATGATGAGCATAAACCCACTAAGTGTTGAGCAATGCCACATCATTTACAGATCCTACTGCAGGCTAGCTCCTCCTCCCAGATACACAGCATTCAATCCTCAGTTTCCAGCAGATTTCCATGTACTTTTAATATATTAAAAAAAAGAAAAGCAGTCCTTTCAACAATAGTATAGTTCTGCATTCCCACGTGGGAGTTTCTTGAGGGATAAAGAACCACTTGGCACTCGCTGCAGCATTCCTGATACAATTTTCGTTCATGCTAACTTGGGGGGAAAAAATGGAAAAAAAATATGGAGCACCATACTTCGACCTTTTAAATTAAGAACAAGAGCATTTCTTATGTGACTCAGAAGTTTTACTCCTCTGAGCATCTGATCTTACTTGCTGAACCCTATGTTTGCTTTCTTAGAACAAATCTAGTGTGCTGAATTGATGAAGGTGCTGGACCTTTCTGCCCTTGAAGAATTTGCTGTATTTTGTGCCTTCACCCCAATTTTCTTGAGAAATCTCCGTTCCTGACTGACTCAGGGGAGACTGCTGCTCAACTTTTTGGAGTGGGAGGTTTTCTCCCTCAGTAATGTTCCCATACTTACACGGGGCATTCTCCACACCCAGGGGGACATCATCACTTCTCCATCATTCTGACTGACCACGCAGCTGTGCAACCGTAGCTGTGTATCAGCAGACTGCTGCTTAAAACAGCTAAGGTTCTCAAAGCAGACTAGATCTAGTTAGGATTACTGACAGAGACTTCAAAGCATCCCTCAGCCTTCTGTCCCTCCTTCCTTCCTGGAAGGATGAACAGTGAGTATGCTAGGCTCGTGTGCTGCTCATGGACGCAATGAAGCTGGAAAAAAATGGAGAGAGTCTCTGCAATCATTGTCACTTTTCATACAAAACATTTATTGCAAAAAGTTGCATATAAAGCTCTATGCAGGACGGCTGCCATTTCTGTAGTAGAAAAAAAACACAAAAAAATACCGAAGGAAAAATCCAGCTCTGTCATTTGAATGGTCAAAGGGTTGCTCATTCTCAACAATTCACACGTGAGGGACTTCAACGTGCATTTTGGTAGAAGCCCATTGACAAATTGCAGAAGAGTTCACTAAAGAAAAAGGTTCTAGCTGTACATATTTACATATTATCTAACACACATCCTTTTGATCACCACAGCCACACAACCACATTAGCACTTGACTGGGTTTCATCCTCTGCCCTGTTTCTGTGCCAACGTGGCTATTTAGGGTGTGTTACAGAAGTAGCTGTTTTTACAGAAGACTTTTTTAATGGGCTTGGTCCATTGCTAATGCCCTGGCACTGTTCCAGAAAACAGAAGGAGGGTTTAATTTGCTCTCCCAGAAGAGGGCTGAAGATAGTAGATACTTATGTTTAAAACACCTCACCTTATCTTCCACTCTGAAAAGAAACACTAACTGGAGAGAGATTCCCTTCTAGTCTGAGGGTGAAAGAGCTTTTGGACTGAAAGCTGCCTGGAAGAAATTTTGAATTTGGGTAATGATTGTCTGAAGAAGTTACTATAAATGATCTGAGCAAATTCTGTTGCCAGATTTACATCAGCTTGTCTTATCCCACCACGGTTCTGAGGGAAGAATTCCATTCTTCAGTAAGTATAATGTTCAGTTCTAAGCTTCTTAAAGCAAAAGCAGATGGCTCAGTATATAAATATATCCAGCATCTGGATTCTTAGTCACAAAAATAACATTCTTTACACAATAAAAAAATGGATCAACTATGAAACAGTTCTCTATTAAGTTCTAATATCTTCAACAGCTTCGTCTTCTTCCTCATCTTCATCACCTTCCCCCACTTCTCCATCTCGCTTCTCTTTTTCAAGCATTTTTAGGTATTTGCTAGCTAGGATCTTCTTCGGCAAGATATCTAGAAGGCAGAATTCTTTCTTTTTTAGTCAGTTTGAATACTTTTATTGCCTTATTAGTACTGCTGCATCCATACCACTATTGCAGTTAAATAAAAAAGATGATCTATTAAAAACATAATTATTTAAGTGAATAACCAGATTAGTTAGCCTGACCTATACAGCTGTAAAAGAACAAAAGGGAAATACCCACTTATGGTACAACTAACCAAGATGAAGAATATATTTTATGACTGATTAATGGAAACTTTCTTTACTCTCTGTTACTGTATGTTACTTATGTAAAATAGTGCTCAGCTACTCAATGCCTTAGATTCAGCAAGCCAACCATCTCATTCATGATTTGTAGAAACAGTTTTTCTGCATTAAGATACTTGTTCAGAGCAGTACTTACGGACCTGAGACAAAGCAGAACTGCTCTTAAAGTATGTCCACAAGGACATTCTGCTCAGCAGAAATGCTCTTAAAGTATGTCCACAAGGAACCCAGAGAAAGACAGGGCTAAGAATATCTTATTCTTGACCTATATCCTATGCCCATACCTTTTCTGAGCTGAGTGTTAGAACAAAAATCTAAGTATTAGTTAAAACTGTGTGCACACTCAGACGTGTATATATATACACAAGAGAGGAACATCACCATGAACCACTTGGAGATGTAACAAGAATTACAGATTTAAATGTGTCATTCTGGGACCACGTTTCTTACAGAAAGATGTACAGTGATCATGTTTCATGAGCTGAAGGCTTGCAGATGGAGTTGTTGGAATTTAAGAAATGCTTAAGGCAACATGCTGAGAACTAATTAGCTTTGTACAATTTTGAAGCACTAGAAAAATCCTCATTCACAAAGACATATTCTCAGTGATGTATTTTATGAGTTCCAGTTGAATGTCATGGAGATTAATGACGAGTAGAACTATGTTCTCAGAAAACAATTCAAGAGCAAGATTACATTTTCCCAATTACATACTGAAGTTACCACAGATACCTGCAAGGAACTGAAAGGTCTCACACTCTTCTGCAGTATGAGACAGGTCACTGTAAGTTAGAGCGTTCTTCTCCTTGCCTCTGCCATGTTTGTAGGAGTATGTAGCCAAATACTGAACAAAAAGCTCCTAAAAATTAAAAGAAAAGCAACCAGTCAAACGATGAGTTTACAGACGTAGTTGGCAGTGGACCTCTTTGATCCCTATTTAAAGGCACAAGCACCATATTTAGCTGCACCTATCCTGGGCACCGTGCAGACACTGGCTTCAGAAAAGCTCAAGGATAGGATACCGCTGCATCTCCTTGGAGCACTTACTGGAAGCTTGGGTTCTTGCACGTAACTTAATTTGTGCTGTTCTACAGCCCAGCAAAGGTCACTCTGGCTCAGAAAGCAAGACAGTTACCATTTGCACACGGGTTAATCTATACCAAGGAACAGTAGTGTAAATAAGAATCCCCTGTACGGCTCTCAGACTGGGACCTCCGCTGGGCAGGACGACGCCCAAACCCCCTTCTGCACAGCGGGAGCCTGAAGCCTGATGCTCCATCGCCGATAAGACCCAGGCAGGAGATGGCGAGGGGCGAGAGTCGCTCGCTGAGGACGAGCCCCCACCAATACAGAGCGGCTGCGGCCTGTGAGAGAAGCGACACGGGAGCCCAGCCGGAGGCTGAGGTCCCTCAGGGAGACACAGGCCAAGCAAGGCGGGGAAGAAGCCGGGTCGGCCGAGAGAGAAGGAAGAGGGAGCCGGTACCGTGGCTTTGGCGGTGAGGAACAGCGCATCCTGGTTGATGCTGGAGACCTCCGGCGAGCTCTTCATGATCACGCGGATACGCGATAAGGGTAGCGACACCAACCGGTTCTCTCCGCCACTCAACCTCGCCGCCATCTTTCCCTGGCCGGCTCCGGCTCTTCACACCCCATTCACCCGGTAAGAACGCCCCGCCTTCGCATAGCCCGCTGGGAGCTGTAGTCCTCGGACATCAATGGAGATGCCGCCCCTTGCCACGGCCTGCCACGGCGGGACTACAACTTCCATGGAGTGCCGACCTCCCGCTCGTTCGCCGAGCAGCGGGAGAACTACAAGTCCCGCGAAGCAGTCTTGCCTGGTTCCTTCCTTATCCTCGGGTCGGGGGTTTGCGGCCCCTGGTAGCCGAGGCCGTCGGGAATGCGGAGTTTTCTTAGCTGGCTCTGCGGGCAGGGATGCTGGGCGGGTTTCCATAGGGTTGGGGGTGTTCAGGTCTTCCTTGGATGAGCCCTGCCGCTGAGCTCCAGACTAGCACCCGAGTTTTGGGGACTTGTTTTTAATAGCAAAGGGGCTCATCCTATATGTAGTCTAATTAAAAGACAATGGCTACAAAGTTAACTCGAACTGTAATTACAGGCTGCTAAATACGTCTCGCTGCTGTAGTACAGGAAAAGGAACTGCTGTCTGGTAATCCTGACACTTCTCGGAGGTATGTTGGAAGTGTGGAGAGCACATGTAAACTATTAAGTGATTATCAGTCTGTGTCTTTACTATTAACACATTTCCCACAGAGTATTAATGCAATCTGTCTACTGTGTAGGTAGCTTGTAAAATGCTTATGGATAATAAGCCTGCAGAAGGCAACTGGATGTTGTTACTGGTAGCGTTGGTCCCAGAAGTTTATCTCACCCTGTTTGGGCAAGGGCTGCTGTACTTCCACTCAGTAGGAGCAACATGGCATTCTGGGACATGGTTTAGTGGACATGGTGGTGTTGGGTTGATAGTTTGACTCAATAATATTGAAGTTTTTTTTTCAGCCAAAATAATTCTGTGATTCTATGGGAGCTGAGTTAGCACGTCCAGAAATGGTGATGCATAGTTTGCATTTCACTAATAGCTTAAATAAGGAATTTCCAATATGCTTTCAAACAACATGCCTGACTATTTGTAAGAAGTCTGCTGAGTTGGGCAGAAAGGGATGTACCCATAAATAATAATGTTGAATGGAAAGTACAAGGAGTTTGTTAACTATTACAAGGTTATATAGAATTTGCCCAGTACATAAAACTAAGGCTTTCCTATGTATGACACTAATTTATTAATAAAAGATAGCATCCTAAGTGGTTGTAAGCACTTTAGCTCAAGGATCGTACAGTGATGTCTTCACTGCCATCAGTTTCAGCATTGCTCTATGTGGAGATGTCTTTTACAGTTAGCTATTGCTGATAATTTACATATCTTAGATTGTATAATTCCCTTAATTCTGTTGAGGTTACAACCTCTCCGAGGCCATTCTAAGTTGTATCTGAAGTGGAGCATAATGTCCTGTGATGCTATGAGGGATATCTAGCAGGCTCGATTTTTCCTTACCATCTTGTGACATCTTGTGGTAACAGTTGACATTACTGCCACAAAGAATTTCTTATAACACTGGAGTCTTTCATTATTTTAACACACATATAAACACCATTATGCTAAGATTTCTGGAGCGTTGTGTTCAGGTCTGGGCTCCCCGGTTCAAGAGAGACAGGGAACTACTGAAGAGCATCCAACAGGAGACCCCAAAGATGATGAGGGGAGCAGAGCATCTCTCTTATAAGGAAAGGCTGACAGACCTGGACATTTTTAGCATGGAAAAGAGGAGACTAGCAGATTATCTTCTCAATGCTGAATAATACCTAAAGGGTGGTGAAGAGGATGGTGGTGGGCTCTTTTCAGTGGTGCCCCGTGATAGACAGGAGGTAATGGGTACAAACTAGAACACTGGTTTAACTTAAGGAAAAAAAAATCTTTACTTTGAGGGTGAAGGAGCACTGGATCAGCACTCCCTCCTCTGAGGAGGAGACTGAAAACCCATTTGGAAGTGCTCCCATGCAACCTGATATGTCAACATGGAAGGCAGTTGGACTCCATGATCTCCAGAGGTCGCTTCCAACTCGTACCATTCTGTGATATATGTTATTTGTCCTGTATGTAATAAACTGATACGTTTGAGCCAAGGGTGTGCTGCATTTTTGATTTGTCACCTAGCAGTCGATTTTGCGGAGCCAAAGCAAAGCAAGTAGCTTTAATCCGCGTGGATGGGCCTTGCACATTGGGTAGAGGACGCCTTTTGGGGACTACAGTATAACTGTTGAAACGCCCGGTGGCGAAAGACAGCGGACAGCCAAGCGTCTCAGCCGCTCCCTCTCACAGAAAGCCAAGCAACTCACAGGCCCTCAGAGCGAACCCAACAGGCCTCACCCGCGAGCCGCCCGCGCCGCCTGCCGCTCTGCACATGTGCGGCGCTCCTGCGGCAAGGCGGGGCTGCGAGCGCACATTGCCGTCAGTTCCGCCGCGCACCGCCCCTGCCCGCCCCTCGCGTCCGGAGCAGGAGGAGGCGGGGCGGTTCCTGTCCCGGCTGTGAGTCTCTCGTACCCCCAACGCGTAGCCTGCTCAGGAGCCCGCGCTTATTTTGAGTTGGCTGCTCCCTTCCCTACCTTTCCTGAGAGGCTTTGCCCCTTCCCAGTGCCCCTACAGTGGTTTCTCTGGGCCTCCCCTCTCCTTGCTCCTCAGTCCCCTTCCTGACAGGGTGAGGGGGGAGTGTGCGCGCGCGCCGCGCCTCCTCAGGAATTGTCTCTCGTTTTAAAACTTATTTTTTTTCTCCTTCTAAACTTCGCCGCGTCCAATGCGGGCATCTGACCGGGGAGAGGGAAGCCGGGGAAGCGGAGCGCTGCGCAGGGTGAAGCCTTCCCTTCATGCCTGCCCGCTGCGGCGGGACGCGGCGCTCCACGGAGTTGGGAGGGGCGGGATGGGCAGTGGGGGCAGGGCGCTGCGCTTTGGGCTGACGCTTAGCCGGTGGGGTGGGGGGATCTTGGCATTGTCAGGAGTTCTGAGGAGCCCCTTCTCTGCGAACAGTTGCTGCTCTGCCATCTGTGCTTCCGGGCTGCAAACTCCGCTAGCAGTTTCTTGCTTTTGGTCTTTTTTTTTTTTTGTTTGNTTTTTTGTTTTCTTACGGTTGTTGGGGGTTTGTTGTTGTTTGTGTTGTATGTGCGTTTTAGAAGTGCTTTGGAGCTGAAATCCTCCAAAGGACCTGTGTGGTCCGGGAGTTCTCGGAGGAAAGACATGAGGGCTTAGCTATGCACGTTTTCATTCATGACACAGCTGCAGTACTATCAATTTCAGATAGGTCAAGAGAGATGGAATTATAAATATTTATAAGTAGAAAACATTACTTGGCCCTTCGGATGAGCTTGCATGTGTTTTGAGAAAATAATGATTTCCCTTTTCTTAAAAATTAAGTGTTCAAGACCTGGCCATGTGTTATCACTGACAGCTGCATAAAATTTGGTCGTTCTGCAGTGGTGTTGGTTTATATCTCCCCTCACACAATTTCCCGTGTTTTTCCCAAAAGGTGTTGTGGAGACAGCCCGGGGAGCCTGAGTTTGGAAGGACATCTCTCCTGAGGTGGTGCTTCAGCAAGCCTTTAGTCAGTGACTGTAAGGTGCTCTCTGCTGCCCCATGTGTTGGGTTGGCTTGTGTAGTTAGTTGCACAGTGAATGAGACTGATTCGGTTGGAAAGTCCTAATTTACTAAGACGAGAACGTGCCTTGTATAACTTTGTCGGTAGGCTGCATGATTGAAGATTTAGTAAAATAATGAAGGAAAGTATTAGTTATGCACAGTTGTACAGTATCACAGTTATACAGGATGTAGAAGTGTTTAGCATCAAAGTCTTGGTTTGTTTTACAACTGTATGTACTTCTGAATGTTTAAAAGTTTTTTGTTTTTTTTTTTTGATAGCCCGCAGTTGATGCAAAATGAGTGTGCCTGACTACATGCAGTGTGCTGAGGATCACCAGACTCTCCTGGTTGTGGTTCAGCCAATTGGTATCGTACCTGAAGAGAGCTTTTTCAGGATCTACAAGAGAATTTCAGCAGTGAGTCAAGTTAACGTGCGTGACTCGCAGCGTGTGTTGTATATCCGTTACAGGCACCATTATCCACCTGAGAACAATGAATGGGGAGATTTTCAGACACACAGAAAAGTTGTGGGCCTGATAACTATTACAGACTGTACTTCTGCAAAGGACTGGCCTCAGACTTTTGAAAAGTTCCACCTTCAAAAGGAGATGTATGGTTCTACTCTGTATGATTCCCGGTTGTTTGTCTTTGGGCTTCAAGGAGAGATTGCAGAGCAACCGCGCACAGATGTGGCCTTTTATCCCAGTTATGAAGAGTGTGACACTGTGGAGAAAAGAATAGAAGATTTTATTGAATCCCTCTTTATAGTACTGGAGTCAAAGCGGCTTGACAGAGCCACTGATAAGTCTGGAGACAAAATCCCGCTCTTGTGTGTTCCTTTTGAGAAGAAGGATTTTGTAGGTCTGGATACTGATAGTAGGTAAGCAGCTACCTTTTTCATCTCACAAGTCTTGAAGGAACATGTGGCAGTTGCTGGACTTCAGAATAAGCCTTTTAAAAAGGACTAAGCAGACTTTGCTAAGCTAGAGGTTATACCCCTGTGTTACTGTGTATGTCTGACTGTTTAATTTGTAGTCTGACCATATGTGATGTTTTGAGTTTATGCATTGTATATGTGTGTGTATGTATATATATTTATATACACACACACATATTTAGTTTCTGAGGCTAATCAAATAGTAGGAAGAAGTCCTAAGAAAGATTTGACAGATTCTGTCATGAAGAGCCTTTGCTGGAAAGTTTCAGATGGTTTATAGATCTACAATATTAATAAAGAAATTCAATTAACATCAATGAAAAATAATTTTATATTATGTAGTATCTGACTAATCCTACTTACTGTGTTTTGTTTGTTTGTTTTTCCTAAGACTGTTTACTTTTTCATCCTATGAAACAGTGACCATTTGTCTTGGTGACCAAGTCCTGCCTCATTGCCTGTCTTTTGTTTTTATTTAATTAGTTTATATTCTTGACTTGTCTTGTTTTGCTACCATTCTTCTCACAACTGTTATGTTCAATTTTGTGTATGTTACATATAATCTTGTGGTTTTGTTTCATCCTCATACTTTTCCTTCCTGAATATTCACATGCTCAGTTTTCAGATTTCTGTTAAATGGTGCTTGTGTTAGGGATTAGTAATTCTGGTTTGGTAGCTACAGGCAGGTGTGAAACGCCCTTGTTTACAGTCAGAGTCAAAGCATAGAAGCAGCCATCCTTTTGTCTTGGAAAACACAGATCTGTGGAAGCCTCATCAAATACACAGTATGCATGGGAACAGTGCCTTTCATATCTGTCTTGTACTACTAGGATTGCCAGCCGTGGTTATTGTGTGTAAAAGCTCAAGTGCTTCTGGGCAGGGTTCTCCAGAACTATCCAGGAAGGTTTGCAAAGCTATCTGATCATGTTAATTACTTTGGCCTGCATAATTCTAGCCTGAGAATCTCTGTATAAGGATGTGATATACTTGAATAAAGTAGTCTTAAGTTTGTCAATAGTTTGAAGCTCTCCATTAAATTCTCTCTGATTGCTTGAAGGACCAATAGTACCTTTCTCCCTTGCTCCTGGTCCTCCTTGTTGGTGAGCAGTTGAACTTGCTTACTGAATGGTGTGCCCTACTTGAACTACTCTTAGTGTTCTGATTAGTCCGTACACTATTCAACTTTTGTTAGTGTTATAAATTCTTAACATTAGTCTGCATAGATGGTCAAGTTTTGTAGACTGGATGAGGCCTTTTGGAATCTTGGCTTTAATTACTTTGTTTACGTGATTTGTGTTTGTATATAATCCCCAAGTTTTCCTATTCCAGTTAGCTAGGAAAACTGAAAATCTGGAGACCACAATTAATTATGCTATTTAATGATATCTTCTAAACACTAATGCTTCCAAATTGTACTTGGGAAGTCAGTTCCTTACATAAGTTAGTTGTGAGCAATGGCTGTACTGTAGCTAGCAGCTAAGTATTTCCTGTGAAGTTCTGACCTGATTGGGAACTCCAGTATGTTTGTCCACTCACATCCAGGAAGCTATTTCTGTACTTGCGCTGAAGAGTTGAAACAGATTTAGTTTGATGCTCGAAACCTTGGTAAAACAGGAGATATATGACCCTGGTTCTGTAAACACAGTTAATCACAGTTTCAGACACACTTGTGACCTTGCTGGGTATTTTGAACACCAAATAGTATTTTGGTAAGTCTATATCAAAGGATATAATTTAAATATTTACTTCACTTAACTGCTCAAAGAAAATGTGTTAAATATTCTAATCTTTCCTCTTTTAGTTCAGTAGTAAGCAAGTTTTTGAGCTTTATTTTGCTATAAAGTTAGTACTTCTCATTGTTTTGAAATTTAGCATTTATATACAAGCAAGCTGAATTAAAAAATGTTTATAGTAAGTTTAGTATTTTTCACGGATGAGTAAGAAAATACCTTGAATGACTGGGGTTTTTTTATATATATACTACAGTTCTGTAACAGAAATGAGAAATTTATGTAATCCCAAGTAAAACTAAGAAAAGCAACTGTCCTTGTTTGAGATAGAAATAGATGTGCACAGTGTACCTGATCTTTTCTGCAGAGGAACCTCTGCAGGCACTTTTCAACGCATGATACGTCTCTGCTTCTGTGTCCTGCTGGGAAGGCTGGAGCACTTCCCTTGTGAGGACAGACTGAGTGTTGGAGTGGTTCAGCCTGGAGAAGGCTCCAGGGAGACTTTGTAGCAGCCTGTCAATACCCAAAAGAGGCCTACAGGGAAGATAAGGAAGGACTTTTTGTCAGGTACTGTAGTGATAGAAAAAGAGATAAATATTTCAAATAGAGATAATTATTTCAAACTGAGATTGAATTTAGAGGAAGTTCTTCGCAGGAAGGTTGGTTAGACACTGGAACAGGCTGCCCAGAGACTTTTTGGATTCATTGTCCCTGGAAGTGTTCAAAACCAGGTTGAATGGGGCTTTGAGCAACCTGCTGTAGTGGAAGATGTCCCTGCCCATGGTAGGGCCATTAGATTAGCTAATCTTTAAGGTCCCTCCCAACCCAACCTATTCTATGATTCTACTTGACAGAAATTCAGGACTGTGAAAGGTATTTGAACTAAGATCAGTTTATTAAGCTAACCTACCCTTTCAAGCCTCAGTCTTTGGATGTGTGTAGTAGCTACACTCACATGATTTGAAGATTAGTTAAAATTGATGAACGTTTTGTATCTTAAAGAGACTTTTCTCCAAACAGTTATTGGAAAATACGAAATTTGATACTTATGATCAGGACATAGATCTGATCTCTTTTACCCAGTCTGTAAGACTAGCATTGATTTGGGTGTACAATAATTGGAGTTGGCTTCTTTTAAGGGTTTGTAATTTAGGGATATGCATCATTATGCTGCATTTCAAATATGCTGGTTCTCAGAAGAAGTGAAGCTGATCTTTGTCTTTTGCAAATTGCTTTTGTGATGAGCAGAAGAGGCAGTATTCCCACAGCTTGTACTGAGGTGATAATGTATATAAATTATTCTATACAAATAACATAGTGGTGTGTTTTTTGTCATTGGGGTTTTTTTGTTTGTTTGGTTTTGGGTTTTTTTGTGTGTTTTTTTTCTGGAAAACTTTATGTATGAAAATTGGTAGCATTAAATTCTGAGAAGTTTTGAAGAAAGGTTGTCCTGTGGAATAAAAGTAGGATTGGAAGTCTGACTTCAGTCTGTTTCCTAGAGCACTCAGCCCCTAGATGATCCTGGCAAATCTGTTAATTTTTTTTCTGTCTCTTCATTTGTTAATTAGGTGAGGACAACTGAAACAGTTTCTGAAACCACTTGCTCTTGATAGTTATTTAGACCGGATGACGGAAAATGGTGGAAAATGATCATTGTGATGACACACAAGTCTTGCAGACCTGAAACCAGGAAACATACATGCCAGAAACCTCATTTATTTAACTTTTCTATTTTATTTCTGTTGTCACCTAAAAAAAATTAACCACAGTTATGTATGATTATACTTGGATAAGCTCATTATAATGTTGCTTACATCAGTTTGTGTTTTAGGTTCATTCTTTTTTAATATTGGTAAGGCATCCAGTTAGTACCATCAAGTGATGAGACAGTAGGGCTCTGGTTTATAGCTGTCTTTCTTTACACAGTCTCCTAGATGGCATTTGTTCACTAATTTATCAAAGTCTGCAGTATCTCAGTATCTGTATGTGGCTGTTAATTTTCTTTCTGTTCTCTGTCCTTCTAATTTTTGTTTTGTTCCTTTCTTTTCTTCTCTCATACTGCCCTGTGAGTTTGTTGTTGGGTCTAAAAAGGTAGGCTGTGACTGTGTATATTTAAAAATAGTTAGCTTTCTTCCATGTACTGCCTTTCCACTCCGCCTTCATTGCATATTTGAGTGTTGCTTTTTATATATTTTGGTTTTCAGTACACACAAAAATAATTGCTGCCTGGAGCCTTACTACTGTGGTTTACCCCTTTTGGTGCATTTGGCAATTATATTTGGTAGCAATGCTGTATTTTTTTGTAGGACACACATAATTTGCTTAGGCGGCTGCTGGCCTCTGGAATTTGCTTTGTTTTTTAAAATCCAAAACCATGAAAGCTGTTGCTGCCTGTGTTTTGTTTCCAAATTCAAAAGTTCTGGCAGTTGATCAAATACCATAACTGTGTCTTTGAGTCTGGGTAATGTTATGAGTGGTGATATTTACAGTTCTGCATGCTAATCAGTATTAGATAAATTTGATAGACGTTTTTGTTGAACCATTTTGCATGAGTACTTTTGCAAATTTATTTTGCATGTTTCTTGTCTTTAAATTTAGCCACTTTGAAATTTTTAGGATTCAGATATTCATTCAAGCCTATTACTAGATGATTTGTAGTGAAAATTAATTCTATCTTGAAATATAATATTGCTGGTTTTAATTGTCTGTAACCTTTTACTGGGATTCTAGGGAGCAGCTGGAGATGAAGGGGTAAAACATGTATCCTACGTAGCAAGTAAGGCAGAAATGGAAATGAGATTGAGTAGTGTGGGTTGTTTTTTGGTTCCTGGGGTGAGTTTATTGTCCTCCAGTGTGAAGTAGTAGTGGTCACTGTTGGTAATAACAACTATGGTGGTTATTCTGAGAAGAATATGTAAGTGTGTAAGGTACCAAGCTAACACAACTAACTTTAGAGAATTAAGATTTTTAAACTGGACTTGTAGTCAGTGTATCGAGTAGAGTACCTTCTGAAGAGGAGTTTGGGTGACTGATGCTATCAAGTATTCCACATGTGGTTCTGCAGTATGCATCATTGCCTTCCTTGAGGATGTTTCTGAGCACATCACACTCTAGGAGGAGTTTATGGTGTGTCTTTGGGGGAGACTTAGGTGTGTCTTTGAAACTTGATGTTTTAAATGCTCTTCTAGAGAAAAATAAATAGAAACAGTATGATACTCCTAGAAAAGGTATCAGGCAATTAACATATACTTTGTCATCAATAGATTAGGATTAGGCAGTAGAGTGCCAAAATAATTAATGTTTTAATAAAAAAAATTAAATTAGAAGAAATCTATAGACTTTTCACTTTTAACTTTGTGATCAGATGCTTTAGGTAAAGCAAAACCAGCTAGGTATTCAAAGTCAATAATGATAATTTGATGCTGATATGTATGTATATATGCATTTATGACTTTAAATTTGCACCCCATTGTACACTGAAGAAACTGTCAATCACTTAGGATTTTAGTGATCTGCTATTGTAGGTATTAGATTTTTTTTTTCTTAAAATAGACTTCCCAAATACGAAGTAAACTAGGATTTGTTGTCTGTGGAGAGTGAGTTTAGTTTCAATGATATCTTTACTTGGACTCACTGTAATTTTATTGAGAGAGCTAAATAAAGACACAGCTTACACATTTGTATGGTGCAAACTTAATTAGTGAAAAAATGTTTTCCAGAAGAATAGTGAAGACTTGCAGAGACAGTGAGAGATAAATGCTGTCTTGGCACCACGTTTAAGTGCCTCTAAGTAGGTGGTATGAGTTCAGTCTTTGAATAATTAATAGTAAATCTCTTCATTACCAGGATCAAAATATCCATTTGTTTATAAACAAGGACAGTTTCTAAAAGAGAAATATTTTGAATGAACATTTACTGATATCTGAGTAAATAAATGCATTCAAACTTTGCATGTATTTATGTATGTGTAAGCCCGCAGCAAAATCAGGTATTGGTGAGGAGGAGCTGTCAGTGAGGCAGCATGACTGAAGCAATCCCAGTATTAGGTTCTGATTTAGGAGTCTGACATAATCTCTTTTCCTGTTGCTGTATGACTTGTATTTATGAACTTAATCATGTGCAGTCTGGAAAATCTGGAAAAACACTTAAATCTGCGCTTTTTGAGAGAATAAAAGGTGCAATTTGTTTCTAAATGTAGACATTACTTGGAAGTGTAGAGAGAGGAAATTTTAAGTATTAGCATCTTTAAAAGGAAGTACAGCTGTGCAAGGAAGGGGTAATTCTCCAGTTATACCATTTATTTTGTATAAGGTAAAAAAGATTAAAAACAGCATAACACTTAATCTGAATTCTCTTATGGAATGCAAAAATTAGGAAAACCTGACTTGTAAACAACTTCTTCTCTTCTATACAATACTGATTCAAGATTATTAGGTAGCTTTTTTGGCAGAAGTGTTTATAACCCAAAACTCAAACTGAAATCTTGGTCAGGTTTGGTGCTTTTCCATAGTTTGGGCAGAGCAACTTTTGTTTTCACTTGATTTTTATTGCATTTTTGAAAAGTATATGCTTGTTAAAAAAGAAAAGATGAGACATACCTGAAAGGTAAAGACAACAGTTGTATTTGGCTTCATTTAATGTCATCACTGCATCAGTTATGTGATCAGAAAAACGTGGACATTTGTCTGGAGCAATAGGAGGCGTACTTCTTGTCTCTTTTCATAATTCCCTCCTTTTTTGTTTTACTTGCAAACAGTCACACTAGATCTGATTGCTTTTCTGTTGAAGTTCTGTAGGGACACTGTATGTGTTTCTATAGATCTTTCTCATCCCACTGACAGCTGTAGACTGTGTGTGGTGGGACCAGGTGACAGGTGTCTGCATAGAACGTGGGGAGAGAGATGGATGGTGCCTGAGTGGAGCAGTGTGGACAGGTTGCAGGGTGAGGAGTGAATACAGAACCACAGAAATGTAGTAGGAATAGTGACATGACTGGAACACCACAGTGGATGGCTGTAGGGCCTTAGAGATAGGAAGGGAAGAAGAGGGGATAGAATTACATTTCATGTGAAATTTGAATGTATGGTGCTGAGCTGTGGAGATCATAAAAGTTTTTTAGAGTGTCTTTGGATCAAGACTGGAAGGGCCATCATCAGCGGACATCTTAGGCCAGATATTTGTTATCAAGTTCCCATCCAAGCAGAGGAAACTTACTTTGGCTGCTTAAGGAAGTCTAAGGCCAGCAGAGCCTGCTCCTCATGGTTGTCTTTGATTACATGGACATTAGCTGGGAATGCAACATAGCAGTACACAAATTGCCCATCGGTTTCCTGGAATGCTTT
The DNA here is from genome assembly GCA_013396675.1 of Eubucco bourcierii. Classification (NCBI taxonomy): domain Eukaryota; kingdom Metazoa; phylum Chordata; class Aves; order Piciformes; family Ramphastidae; genus Eubucco; species Eubucco bourcierii. The sequence continues at coordinate 157,980 of VWZE01000022.1, forward strand.
GAGGACTGCTTCCTGGAAATGATGGAGCTGTTGACTAGGGAGAGTGAGGGTATTCTATGGGAAGTATCCACATGTGGAAAAGCAACTTGTGAGTCCTAAGAAATATTGAAGAACAGCCTCCTAGAAGTGCAAGAACAGACCATTCCCTACCACAGCAAAGGAACAAGGCAGAATGAGAGACTACCCTAACTTCACGATGAGCTTTTGAGTGTACTTAAAAGCAAAAAGAAATACAGCAGCTCTGGAGGGGCAGCCGCATATACATTGAGAGCTATTAAAACTGTAATTTAGAGTTTTTAGAGATGTGTCTTAACAACATACTAGATAATCTCTTCTAGCATCATTGGACCAGATGGTCTTTTGAGGTCTTCCAACCTGGGTGATTCTATGACTCTTTTATTTAATTTGTCATAAGAATATTAAAGTGCTCGGAAGTGCAGTCTTTCAGCTGTGTGATTCTGTGTAAATGCTGTGCAGTCAAAGCACGTGATGCGTTGGGTTTTTTTTGTTCGGTATCTCCTCAAAATGTTGATTCTTTGCACATTGTGCTGGTTGGAATTCATACAGGATATTTGCTTAGAGAAATAGTACATTATTGTTGATCTACTCTAACGAAGGAAAGAAAATTAACTTCAAGGGTTTATTACCTCAAATAAAAGCTTCACGGGAGTAACTAAACCATACCTTTTATTTTCCAGACACTATAAGAAGCGTTGTCAAGGCCGAATGCGGAAACATGTCGGTGACCTGTGTTTACAAGCTGGCATGTTACAAGATTCCTTGGTGCACTATCACATGGCAGTGGAACTTCTGCGGTCTGTGAATGACTTTCTCTGGCTTGGAGGTAGGATTAATTGATAGTGAGTGCTTCATTTGATTTGCTCTATTTTAGAAACTATCTTCTCTAACTTTTCTTCTATTGTGGAAGTGATTTTGGTGACCAAAATCTGAATATCAGAGGTGACTAAGAATTAAGTCAAAATAAAAATTAATAAGACATGAGAAAATGTGTTCAAGTGAACCTGCCCATAAAATCTGTTATTGTAGTAAAGCATATGCTTTAAAAAACCCAATAAATTGTGTGTGACTGTTTAATGCTTTTCTGGAAGGTGTGTATTTTTGATGACAATTCACTTCTTGCAAACATATACTAATCTATTGGCTGTTTTCTTTACTCTTCAGCTGCTCTTGAGGGCTTATGCTCAGCATCAGTCATCTATCATTATCCTGGTGGCACTGGAGGTAAAGTTGGATCTCGCAGAGCACAAGGAGGTTCTCTTTCTGCTGAGGCAGGCAACAGACACAGACCTGGTAAAGATGGGATTTGGCTTTTATTCCGTTTTCCACTACTGAACATTTTAAAATTTCCTCCCTACTTCCTAACTCTGTAACCCATAAAAAGATAAACTGGAGGAGGGAGGTGGGAGGAGAGAACTGTGTTTCTTTTAAAGATTTTTACATTGAATGAATTTTCTGCCGTTTTGGTGTCAGTGTCAACACGTGTGCTTTGCATGAAACCACAAAGCTTTTGATGTTTTGATTCGATTGACAGTGTCTATGTTAGTTTCAGTTTTGCTGAAGGAAATACAGACAGTTTTCATAAAAACTGTAGGTGATGTGGCAGTGCTGCATCTGTTCAGAATAGAAACTCAGGCACATTTATTCTGAGGTGTTTTGCTGTTTTAAAGTAAACAATAAATATATTTGATTAACTAAATACCAACAAACCAATATAAGGTTAAAGATGTAGTATACTAAACTGTCAGATTGCATAACTAATATGAGAATTGTATTAGCATTGGTGTGGTAACCATTCTTTGAGTAATGGCCTACTTAAATTGTTTTAGGAATTAATAGGGAATAGCAGTGGGAAAAAGTATAGAAAATTTCATTGTTCGTGATGCACCTGCATCTGGACTGTTGTGTGCTTTTTTTAGTTTCCCAGCTCAGAAAGTTGTTGCTGTTCCCTGTCTCCCAGTTTTCTACTGGGAGGAGATAGCAGATGGGCAGCAAATGCGATCTTGTTGTGGTTTCTGTACAAAGAATAACTGAATGCTTAGAATGCTGAAGTTCTGCAAAAGGCGTGACTGAAGAGAAATATGAAATAGCTCCTTGCTAATATGCTGAATGTTGTGGAGGAGGATGGATAGGGATCAGAGGTTCAGTGCTGCTTCTAATAGTAGAATTAGAGGACATCAAATACAGTTAGTAGATGGAAAAGCAGATGAACAGCATTATTCTTCATGCAGTCTGTAGGTGATGTGGAAATACTTGCGAGAAGTTACTTGATCTGGTAGTGAGAGAGGTGCAACACACTTAACTCAGGTCCCCATGTCCATCCAATCATGAAGTGGAGTGTGTGTCCCAAGAGCTGTAGACATACACACACTCCATTTTAATACAAAGACAACACAGAAAGAACGTAGGATTCATGTGAACACAGACCACTGACTGCCTCATCCTGCTTCCTGTTGTGGCTGTTTTCATTCTTACTTCTTGGACTGCCTTGAACCCTGCTCTTCCCTGGTTTATCCCCTACACATTCCGTAAGAAATCTTGTACAATCCCAAGATTTTTTCCCCCTCTAAATCCTCTTGTTGTGGGGCACTCTAAATGCCTTCCTCCACCATCCCCCCAGCCCAGTCTCCAGAGATTTGAATGGGGGAAGAAGAAGTTGTGAAACATTTTTCTCTCCACCCTTGCGGGCTTGAAGGAGGAATAGGAAAAGGCACCTGTTCCACGTGTGTGCTGGCTCATGGGGAAGCCTGTACTGGAATCAGCTGGCGATTGGCTGGATTCTTCACGCCCAGTATATATATGTACCGTAACAGACACTTTGTCTAGGAAGGTTTTCAGTAGTGTGAGGAAAAAGGTGCAGGCGGTTCCTACTCTCACACTATTCTGTGCACCTCTGCTCTAGTCCTGCTCTTGCACAGGTCGTGATGCTCCCCCAGAAGTCTACAAGTTCGGTAAGTCCTTAGGTCCATTTGAGAGAGAGCTACCATCGCCACCTGGACCTGGCTTCTCTCGGACTACCATATCCTGGCTTCCTGCCTGCTACCCCGAGCTGGGGAACGCGGCAGTAGTTTGTTGCTTTTCCCTGCGCTGCTAACACAGGTCCTCTACATGACCTTCGCCTCATAGAAGCTGTGTCTACAAACACGTTGCACTTTGGCGGGTTTTGTTTGCATCAGAATTAACGCTGTGTGGATATAGCTTGCAGTTTTAGAGACTGCTGCAGAGAAATTCAGCAGGGATCATCTCTAAAGTCCTACTTCACTTCTGAGAGTAAAATCTGGTGTACCCTAGGTTCTCTGCTTGGCCTGATTTGTAAGTGGAGTAAAGCTGTCTTGTAGCTTGGTGTTTTCCATTTTCTGACTTTCCTAAATTACTAATCTTACCCATAAACATCCTTGCAAAGATTTCCCAACTGAATTAGAAGCTATAAATAAACCTCAACTAGTTCTGTATATAGTTTGGGGATGGGGCTTTTTGGGAAAATAAAAATAATTCTATTTTTATAATTCCCCAACCAAATCATCTCTGTAGTCAGTAAGTTCTCCAGAGAGCTACTCATGTTAGCTGGTCTTGGTGGATTTCACCCCAGACAACTCTCTTGGCTCTGAGTAAGCTATTGGGATTCAGCTGTCTGTCAGTGTTCTTCTGTGCTCCTTTATGGCTGTGGAGATGAACCTTTAATCACATAACTGAGTACTTGCCGCCTAGTGTTAAGGCTCCTGAAAGTTTCTGTGGCTTCCAGGGAAGCTGACTAGGGTCCTGAAAGAAAGTGTCTTGTTTATTTTAGTCTTTGGTCTGACCCAGCACAGCAATTTCTGTGCATATACTTCTTCTTGCACAGTACTGAGAAAATTGGTTTTGAGTACGGGGGTAAATTTTTCTGTGTGCAATGTGGTCAACATTTAGTTCTTCACCTAAAAAACCCAACCACACATCTTTATTCATTTGTAACTCACAAGCTAGTAGATGTTTCTACAAACTTTCTACAAACTGTGTGTGTTGACATCAGGTAATTATAATAGAAAAATTACCTTATTGCAGAAGAGTATACTAATTTTCCATATACTAACTAATAATTAAAATCTGTACATTTTGTCCCATGACCTATGAGTGCATTTATGTTGGCCGTTACAGTGTAATTTTACATAATTGTTTTAACTTTATTTACTTTTTCCATGAATATTTAATAGTAGATGTTGCAATCTGTTTGTAATGGGCATTCTTTGTTACTTAGGAAGGCAACAAATAAGTCATACCTCTCAGAATAATTGAATAAAACAATTTTGGATATATTACTGCTGCTTCTGTATGTAAGATGTCCTCCTTGCAAACTTGATAGTGTGGTCATATTTTTAAAATGTTTTGGTTTCATATGAAAAGGTTTTTTCAAAGGACTTCTGTATGAAGAAAAACTTAATTACAGTGATGATTTTTTTTTTTTTCTCCAGTCATCCTTTCCAGGCAAAAATGCTTCTTGGTCCATTAGATAGTGTTCTCTAACTCTAGTTAAGATGTCTTTAATATTTTGAGGTCTAAACTTCTGCACTCTAACCAAACAGACTGCTATGATAGCTTTTTCTATTCCTACAAAGTTCTCTGAATGCCTTTTTCTGACTCTGAAGCACCTTTTGCTTAAATTCTTTTCAAACTTCACCTTTATAATCTGCTTTGTAATAATGAATTTTGTGAAGACAGTATTTAATCTGAGCAACAAATTCCAGTGCATCTTTCTGTGCAACAAATTCCAGTGCATCCCTGGATAATACCAGGGGAAAAAGAAGTTCCCAAACTGTGTGCAAATCAAGAAATGCCACACTTGGAACTGACATTCAATTAATGCATGCTTCTGAGGCTTAGAGATGGCAGAGTTGACTTGAGTGCTTGCCTGAAATTGCAACTTTTCTTGTGTCTGTACTTCAACCTTGACAGGTCAAGATTTTTTGGCACTCACTTTGTGCTGAGATCCAGTCAAGAGAAAAATATTTCTCTTGAATCTCTCTTATTTCCACGATTTGGCATTTTTAGGCTATGGCATGGACCTGGCTGCTTAAAAAAAACCAAACAAACCCACACCTGCGTTGTGGTATTTGCTTTGAGTAGAAACATCTTTGGAAAGAGAAGGATTAATATTGTCCCTCTGTATAATACAGAGCACAGACTGAAGAGGACAGAGTTGCAATGTATTTCATACCTGTCTGTAACAATGAGAATATTGCCTTAGTTTGTCTTTTGTTGTACCCTTTATTTTCTTTTGAAACTCTTTTGCTAGGAATAGTTAATTTAGAAGAGAAATAGTTAATTACAGAGTGTTTAAAGGACATGTCTGATGGAAGGAGATGTGGAATCTTGCTGGCTCCGAAGAGGTTTCTTCCTTGGCTGTTGGCTGGAGCCCTTGTTCTGCAGCATCTTGCTGGTTATGAAAAAGGACCTTGGAGGTTCTAAAGAGTGTGACTTCTCATGTTCCTGAAACCTTTTTTTTGTAGTGGAAGAGTTTTAGATAGTTTCCGCTTGAATGACTGGATTTGTCTCTGCAGCTTTCAATGTAGAAGAAAATTTTGAGCTGCTTAGATGATGTTGGCCAGGAACCTGACCATGAGCCTATTGGCTGTGTGATTTGTATTTTGAATAAACTGAGTTTAGATTGCTTTATGTGTCTCTCACTAGATGTTTTTGCTTTCTCTGCTGTATTTTATTAGAAATACTAAACTCTTAATTTTATCACCTCGCTTTCATCTTTCCACAAGCAGAATTAAAACACCTGAGTGCAGTGCTGGAGTATCTTGTTGATGTAGCTCTATGTCTCAACTTCATTAATCTGAGCAAATCACCTGAAGGGAGGTCCTGTCTCATTCAGAGCAAATGGTTTTGACTGCTTAACCCTTGGTCTTAACAATTGTATTGCTGTGTTTAATCAAAGTTTAGGACAACTAAGTGTTGTATATCTGATAGTCCAAGTCTACAATACTCTTGGAAACTATTTCATGTGAATAGTCTGGCTTGTTGGGTTGCATGACAATTACTCCGAAAAATTGATGGAGTAAACCAGAAGGAATAGAGTTACTTGGGAATGTTACTCTAGAGTGTTGGGTAGAATAAGTGATCTCCTACAAGGAGATTTAAGTACAGTAGGGCCTGATATTAAAATACAATATGTGTATTGTGAAGAAAACTTACCAATTAAAACAAGAATAAAGAGAAAGGAGAAAAAAAATATTTGGCTTTAAGTTATACACAGAATGTTCTTCTTTATGTGTCTTAGAATCCATTGCAAGTTTATAGGATTTTTACATTTAATTAAAAAAAAATTAACAAATGGTGACTACTTGAATTTTAATTGGTAGTCCAACAAAATCGAAATTATGATCTTAAATCTTACAAGTTTGTTCAAACCTGATGTTAGTTATAAGATTTTAATAGTTTATTTGTTGGCTATATGTAAAGGCTGAAAAAAAAATCATTTTTGTTCCTCCTTTTAGGGGCACAAGAAGTTCTCATTGATCCAGGTACATTATTTTCATGCATGTTTCCAAAGTATTTCCTCTCATTACTTGCATATGTTTTGCATTTGTGTAGTTCCTGCCATTTGCCAAAACTAGTACTGACTCCTGATGCTTCCATATGCTTGGCTACAAATCTTGAGGAAGCAAAGAGATTGAATGGTAACTGGCACAACAGAAATGATCTAATTCTGTGACTGTGTCCCTATAAATCCTAATCAAGATTGTTTCTTTTTATAAGCAGCGAAGATTTTTGAATCTTCTTTAACTGACAAACCTGAATGGTCACATGTATTCTTAATAGTATCATGATGCTGTTTCAGTCATTATTATAAAAGATTTTGCACTCAGCTTCCTTACGACCTCTAACTAGTCCACTGATGTGCTTGGTATGATTCTTTATGGTTGATGATATATTAAAAAGTTCCTTTAGCATTTGAGCCTGTAAAACAACGTATTTCTGAATATATAAAGAGAGTAGAAAATATATATTGAAAGCTATATCCAGTTCTGAAAACAAAAATTTTTCTTTAATTATTAGTAGAGCAACCTCTTGGAAAAATAAATTACTGTATCCTACAGATTAATCTATAAGAAGGCATAGAGCCTTGCAAAACCTTTGATGTATGTTTTCAGTTTTGTGGTGTTTACTTGGCAATAAAATTAAATTCTAGAAACCTTTTTTTTCCCCCCAATACCTCAGATTTCCTTTGCTTCTAATTCAGGTTTTTATCTCTTATGTATGTGAAGACTTTTTCTCTCACCTTCTTTCTTATTAAATAAAAGAAATTTCTTACTGTTTTGTCTGAACCTCAGATAATTTTTTTTTTTTTAAATGTGGAATACTCAGATTTGGTGGCTTTTGTTGCAATGTAACACTTGTTTTTCTGTGGTTAGACATAGATAAGCATTAATTTTAAATAATTGTAGGAGGAGGTAATTTCTAATAATTTGTTTATAAAAAAACAACACTTTTCTACTTAGGTGTTGTTTAGAAATACAGTTTTTAAGTAGAACAAAGAATAATTCAGATATGAAAATTGCGTAATAAAATGTGACCATAATCTAATTTTAGCAATCTAATACTTTATTCATACTCTAAATAATCATGTAAATGTAAAAGGTTATGAATATATTTGTTTTCTACTCAGTGGAAGATTATTTCCTGTTTGCTGGTTTATGATTGAATCCATTTTTCATTTGTAATATTTCAAATAGCATATTGCCATAGAACTCGTGTTTTGCTGGTATGACATGATTGCTTTCTAATAGGGCAAGTATTCTTTGTGTATGCTTTAGTCAGACCCACAGCATATTCTATTTAATTTTTCTTAGTTATTTTGTATTTTAGAAAAGTCCTTCTACTGATGTCTTACCCTGTTCTCTTTTAGGTGCACTGACTTCAAATGGTATCAACGCAGACACCAGTGCTGAGATAGGACGTGCCAAGAATTGCCTTAGTCCCGAAGACATCATAGATAAATATAAAGAAGCTATTTCTTACTATGGAAAGGTAATCCCACTTATTTTTGCGAAACTTCTCTGAAATTCTTGCAAATAATGAACCAATTTAATTTTGGTTTTAGACAATCTTCTAAAGCATGTGTATTGAAATTTGTAAAACATATAATAATAGAAGAAATAGGTTCTTAGAGTCATGAATTCATAGAATGGTTTAGATTTGAAAGGACCTTAAAGATCATGTAGTTCTAACATCCCTACCATGGGCAGGGACACCTTGCACTAGACCAGGTTGCTCAAGGTCTCATCCACCTTGGCCCTCACTACCTCCAGGGGGCAGGTAGGAATAAGGTGGTTTGACAGGACCAACATTGACATGACCAACCAACACTTCTAAACTCACCTGTCCAACAAAGAGTCAACTAAATTGGCTCTCCCAGAGCTAAGATTAATGACACCATGATTTTTCAACAGTGTAATTTATAGTACTGAGCTAAGTGCTTGGTTTATAGTCTGGGAATATCAGAACTCTGGTCAAGGACAACACCTAAACTGGCAATGTGCTGAGTAAACTGTTTACTGTCCCTGCTCCTACCTGAAAGTCTCGGGGTAATTGTATCTTTAAAGCACTATGAGCAGAAGTGTTAGATTTGAGCATTTGTTAACTCTTTTGTATGCTTATGGTCCTTAACACATAATGTCATAACTCCAGTGTTGCTTTTGTACATTGTGCAAGCTGAATGCTTGTTTGATGTGCTTGTCTGCTGCAATAATCTCTGGGGAATTCAGGAGTTGATAATGATGGATATGATTTTGCAGGATTGTTCAGAGGGACTGGTATTTGGAACATGTAGAGAGGTATGGGATCAGGGTAAATGTTAAGGGCAAACATTCTTACAAGTGGATTTAGAAAAATTAAGCTGTTTTCACCCCTACTGGTGCATTAAATAAAAAAAAAAAAAGTGAAAATGCTCAGAGAATCAGGTAATATCTACAGTCATAGTATGAAGAGGGAAAAAAAATATATTGGGACAATAGCGGCTATGTATCCACATCAACATTCAGATAAATTTAATTGTAGTGCAGTTTTTTATGTTTTAATTACATTTGAATTTCAGGTATCTTATTTGGTATTTAATGTATCTTTAGACTAAGCTGTGTCATTTCTGTGTTGAAGAAGGATTGTCCAAGTGAAACAGGGTAGATTTTGTGCAAAATTTATGGAGCAATGAAAGGTGATAGTTTTGGGGATGGTTTCAGATAAATTTGAGTTCATCCATATGACTGTTTCTCAAGCATGCAGTTAGTGTTTTATATTACCTTAAGGGTAAGTTGCTCACCTAGAATGAGTAAATGGGTGGACTTTGGACTTAGGGTAGGATATTTATGCTAATAAGGAAAGTAAGTGAAGAGGATTAAAAATTGTTTTGTGTAATAATGCATTAGAGGAGACCTTGATTTTCACTTGAGCTTATGTTGATAATTTAACAGTATAGTCACTAGCATCAAGGAATTGCTAGGTTTGGAAGATATGACCACTGACTTGTGTTGAACAGAAATACTGATCAAATCTAACAGCTACAGTACTTAGATATTACTTTATTTTTTTCCCTCTTCAAGTACAAGAATGCTGGTGTCATTGAACTGGAAGCCTGCGTGAAGGCAGTGAGAGTCCTTGCGATCCAGAAAAGAAGCATGGAAGCCTCTGAGTTCCTTCAGAATGCTGTTTATATCAACCTTCGTCAGGTCTGTGCAGAAAGTCCAGTCGTTTTTCTCTTGTTAAAGAGATCATGCTGATGTGTGGAAGTTACTTAGGTGCAGGAGATTTTCTGTTATCATTACCTTCCTTCTCACTAGGACTTGTCTTCTGGGGATTTTCCTGTCTGTAGATCTTGTTTAAAAAGTATTTAGAACTCATCTGAAAACATGAGGTCTTAGCTTGAGATTAAAGACTATTGATATTCTCCCTTGTGAAGAAAAAAATAGCCGTTTATTGCTCCTTTTTGATATTGTACTGGGGAAAAAGAGCTTCTTGTGACAGATCTGCAACAGATGTTTGGTTTTTTTCCCCTTCATTGTGTCTCATTCAATGAAACTGAGAATGGCCTGCTGCAAAGTGAGTTTTAGAATCTGACTAATGTGATCAATTGAATTTTTGTTGTGTAGTCTGTAGTGTTGGTAAGGACAAAACAAAAAGGAATCCAGAGGATAAAATTAATATTTGGAACTGAGAGAAAAACACTCGGTACCACCACAGAATGAGGCTAACACTTTTCGGTGCCTCAAGGTTGGTGTCACTGGTGCCAGCGAGACTGCTGTGATTGAAAATTCATAAAAAACTGTTTGATTTTTTGCAATTTATCCTTTCTTTCACTTGTTACATCTTGGTAAGACTAGCAGTTTAAGTCCACACTACTGAGCTTATTAAGCCCAGATGGGGACACTATATTTCTGAGGAAGGTTGAATACTTGCATTTGTGGAAAACCCTTTCTATCAAGTCAGTTTTCTAACCCAACATAAATGAGAAATTAATTAATGGATAAGAGATTAAAAAAACCTTTAATTTTATTGTAGAATGCTTTTAAGTGTTTTAATCCTTGAAGTGCTGAGGGCTTTCTCTTTAGTTCTGTGTCTGCTCTGGCAGAGACAGTTTCTGGGAGCTCTGTAGCCTTTTATGGAAGCTGGTGTGGCAGTATTTTTCTTATTGTTCTTGTGCTGTTATTCTCATGGCCTGCTCGCTCCAGTATTCTTATGGTACTGCGTTTCTGATGGAAGCAATCACTGTTATGGTGAGAATTGTCTGCTACTGGACAAGGTGCCAGATGATCACATGTAGGCTCCCTTTGCCGCAAAAGGTTGTACCAGAAGATCTTTAGAGGTCCCTTCCAGCTTGGGCTGCTCTATGATGATTCTTTATCTCTGAGTGTAACTCTTACCCTTTCTGCACTATGGAAGATCACAGGATTGCAGAATACATCTGGTTGGAAGACACCTCAAAGATCATCCAGTCCAACCCTTGACCCAGCACTTAGTCGATACTAAGCAATGTGCCTAAGCACCAGACCCACATGCTGCTTAAACACCTCCAGGGATGGCGACTCCACCACTCAGACTGGATAGTGATGGTTTTTAGTAGATGGGTTCTAGAAAAAAATACATGGAATTGGGTACTAAGGAGCACAATCATTTTTGTTCTCTAGTGATAACTGGTATTCACTGACTTCTATTTCTATATATTTTTCTTAAAGGAAGACATACTACTAGTTTGGATTGAGTCTTTTTCTCTGAATCTTCTGCTGTGCCTTGTGTATCTACTGATTGCTTGTTTATTTCCTTCTGTCAGCTATATCTGCTGCTATCATTATGCCACTGTAGATGTTCAGTATACTGTTGCCTTAAAGAAAAGCACAGGCTGACACCTTGACAATTTTAATAATTTGGACCTTGAGGCTCACTGCTGAGCTGTGAACCATTCATGACCTTTATTGATTTAATGTCAAGGATGACATTAATCTAGCTCACAACCACACATCTACTATTTTGTCCTTTTCTTGGATGAAAGTATTTCTAGAAACTACTATGAGAAATACATGTAAGATCATACTTCCAGTGTTGGGGAATATACTTCCTATAAAGAGCAGTATGGGTGGGAGTTATATTTACAGGTTTTCAGTATTTGCTGTATATATATGGAAGCAGATAAGTTATCTTTACAAATTGGACTAACTCAAAAGAGAATCATCCTGTGATAAGTTAGGGAAACAAACTGTAAGACAGCATATTTCTCTTGCAGAAAGATACAACATCAGCACAGCAAATATTCAGCAGCAGTAAAAACACCTCACAGAATGAAGTGTATGTCTCTGATAAACAGGAGAACTGGTGTCTTCCCAAGTGCTCAATCTCCTACCCAATCTAGTAACATTATGTAGTTGGTGTTTCCTGATTGTAGAAAGCTGCAGGGAAACAAGTCTTATCTTCACATCCAGATATGAGTAGTAAATTGTAACATTAATTACAGAATGAGATGAAAGAATTTTAATATAGTAAGGAATAATTAAGAAAAAGCTACCCTCTTAGAAGCTTGTTTTAGATCAGTCCTATGAAAAAAAAATGTCAGTTGCTTGAATAGTGAAGTGCAACCTTTACAGGCACAATTGCTAACTTGGTTAAATAACAGTTAAATGAAAATTAACCAGGTGGAAGAGATGCTGTGCTTCAGGTGTTGGCTGTTTTGCAGCTACTTTTATATGCCTTAGGTTTCACGAACTTTTAAGGTCAGCGTGCTGGTTTGAGGCTAATTGGAATATTTTAATAAAGAAAATTACACTATAGGCTGTGAAAGGAAAACATACTGATGTCTACTTCACTCATAGGCTTGCTGAGATGTGTAAGAGAAGAAACCAAAACATAGATAAGTCTGTCTGTAGGGGCACAGCATCTCGGGTGGTCTAGCTTCTGGCTCCTTTCTGCTGATTAATCTTCACTAACCACTTTTTCTTCTAACTCCCCTGGCCCATCCTCCAAGCTCACCTTGCACGTAAGGCAATAAGGCAAACCTTGGGGTAAGGTATAGGGATGGGGAGAAGGTAGGAGTGTGGTTGGGAGCCCCTCCTGGGGTCTCTGATTTCTGGGAGTGGAGTTGTGTTGCTGTATTACCTTTAACTTGTATATTTCTGTAAATATTCCTGTATATAGTGCATATATCTGCTTGTACGTTGTGTAAAGCTGTAAGTAGAGCTTCAGTCCTTAACTTCCATCCAGCTGAGTTCTAGTCTGGGTCATTTTACAAAGTGTGTGTGTGGGGGAACTCCCAAACTGTCACAGGTCAGGAAAGATGTTTGTAAACTCTGCTCTAATGACCTGCAGAACACCTGCTGAAACCTTCCCACAATTAACTGCTTGGTGTATTTGAGTGTCTGTGTGGGGTTTTGTTCTTGTGTGTGGTTTTTTGTTGGTTTGGGTTTTTTGTTGTTGTTGTGTTTTTTAAAATTTATTTTCTCTCTCTTTTTTTTTTTTTTTTTTTCCCTCCCTTGGTGGTAACACAACTGTTAGTGGTGAGGGAAAACATAATTTGCTGTCTTTGGGATGATGAAAAAACCCACACTTTACTGCAACTGGATTAGATACTTGAATAACTTTGTAGACAGTCATTAAACAGGAAGTCAGACAACAGTGTTAGAAAATTAGTCAGATATGATAAAAATAAAACTTCTCTGAGAATCTACTGTGTTTCTGGTGTTCCAGTTACTGGTGAGTTTTCATTTTTGCCTAAATAGCATAACTTTGTGTTTTCTCATCTTAAAAATTCAGTTTCCATAGATGTGTGAACATGGACAGTGTTATGCATTTGAGGAATAGCTTTGGGTTGTTTTTTTTTTTTTTTTTAGCCATTCCTAACTTTGGTACATGAGCATGTGCTCATGCACTTCTCAACTCTGTTTTGTTTTTTTTTTTTAAATGTTGTATTAACTTTTAAAAAAATACATAAATGGAAAAAATTAAAACATTAGAAGCTTTTTTCCTACTTGAGTAGGTAACCATAAAATCCTACACCTTATATTCTTTCTGAATGATACTTTTGGGGATTCTGATAAACTAATTTCAAATTGTGCTGTGTCTTCTATTTGTACCTTGTGTCCTTTCCAGCTGCATTGATTGATGCAAGTTTTCACCTTGATGCAGTTGCCTTTTATAACTCTTTTTACAAGGATTTGTCTTTTATATGAATGAGCAGTATTTTTGCATTGGCCGTTACCTTGTGTTGTTAGTTTGCAACTGCAGCATCAGAAATTATCTGAAACTTTCTAAAATTTGCTAATGTTTCTGCTTATGCCTCTTCATATCCTTGAAGATCTAAATTTGAACTATCAGATAAGGTCACAGTGTCTTCTGAAAACTCTAGGCTTTTTTGAAATCTCTCGTATACCCGTGTCCAGAATGGAAATTACTTTTGAAACGTTTAAGACTAATTAGTAATTATTAGAATTTAAGTGACTGAAAGATGTTCGAGTAATCATTTTAAAGCCTGATTATTTCTGTAATAGTTAAACAGTGTTCTTTCAACTTTACAAGGCTTTAGGTATCTGGAGTTAAGCACACAGAATCCACTGATTGATGTTTTAATTTTTTGGTGCTATTTTGCTATGAAGTTTGTAATTTTAAACGTCTTTGCGCTAGCAGCTTCAGAGTAACTTTTTTTTTGTTGCTGGTGGCTGTGCACGGCAGATGTTGTGCACTAGGTGTCAGCATTGGTCCATCCTCAGATCTCAATATTGCTTGTTACTGAGATACAGATTTGTTAAGTAGTCGGTAGCTTCCAGAGTTTCTGTGGCAGTTTCTTACTGTCTGGCTTCAAAGCAAGATTGTCATTCAGAACAGAGGGGAAGATCATTACTTGGAACTTGTGCAAATATATTGATAAGCTAAAGAAGCACATGTTGGTAGTTAGTTCTCAAGTTTGTTTCAGCTTTAAGCATAATAGGGCTTAACCTTTCACTAAATTCTTCCTCACCAGTTGTCAGTCTGCATATGTATAGTATCATGGAATGAAAATTCTCTGGTTTAGATGATCAGGGACATAGGAAAGTTGAGACAGTACTTTCTCTGTTTCCATAGTGTGAGAGTTCAAGATTAATAATTAAATCTAATCTTAAATGGATGAAAATGTTTAACTTAGCAAAACCAATAGATTTTGGAAGTGGTGTATTTTTTCATTCTTATTCTGTACTTGAATATTATATTAAATGTATTCCATAAAATGTGGAGCTGTTTAGCTGTTACTGACTGTTTTGACTATTTACTTGCTGGTGCACTGACAAAGCTGCTAAAACCCCTTATCTTTGCTGCTTTTGTTAGCTGTTGAACTTGAAGCAAGCTTAAGTTTTCCTGGCAGTAGAAGCTGTCATGACAGGCTATATGCAAACTCATTGGCCTTCTGTAGTGTTGGAGATATGTCTACCACAGAGTTTTTCATCCTTTTAAAAAAAAAAAAATAATCTAAGCCTCAGACACACACTAGTATTTGATTTAAAACAATCCTTTTCTCTTTTCCCTTCCAATTTCAGCTTTCAGAAGAAGAAAAAATCCAGCGTTACAGTATTCTCTCGGAACTCTATGAACGTATTGGTTTTCACCGCAAATCTGCTTTTTTCAAGCGTATAGCAGCAATGCAGTGTGCTGCACCCAGCATCCCAGAACCTGGATGGAGGGCCTGCTACAAACTGCTGTTGGAAACTCTCCCTGGCTATAGCTTATCTTTGGACCCTAAGGATTTCAGCAAAGGTAAAGTGTCTCTAGGAAAGTATGGATTATCATAGTAGGTTACTCAACTGATTTTGTATAACTCAATTCAAAGTGAAGTCATTTAGCTGTCTGAAACTAATTGTGGCAAACAGAGTAGTTCTTTAACAGTGTACCTTCACTTTTTTGTAGGATGACTTCAGTAGTTTCAGACTTCTATGAGCCATTGCTGAATGTGTTTCTGTGTTCCTCAGTTTGCAGTTGCTTTTTGTTTGAGAGTTTAATTTCTGCTTCTTTTCCAAAATGTTTTTGGGTTTGATCATGTACTTCCCAGTCAAAAAAGGGGCCATGTTTTCAGTCTGTTTTCAACTAAAGTACCTTCAACTTGTGTATCAGAAATTATATTTCTTTTGACATTTGTTACTGTTTGTTCTTTGAATGAAAGAATGTGGGGTTTGGGTTTGTTTGTTTGTTTGTTTGTTTTTACTTATTCTTTTATACAGACACATATATGCAATGTAATTGTACCTATGGGATCAAATATATCACATTTTCAACAAATTAGATCAGGGTGATGTTATCTGTAAAACTTGTACCTGATTAAGACATTTCAGCAGTTTTTAGATGCTATAAATAATTTGAATTGTTATTTCATTGCATTTGTTAAAATCCCAAGGAAAGGTAGGCAATCAATAAATACTAGTTCTTGTAGGTATTAAATGCTGTACTCTCTGTAAGTTGCTTGCTGCCCTTCATTATGCAAGCTGTACTTCAGCAATTTTACCAATGGTATGTAAAACTGTATATAAAGAAATACTTTTAAAAGGTGTCATGATTTTAATATACTGTGCTGTAGTTTTAGTTTTCCTTTAAAGGAAGAGACAACTAACATCCTGCTTGGGAACTTGTTTTGAGTAAACTTTTCCATACTGCCCCCAATCTTGCATTCTTTTATATGGTGGCCTTTTTGGGGACTACTCATGAACTTGTAACTGTGCGAGAAAAGCCAGCAAGCCATGTGCTGAGAATGTATTGATGGAAGGAAGATGGGATTCACCAATTTAAAAAGTTTGAACTGTTTTAAAGATGAACAGACAGCATCTGGAATGTTGTTCTTTGTTGACTATTGTTGGAATTGCAGTTTAGTGCTGTCTTGTAGGTTTGGTTGTAAGTTTAGTTGTTCATGTATGTGCCAGGTCACTTGACCATTGGTATATCAGAGCTATTCAGTCAAAAGAGAATATGGAGAAACTTATCTGACCTAGACATGGGGCAATACTTTCCAAGCTCTCGTAGCTCTGCTGACAAAGGAGGCATAAGACAGCCCACTCTGCAGATGGTTTACGGGTGTGGGTTTTTTTGTTGTGGGTTGTTTTTTTTTTTTTTTTTTTTTTTNTGTGATTTTAGCAGTCACTGAAAAAAAAATTGTGAGAGGAGGCAGAAAATGGCCTGTGGACTAAACAGGAAGTTACAAAGGATTTAAGAAGAGGGCATGTGCTGGAAATAATATGCTGTGGCTTATGATGGAAAAGGGGAAGACTGGGATGGGACTGTGTTGGGAGAAGACATCATAGCTCTGCAAGAAGTCACAATTGGGTTAAAAAATGGCATGATTGGTGTTGTCCTAGTTGAAAACCAGAACTAGTTCTGTTCAGTGATTTGACTTCTCAGCTCAGTCTTTCCTAAGTATCTTCTTCCTGAAGCTATTGGTGTGTTTTCAAAGATAGTGTCAGCTTCCAGCAGCAATAATGCTGATGTTTAGAGTTGCTACCAAGGATTGGTGTGCAGACCAAGGCTGCTGATAAATCTTGTGTACCCTGTAGGGGGTGGAGAGTAAAAGGTTGCACTTGTGAGAGGAGTGGATAGTTAAGTGACCCTAAACTAACCAACGAGGTATTCTATTCCATACACCTCATATTTGGTATAAAGCAGAGAGATCATGAGTGTCAAGCGCCCTCCTTCAATGACTGACATCCAAGGGGGACTCCCTCTGTCCTGCCTTAGATCTCAGCCTATGAGTTCCAGAATCCAGCTCCTGAATCCAGTTCCATTTGCTACTGAGTCTAGCCTGGGCCTTCTGCTGCAGCGTAGGTGGTGGTGATGATGACTAATGGTCATCAGGGAGCTTTGGGTCAGTGTTGGTCACAATACAAAATACATTGTGTATATTTGATTTTATTATTATAATTTTTAATTAAAGTAGATTTAGTTTTCTTTTTAAACCAACAGCTTTCTCTCACTTATTCCCTTTCTCTTCTCTGGGAGAAGGGAAAGGGTTTAATAGAGACCATCTGTCATTTGTTTAGTGGCTGGTACAGCTCTCACCCCAGACAGGTGTTTATCTCTCATTTTTACCTTTACTGAAGTGGTTTGTCGGGTTTTACCCCTAAGATGGCTGTTTCAGAGGCATGGAGGCATCACTATAAATTGTAATAACTACTTAAGAACAGGAAGTTTGGTGTACAAAATAGAAACTCTCAAGGATTTACTGCGGTAAATATTTCTAGAAGGGTTTGCCAAATACTGAATGGTAATGAAAGGAAGGCTATGGAGAAGTTCATGAAGTATTGCATGTCTTGGAATGTCTTTTAAGTAAAACATACTGCTCTTGCTTACTGCTAAAAGCGAGTTAAGTTTCATGAAGAGTACTGTGCATTACATTCTTGATATTAAAAGTTACATTATCGTGACCTATACATTGCTACCACAGAAACTTTGCAAATATGAAATAATTTATAGCCAAAACCATAGTTTTTAAAGACTGTAAACGGGAAAATGTGCCTTATGTCTTGTTTTATTGCTTCTTACTGAGTTTCAGTGGCCGGGAAAGCATTTAGAGAAAATACCATTTAGTCTTTAAAGACTGTTGGGAAGTATTTGTTTTGGATAAAATGAAGGTTCTTTTTGGAATTTCATCTGAATTCTTGTTTAGAGAACTTAAAGCAATTGAAACTGTAACAGTTTTGAGTATGATTTTGTTTTATACGGAGTACGAAGTATTAACTATATTTTCTGAATTCTAATGACAAGCTCGAGTCAATAGACAAGCATATAAAACAAAAATTGATTTAATATTTAAATATTCAAGTCAGAGATCCTAATTTTTCTTTTGTGTTTAGTACAAGATTTGGATTTTGTTGCTATTGGTTCTGTCGGTTGATTTTTATGAATTAAATTATTGCTTAATGTGTAAAGAAGTCCAAACCCAGTTGGGATAGTGCTGACAACTTCTGGTTTTAAAAAGTATGAAACTACTTTTTTCTTCATAGGAACTCACAGAGGATGGGCCGCTGTTCAGATGCGCTTGCTTCACGAGCTTGTGTATGCTTCCAGAAGAATGGGCAACCCTGCTCTGTGTGTCAGGCATCTGTCTTTCCTTCTCCAGACCATGCTGGATTTTCTTTCTGATCAAGGTATGACTTTTTAGAAGAAAGAAGTACTTTCACTTTCTCCTGTCCTGCAGTCAAATAATGTGATTTTACTTGAAATGTATGTAATTTGAGGAATAATGGAGAACACAGAAATGAAGGAACTCTGTGTATCCATGAGATAACTTGTTGATGGTAATCAATACAGTGTTACTAGTTTTAAATGTTAGAGGTCTGGCTTTGATGGGGTTGAATCTAGAATCATAGAATGACTTAGGCTGGAAGGGACCTTTAGAGATCATCTACTCCAAGCTCACTGCCATGGGCAGGGGTAGCTCTCAACTAGACTTGGTTACTCAAGGCCCCATCCAACTTGCCGAGGGAGGTGGCATGCACAACTTCTCTAGGTAACCTATTCCAGAACCTTACCACCCTTGTCCTGAAGAACTTCTTCTGAAGATCCAACCTAACCTAAACCTCAGCTTAAAACCATTCCCTCCTTGTCCTATTGCTAGACATCCTTATGCAAACTGCCTCTCCAACCTTCCTGTAGGTTCCTTTTAGGTATGAGGAGGCAACTATGAAGTACCCCCTTTACAATTTGTGTAATGTTTTTCATCTCTAGATGGACTTTCTCCAGTATAATGCTCTGTTTCCTCTGCAGATATTAAGAATATCATAAAAGGGTTGAATTTGTGTGTGGATTAAGAAAAGAAGTATTCCTTTAAAATACTATCAGCTATGAAGTGCTATTAATGAAGGGACTGAGAGGAACTGAGGTTGAAAAGTAAATTCAGAGAGTGTACATTAGTTCAGGCTGAATGTACCATGAGTTTTTTTGATGAAATATGTTTTCTGATGAAAGATTCATAGTGTGGATACAGAATTCATCTTAAGGGAGCAGTATTTGAGACAATGAACTTTTAGAAGCTGAATATGGTGGCTTGTTTCTGTAAGCTTCTGTGACTTCTTCCAAAAAATCTTTTAAGTTCAGTAGTAAATTTCAGTGAGATTTATGAAATTTATGAGTAGATGACAATGGAATGAATGTATCTGTGGATGATGTGTATGAGGACCCTTTTGTAGGGGAGGGCTGAACAGCATTTGTGAAATCTCCTGGAAATGCACAAGTGACAACTGTTTGTATTATGTTTCTTAGGGGAAAATATTTGAAAGGGGTTTGTTCATCACCCAAGTTTTCAGAATGTATTTGATTCACAGTAAACTAGGCATTTTTTACATTATTCCCTTGTTTATGCTGAAGAGGATGGGAGTAAAACGGTGTAGGTGTTTTCTTTTCTCTTTTAGTTATGAACAGATGTCTCTCTTGGGTGACTTTGCTGGTGAGCTGTAGATCTTTGCCTGCCAGTGGCTCGAATCCGTAGTTAAGGAAGGAAAGGAACCGAAAAGAACCGATAACTGAAATTATCTGTCTGTAGATCTCCCTTGCTGTCAAAAAGTTCTTGAGTCTTCCAGGACTTTTAATGAATATTTGTTGATTTATATATGGGAAGTTGGCCAAAAACAAGGTTTTAAGCTCTTCTGCTGTGCATGTCTGCATATGATAGTGCTACTCTCTAATCATAAAAAGGTTTAGAATCCTAAAGAGAAGCAACTTCTGTGTTTCTTGTCTCCAGACATCGTATATTTGATGAAAACCTCCAGTTTCATAAGACCTATGATAACTGTGATCTTTGAAAACTCAAACTAAATGTTCTCTGATGTGTTAAAAAAGTAGCTGAATCATTTTCTTTTTCCTCTCCTGAAGATACCCAAAATAAAACATACTGTGTGTTAGAGGTCTTTTACTGCTAGCATGTTGCTCAGGGATGGTTAATGGTGTTCCAAACGAGATAGTTTGTCTGACAGTGCCAGAAATGTATTTCTGACTTAAGTTCTTTGTATTAATTCTGAAGTAAGTGTTGTATGATGGTGTGCAAGTGGCCCTTTTGCATAGAAAGTTGCTTTAAGTTTGTTGTTCTTTTGGTGAAAAGAGTTTCAGTGCACTGAGGTGACCTTTTTTCAGTGTTAATAGTATGACATGAAATATGCTGGGGAGAGCCCAATAGAGAGCTATGAGGATGACTGGGGAACTTGAACACCTCTCCTTTGAAGAAAGACTGAGAGAATTGGGGCTGTTTAGTCTCGAGAAGGCTGAGAGGAAATCTTATCAATGCCTATAAATATCTGAGAGGTGGCAGTAAGATTAAGGTGCCAGTCTCTTTTCGGTAGTGTCCAGTAATAGAATGAAGAACTGCAGATACGAGCTGGAACACAGGAGGTTCCACTTCAACATGAGGAGACACTTCTCTGCAGTGAGGGTGATGGAACACTGGAACAGGGTTGTGTAATCTCCTTCTCTGGGGACTTTCAAGACCTGTGTGGATGCTTTCTGTTGTGGTCTGCCCTAGATGATCCTGCTTTGGTAGGAAGGATTTGACTTGATGATTTCTAGAGGTCCTTTCTAATGCTTAACATTCTGTGATTCTGTGCTGTTCAGTATGCCCCTACCACTAAGATCTTTCTGTCCTGTGATTGTTATTGTACTTCAGTTATTTTCAGCCACCTAGTGAGAGGACAAGCTTTGCATTTGAGATTTCTATTGCACCATCTGTTGTGTACTTAATTACACTACTGATTCTTTGGTGTTTCTCCCCTGTGTTAAACATGCAGAAGTAATTTTTCATCTGTTGACTAGTGTTCTGAATGTCTTTATTCTTGAGGTAAGTGGCAGTAGGTGATAGAGAGAACAATATCTAGAAATACTTCCTTAAACATCCTAGGATGCCTTTCTGTCATTGGACACCACTGTTTGTTCCAGCTGCATTCACTGTTACCACGCTTCGGGACAGAGGTTGATTCCCAAAGCAATTTGTCAGGGATTTGAGATTGCAGATGCCAAAATGAAGGTGCACATTGCCCTTTTGACACCAGTTCTGCCTGTTCATAGTCAACTGGCAAAGGTAGCAAGACAAATGACAGTGTTCCATGTTTTTAATTTTCTCCGTCACGGTTTTTCATTTTTTGGATGCTGCCTATATGATTGTCCAAGGTGTTTTGGGATCATTTAGGTGCTTCTGTAGCCAACTGGATTGTCAGCATAGGTGCTATTACAGGATTAACATGGCCTTTGGTATCTTAGAACATCTATTCTGCTGCTCTGACCATTCCCTAGATTAACATGAACAATCTCTTTCAGGAAGAGAACTCTGTTGGTCAACAATCTGAAGAATGACCTCGTGGCCACTCGCACACACACACACACACACACACACACACACACACACACACATACATTTTCCTTTTGATACCTGAAGGACAAAGAACAGTGCATGTCATGTAATTCATAATCTTTCTATGATGACCTTTACCTTTAACCTGTTCAGCAGCAACAGTGACCAAAAATGAATAGTCTAAGACCACAAAATATCTGGTAGCTTGGCAAATAAGATGCACTTGTACCGGTTTTGCTATCTGGTTGTCAGGCTATTATGTTCACTGAGTAGAAGATTTTGAACAACTTCAGCTCATTTGTATTTTTACTGATCCCATGAAGAAATTGATATTAACCCTAGCAAACTACAAATTCATTACAAATATCCCGGTGACAGAGGCATGCCATCTGCACAGTCAAAAGTTATTATCCTGACCATGGTCATTGATTCCACTCAAAGATGTGAAATCTGTAGTGGAAGACTTAACTTAGGACACTTTTTCTTCAACCAGAGAACAGATGAAGGACTTAGGAGGTTTCCCTGTCATAGCTGGATATTTTATCTTCAGAAGCAAGCCATATCAACAGGCTTCATCAGTCTCCATTAGAAGGGATTTCTCTGTGTGTATTTTGATTTTCCTACTTTCTGTATTTTCATGTAGGCATTGCACAGGAAATACCATGGAGAGACTGAGATCATTACTTGGTCAGTAGTTGTTTTTATGGTTTATCTCAGACAGCAACTGCTCTTGGACAGTAGGATGGTAAAACCATAGTTTTAAGATGGAAAAATGGGTTTGTTCCTTTCAAAGTTTCACTCATCAAAGGTATCCCGATGTCATGGGTTTAAAGAGCCGACAGAGTGAAGCTCTCAAATGAATTGGAGAAAAAAACAGAATTATATTTGGAGAGAGTTACAGATAGAGATTACAAAGCAGATACAGAATCCATAAGTGAACCCCCTGAATTTTCCCCCAACCCAAAACTGAATCTATCATCCCCAGTGCTCCAATCCTCCCCCCCGCCATGCCTCTGCCATCCAAGAGGCCTAAGCACAGCCTCTGGAGGCCCCAAACCAGGCCTGTCTTTACATGTTTGTCCCGATAACGCAACTCCTGCCCGACACAAGGCTGGAGTGGGAGGAAAGGAGAACAAGCTGGCCTTGCTGTGAGTTTATGAAGAGATAGCAGAATTATGGGATTGAATAACAATCTTCCAGTCCCCAGAGGACTCTTTTTAACCTTATAGTTCCCAACCTGGGACACCCTACAAGCCTAAATGTCCTTGATATGATTTTGAACTCCATGATGGCAGGATTCTATCCCTGCTGCAGTAATGGCTATTGGCACTTGAGAATCATATGACACATTGATCCATGCCATACAGACTTCAGGAGTTGGTGAGTGTGGCTCCAGGCTGTTTTCTCTGAAAACAGTTGCCTTCCAGAGGTGCTTGTTCTTGACCTTTTCAGAGATCATCCTCCCCGATGAAGAATATCTGCCAAAATTTATGCTCAATGCTACTTCAGTTTCCCTCAACTGCTAGACCAGTTGTGATGGATGTGTCAGTGTTGGCTGGGCAGACTACTTTGGTGCCTCGGCAGCCTAGAATTATTGGTGGTTGGAAGACTGGGGACTGCATGCTTATAATCTGAAACCAATTTTAGAACCTTTTAATCCTTTCAAGACTACTGTGCTCAGGTGATGGCTGACATGTCAGCTGTTGGCATGAGGTCTGTGCAAAGAAGTGATGAGCTTCATGTAAGGAAAAAAAAATCCCCAGACCTTGATTATTTTTAGAAATTATGGTTAAGCCTGGACCTCATTTGATGATGTCAGATGTGGCGTCTGACAGCTCTTAAAATATGCCTTTCTATCTCACAGCTTGAAAGAGGAAACTATGCAGTATTTTACGGTCTTATTTATAGAACAGATTGCATATGCATTCACTTGGTGATATTTAAATTTCAAATTGCTATGTAGAAATATAGAAAATGAGAGAGAATATTAAACTGGGTTCATAAAAGCTGACAGCTAGACCAAAAGCAAACGTGTAAATGCTTTTAAGTGTAACTCTACTGCCAAACCTCTATTGGCAGCAGTAAAGACCAGACTCGGTTTCTGAGGATCTTTACTTAAAACAGTGTTGAATTTCTGCCCAAACACCTGGGAAAGTGGCATCAAGCTGAATGTCTTCTTGGTGAGTTATAGTTCCCCACATAGAATAACCTGTAAACCTGTATATAACTGCTGCTAGACTAGAGTACAGAGTAAATTAAAAGCACCTCTTGTTTTGTGGGACTGCTGGAATAATGTTCCTTTGCATTCATCTGGCCATATCCTGGTCTCTTGTTTATGTCTTGCTGTTACTTCCTCTTTTTTTATTTGTTCATTCTACAGTAGCAAGAACTTTTGGGAGCTTCTGCTCATTTTATTTTGAGCTGTTTGCTAACCGTTACTTCTTTCTTTTTGATGTGCCTTCTGCCTATTCCCATAGTGTTCCTGTTTTCTTCTGTCTGCTTATTCTTCATAATTAGATCATAGGAAACAGGATTATGAGCAGGAGAAATGAAATGTTGATAAATAAATATGAACGACAGTAGTGTTAAATTATAAAAGGAGGAGGTACATTAAAGAAACTAATTGGAAGAAATTCCATATGGAATTATGTGAATTTGATATCCATACAGGGTAAATTTTAGGATATTCCCATAAATAATAGTAGGCCTATGGACAGTTGTGATCTAGTGGGAAGGACTTGGAACAACTTGGAAGTGTCACTTAGTTCCAAGGAACGATGTAGTGTTCCTGAAGAAAAAAAAATCGTTCTGGTACATTGATTAATGATTAGAAGAGATTGAGAGAAATGATGTGAATGAGATTATGGTCTTGAGGAAAGAGATGATTAGGCACATGGCTTTTGCTTTTTAGAACAGTTGTAAGCTGTTAGGAAGCTGGCAAAAGTGGGAATATCACAATTTAGAAGAGTGTGTAGAGTAGACTTGAATGTGATATTATTTCTTGACAGTACAAAATAAGAGATCATGTGTTGGAAACCTTCTCTTAGAAGGCTTGCATATACTGACTTTCACAAGGGATCCCCTGAACTGTGTATAATGTATTATATTTTAGTTGACAAAATAAAGATGTTTTTGCCTGACCAGTAAATGTTTCAAAAGGGTCTTTATTAAGACCAACATAGTAGAATTAACTGATATAAGGATGGAGACTGAAATCTTCAATGTAATCTCCAGGGTATATTTAAAGCAGCCTGGTGGGTTCTTAACCATCAACAGGAAATCTTTTTACAATTTCAGTTATTCTCTCCCTGCTCTCTTTGTGAAGGTCATCTTAAAAGTAGAGAATGTTTTTCTGACACACGCACAACTCTTCTTTTTGTCTGTGTTGTAAAGATTACCTTCTTCCTCTTGCCCACAGCTTGCTAAGTTAGAGGTAAGGATGATTGTTGTTACACAACATAGAGCTCTTTTCTCTTCCTTCTATGGATGGAACCAGTTTCTTGGATGGTGTTCCTAGTCAGAGGATCACAGGATGTCAGGGGTTGGAAGGGACCCAAATTGATCATCAAGTCCAACTCCCGTGCCAGAGCAGGACCATACAATCTAGCTCAGGTCACAGAGGAACACATCCAGATGGGCCTTGAAAATTTCCAGAGGAGACTCCACAGCCTCTCTGGGGAGCCTGTTCCAGTGCTCTGTGACTCTTGCAGTAAAGAAGTTCCGCCTTGTGTTGAGGTGGAACTTCCTGTGCTGTAGCTTCCATCCATTGCTCCTTGTCCTATCACAGGGAGCAAGTGAGAAGAGCCTGTCCCTTCTCTCTTGACACCCAGCCCTCAGATATTTGTAGACATTTATTAAATCCTCTCAATCTTCTCTTCTCCAGATTAAAAAGCCCCAGGTCCCTCAGACACTCCTCATCAGGCAATGCTTCATTCCCCTTAATCATCCTCATAGTCCTCCACTGGACCCTCTCCAGCAGATCCCTGTCCTTCTTAAACTGGGGAGCCCAAACCTCTGATCTGTTCAGGACATTTGGTCTAGCACTGTGAGTAGCATAGATTAATTATTTTTAAAATTGTTTCTGCTCTTTAATGAAATTCACAGTATGACATAGAATTTTTACTCTCCATTGCATTTATTTAGAGATCTATCTTGCTTGATTTCTCAAAGAAAAAAGGGATCATCTAACATACCATCTGCTGATGTATTTTGGGTCTTTCCTGTGAGAATAGCTTTTGAGTCCTGACACAATGTGGTGTGCACAGCTGGTCAGAGATGTTAATTTTGCTCCAGCTTCATGACAGTTGTTTGTATGTGGAAAAGGTAGATGTTAACAGTGCCCTGAGGAGGCTAAGATGAAAGGACCATTAATTCTCACTTGCACACTGCTGGCTCATGTTCAACCCAGGTACCCAAGAAGACCAATGGCATCCTGACCAGTATTAGGAGCAGTGTGGCCAGCAGGACTAGGGAAGTCAGCACTAGTTAGGCCACCCCTTGAGTACTGTGTCCAGTTCTGGGCCTCTCAGTTTAAGAATGATGTTGAGATACTCAGACATGTCCAGAGAAGGGCAACAAGGCTGGTGAGGGGTCTGGAGCATAGCCCTGTGAGGAGCAGCTGAGGCAGCTGGGATTGTTTAGCCTGGAGAGGAGGAGGCTTAGGGTGTGGGGGGTGGAGGGTTTCTTATTGCTCTCTACAACTACCTGGAAGGAAATTGTAGCTAGGTGGGGGTTAGTCTCTTCTCCCAGGCGACCAGTGGCAGAATGATAGGGCACAGTCTCAAACTGCACCAGGGCAGCTTTAGGCTGGATAATGTGAAGAAGTTCTTCACCAAAAGAGTGATGGGCATTGGAATGGGCTGCCCAGGGAGGAGAAGTCACTGTCCCTGAAGGTGTTTAAAAAGAGACTGGAAGTGGCACTTGGTGCCATGATTTAGTTGATTACATGGTGTTGGGTGATAGGTTGGACTTCATGATCCCAAAGGTCTTTTCCAACGTGATTAATTCTGTGATTTTTGTCATCCAGTTGATCAGTCAACTTGCATGTGCACTGATGACCTACTAAATATAGATAGGAGTCTGAAATGTAACTGTAACATCTCTAAATAATAGATATGTAGTATGTATTATCACAGGTAAGTACTGGTATTTATTGCAGTAGAGAGTATCAGACTGAAAACCCACTATTCTGTGTGTTGCTTTCAAAGCAACTTGTTCAAGTGTCAGATCTCTGAGCAGTTTGAACTTATCTTTACTTACTCCATGTATTTTTCAGAAAAAAATATTAGAGATGCTGTTTGTTTACTAAAACTGTGGAAAATGCTGTCGTCTAATACTGATCAGACTTAACATAATGGAAAAACAGGTGATGCCTACCTGCAAATTAGAAGAGACTTGCTCTGTTTCGCTGAATTAAACTACTGAAATACTGAATTAGTGGATTGATCATGCAAGTCTTGCCCATGCACTTCACTTACGCCATTAGCTTGCTTGTGGTAGTGACGAGTGATGTACTAGGTATACAAATAGGTTGATTGCTGTCATCCATCTGCATCTGTCTGAAGCTAAGGTTGAGAGACTGCCTGAAAGGTCATAAAGGCTTTTATATACATACTGTAATCTAGTGATTAACTTCAAGGTAACAAGTTTGTAGTGGTTACTGTCTATGAATGCTCAGGTTTTACTTTAGCTTACCTGAGGGTCTTAATGTATTTTGTGACCTTTTTGAGACTCTTGTTCAGTTCAAAGAACACACTGCCTCTTGATGGCAGGGTGATGCTGAAGGTCTCCATGGCAGCAGACACCAATTGGTAGTTTTCTTCTCTAGTTTTAAGAGGGCTCACCAAGCAATTTTCTATCTATTTATTTTATGTGAAGGAAGTACCTGGGTTTCTTGGTGTAGAAACAACTGTTTCTAGCTCTCTCTTTTTTTCCTCCCCTGTTCTCAAACTGGGTTTTTTGTCTTGTTACATGTTACTAGTGATTTATCAAGGACCCGCTTGCCTAGAGAGCTGCCAGTTCTCAGAGGCTGACTGATGCAGGAGATCTGGGACTCGTTTCTGAATGTTATTTGCTGTTTTCAAGGGGGAGGGAGAAGTTCAGTCAGCGTAATCCTGGGTACTAGTGGTTGTGTGTGTTCTTCGGTTTCATTGTGTCTGTTTGGTTTGGCTTCTCTATGTCAAAATGTTGATTTTTTTTTTTTTTTTTTTTTTTTTTTTTTTTGTGCTTATCACCACAGGAAAATTGAAGTTAGAGGACTATTTGTTTTCTGACTTCCTTTTTCAATTTTTTAACAAGTTGGATAAGGAAAGAAACACAGTTATTTGTCTTTCAGTGTAACTGGCAAGTCAACCATAAACTGGTCCTTTTCTTCATTCTGCCATGCTGTAGGTTGTTCTGCAAGGTTTACAATGACTTGATCAAAATAAGATGAACCAATTGTTTGCCCAAGAGCAAATGATTTTTAATGTATTTTTAATGTTTGACTTAGTTTTTAATCAGTACTGACTGAGACTGACAACAGGTACTGTAAAATTCTTTAAAGAGCTAAAACATAGAGTTATAGCAATTGTGTCTTAACTTTCTCAGTTGTCTCCTAAGGCCTGAAATGCTGTTTGTGTGATACAGATAAATCATGTTTTCTGAAGTGCCTAAACATCTTAGTCTATAACTGACCACCTTTCTTGTCATGATCTGATTTTTCGGTGACTTCACTGTTGTAAAGTATTGCTTCACATTATTGTGAAAGTAGCGGAAAGACTTTTCCACGTTTAGTGGCTTTCAGTCACAAATGCTTTCTAATTGTGCAGCTAAAGCTTTCAGGTTTTTCTCTTGTATTAGAAGAAGGTTTGTAGCAGCTTCGGGACAAAAAAAATGTTCATGGCCCTGTGTGTGAAGTAATTAAGTGAAAAATTAACCAGAATATTGGCGGACTTGCAAGAATTTCAATTGTCAGAAACAAGGAAGAAAAAATAAACAAAAAGTAATGAAAACAGTTCAATATGAAATAGGAAAATTATACCGTGAGGCTATACTGAACAAATGAAGAAGTCTGTGTCCCAGTGGCAATACTGACTGTGGCTTTATTCAGCTTTATTTGGCTGCAGCCATTCTATGATCCTTGAACTTTAATAGTGTCTGGAAAGAAACTTGAAAAAAAGAATAAGAGAAAAGTTAGTTATTTCAAATAGGAAAATAACCTCTCATTTCTCACTCACTAAATGAGTCTGTGTAATAACTACACAAGAGAGTCTAGTAGTGTTTTGAGCTGCAGTGCAGGGTTTTAAAGCTGCTGAGGTGAACTCACAGGTCAAAGGATTGAGAGGCAGTTCCTTTCCTGCTGACATAGAGAAGCATGAAGACATCAGGTGGGTGAAAACCTCCAAAAGTAGCTGTTTTCTATTTCCTTTGCAATGGAAAAAAAAAAGTACTCTTGGTAACTGTAGGTCAGGAGATTTAGTAGTTGACTAGATCTTCCCAAGAGGTTTGTGCAGTTTCTGATTGCGTCAAAATATGATGACAGCTAGGCAGATGCAAGGGGGAATTCAGAGATGTTTAAAAGCAGCAGTCTGTTGGAGGTTTTTGGCAACTTTTAGGCTTTGCAAATTTGATGGAGTAGAGAAGTTTGTTATCATTGGTTCATGCTGCAGTGGTTGGGTAGCAGAGATGCTCAAGTCAAGAGTGAAAGGCTCCAACATTTGTTTTCAGAAGTGACTTTATTGGGCGTCATGCAGCTCTTGCTCTTTTGTGTCATGAATGCTTCCTGGTATGTCCTGTTGATGTAAATACCTTTAGCATCTCAGCTGAGATGCAGTACTAAGTAAAAAGGAATGTTTAAAACTGCATTTCATACAATATCAGCATAGGAAAATGTCTTGTTTTAATCTCGTCTTTGCAGAAAGTGTGCTGGACTTCTACTGTGAAATAAAAACGTGGCTCTAAAATCCGTAAACAAATTTGTTGTGCAAGTGGCAGCATGCTTTCTTTGACTACAATAATTGACAGTACTTCACACTAGGAAGTGAAAGCCAGTTCTTCAGAATGACGGACTTTCAGTTCCAAGTGCATATTGTAGTCTTGTCTTCATCTTTCTTGGTAACCGTGATGCTTTCTGTCTTGGTGGATTCTACTTGTATTATGTACCTTACTTACAGAACATGGCAAATAACCTGAATGCTGTAGCTTGATTTTTTTTTTTTAATGAAAATAGTCGATCTTGTGTATCTGTTAATGTATTTTGAGGAACATTTCCTTACGGGAGTGGCTCAAGAGCCAGTTCAGTGAAACGGAGAAACAAGGAAGGCGATTTGTCAGTCATGTGGCCTTAATTTTATTGTGAAAACAATTACAGTCAAAGTTTCTTTGCCATGTATATGCCATGTACATGCCATGAATGAGCCATGTGACATTGCTTTGAGTGACCTGTACTAGTAGGAGGTGTCCCTGCCTATGGCAGGAGGTTGGAACTGGATGATCCTTGAGGTCCCTTCCAACCTTACCATTCTATGATTCTATGTAATCCTGACCTTGGAAGCTTGCAAAGCGGGTGGGTTGATGTGTGCATTTCAAAAAGTATCCTTTTGGGCTTATATGCTTGTTTCTCCGATCTTTTATTTTTTAACCAAATCCAAAGAAAAAAATTCCTTAACATACTTTATCATTTAGTAGCATAATACAGTACAACTATTTTAAGAATTAGGTACTTTTAACACAAGTTAACATCTAGTAATTTATCTTCTTTGCCTTTGGTATTGTTTCAGCTAATGTTTCAGAGCAGGGCTTGTTCACATAACAGTGCTATTGTTAATTACCCTTACATGCTAAAGGCTCATTGTGTTGGATATGTAGATATACTAGAGAAATTGTAGAAATTTTTGTTGTGACAGTGGAAAAAAATGACCAGGAAGTATAGGCGGGCACTTGAAAAATTCTGAGAACTCTGGGAAACTATATTGCTTGAGGTCATTGAATTACATTTGATCCATCCATGAAGGTTTCTGGGGCATAACTCTAAGCATTGTATGCAAAAAAATAGTTGGCATTTAATTACAGTTATTTTGTTTAAATACAGGAATCGAGGCAAGCCTTGAGGTTGTTATTTGATCTTAAACTTTTGTTACGTGTAAGTTTGTAATTTTTGTATTTTATTTTAAACAAATTTATTTTCTAGAAAAGAAAGATGTAACGCAGAGCTTGGAAAGCTACACAGCAAAATGTCCTGGTACAATGGAATTCATCACTCTTCCAGATGGTTTGAAATTACCTCCTGTTCCGTTCACCAAATTGCCTATTGTGAGGTAAGACTGCAAAATCCAGTCTTTAAATTCTTCACAGTACTTGTCAAATTTTAAAGGATACTGGAAGGGTGCAGTCTTCTCAGTTTATGTAAGTTGTTCACTATAAGATGGGAAAATGTCAAATTGTCAATTTGTTTTGAGAAGCTCTTAGGCAAAAATAGAGCCTTTTCAGGAGAAAATACTTTCTGTGGCCTTTAGTTTCAGAAGGAAAGAGGTGTTGTGTTGTTTTTTTAAACTGCTATTCAACAGTTTGTAATACAGTTGAAGAAAAGTATTTTGCAATTACAGCTGAGGTTTAAGTTAGGTACCTGATCACACTGAAAGTCCGTGAGTTGGATGCTGGCTCCATCCTTGGAACCTGGAACTTGGTGGACACTCATGTCTGTAGTAGCTGTTCCTTTTCAGATACTGCTTTCTGAGCTGGTGCGTTTACTGGCATCTTCTCAATCCATGCTCATGTTCACATTGTGCAGTCCATCCAATGAGTAACACCTTATTTAGATTAAAGCCTAGTGTGAAGCATTAGAGAGACAGAGCAAAAAGCCAATGGGCATCAATTAAAAAAAAAGAAAAGGTTAAAAGAAAATATTTTTCAAGAAGTGGCTTTTGGAAGGGAAGATAATTGCTGTTCAAAAAAAACCATGGTAGGTGTTATTGAAAATGTTTCTTACTGTGGTCTGAGTTCTCAGTGGGCTGTCATCAAACATTTCATGAAGCTAGCATTCTGGGATCCCAAAGAGATAAAGTGTACAGGCCATTTTTCTTGATAAAACTAGGTTTACTGTGTTATCTCTGACTTCCATTCATTTTTTCAAGCCACATTTACTGAAGAGACCTTGTCTGTTAGTAGTGCATTTAATATGACAGGTCTGGTCACACTACAGGTCTGTTGTGTGGGAGGTGCTTACTTAAGGTTCAGGTTTGATTGGAGCCTGTGGTCCTATGGATCAGATGGATTTGTATATAGAATCAGAAGGGTCACAGTGTTTCCAGGGCTGTTTCGGAAACTCTTTTTTCTCCTCGTTGGACCAAGTACAAAGCTTTTCACTGGCTACCTGGGTCACCCCACTATACTTGTGGGAGAAAAATGAATCATCCTCGACTCTTCCAGCACTGTCTCCTCAGTGGATTCAGTTAGCACTGACAAATCATCTAGGATGACTTTGCAGATACCTGCTTTGTCTTGTCTGTTCAGTGATGCAGTGGAAACTTTAGAGTTGCAATTGCTTTCAGCCACTCTTTCTGGAACGTTTGGGATGTTTGACATGATCCCAGAACCTTAGCTGTTAGAACCAAAGCTTTACATAGTACACTGGGAAAATTATTTGAATAGTTTATTATCAACTGCCTTTGGGGTTCATTGTTTCAGAATTTTTTTTTCTCTTTTTTGACTAGAGCAAATTGGTTACATTTGATTATCCTAGATTATATTTGCAGTCAAGACACACAAGTAGATTTTTCTGACCTAATTTAGACACCTTCTTTAGGTCGTGTTGAATTACTGGAGTATGTGAACTGTATTAGCTCATTTTCCATTGATCTTAAAGATGTCCAGTGATAAGTTCAGGTAACTGTGTCAGATGAGTTCCTTGGTCTGTACATTCTGAAGGCAGGTTTCCAGTTAAATGTGAAGGAGACCTGTATTTCTTCTCCTAAGTGATTTCAGACAACAAACTTTACTGCAAAATTTAACCTGGCTTTTTTTTTTTTTTTTTTTTTAAGTAGTCCTGTCTACTACTGGAGTTTCATGAATGTAGAGAGAAGTTAGAACAAAAGCTTCTGTGAAAACATTTTTAAGGCAAAATGCTTTCTTTTGAGAGCAAGAGTGCTGTCATCTACTTAGTGCTTCTTGCAGATCTCTGCTCTAGGAATAATGTTTGTATTACACAATACAAAACCAAAACTACTTTCCTTACTGTGTGACCATGCATGGTGTCTGTCTTGTCTGTCAAGTAGGCGTAGAAATGTGATCCTGAAGTTCCCTTTAGTTTAACTAACCCTTAACTTACACTAAAAAGCAGCATAGTGCTTAGCTATGAAGTGTTAAGTCCTGCATTAGTCTCAGGTTTTTGCTTTTTACTTAACTTTTCAACCATGGAGGAGGTCAGTGGTATTGGATGTATTCCATAGAGGTTTCTTGTTCTTGTCAGTGCTGAACATTGGAGAAAATTCAAGTCTGGAAGATATGGGAAATACTGATCAAATGCTTTTTAAGAGGCATCATGCATATAGAGGGCAATCCGACCTTGGCAACAGTTTACCAAGACTTGAGTGGTAGCAGCTCTGTCTTGACTCAGATGTTCTGTATGCTGAGAGGAGGGGACAAGGACATTATATGTACTTGCTGTTTCTTGGGCTAGCTCTAAGAAATCACTTGCCATCCACTGCTCCATTTACACTCTCAACTTCTGTTCACCTGGCTGTGCTTGGAATGTTAAAAGTAGCTGCTGCTCTTTTACTATGGAGTGAGGAACCCAAGGTCAGCTTTACTTTACAGCTAAGAATTACTGTTTGTGCTCCTCTCTGTCTCTTTCTTGTCTTTTGAAAGTTCTGTAAAAGCCATATCAATAAAAATCCATAACCCAACAAGATACTAGGTGCATCT
Source organism: Eubucco bourcierii (assembly GCA_013396675.1). NCBI lineage: Eukaryota > Metazoa > Chordata > Aves > Piciformes > Ramphastidae > Eubucco > Eubucco bourcierii. The sequence goes on from VWZE01000022.1 coordinate 191,701, forward strand.
AAATATAAAGTAAATAGAATAATTTATTGTCTTCCTAGTCTAACAGAACACTATTCCTGTTATGGAAGCATAGAATCATAAAATGACCTGGGTTGGAAGGGTCCTTAAAGATCATGCAGTTCTAACCCCCTGCCATGGGCAGAGACACACTCCACGAGACCAGGTTGTTCAAGACCCCAGCCAGCCTGGCCTTGAACACCTCTTACAAGCATACTTAAGGAAGAGAATATTTTTTTTCTGGTTTTACTAGTTTTTGGTTAGTTTTTCTTATACTTTTCTTACTACTTTAAATTTTCTGGGTCCTAATTTTTTTCCCTTCTCTCTATTTTGCCTTTAAGCAAGGTTGTATTTAATTAACATAACTTTTTCCAAGTACAGAATTTTGATCTTCTGGGTAGCTAGTGAAATTATTTTGTGATTCTTAATTGTCATTCATTCGAATTCAGCTGGGCTGAACCAGAGGCTATAAAATGTTACTGAAGCTTTTCACACAAAGGAATTAATGTTTAGCGTTTGACCTGTGAGGGTGTAAGTGTTTAATGTTGGTGTTTGAGGAACACTCACTGGGCATTAAGATAAAAATTATTATCCACCAGTATTTCTACAAAAACGGTGGTAAACCAAAGCATTTCTTTCTCTAATGTAAAATTAATTTTTATTAGCACTTCATCAAATGCAGTGTTTCTTCCATTAAGTATAGTTTACATGTTTTAAATATTGCATTCTACTTTGGAACTAAGTTCTGTCTGAGGAGGTTTCAAATAAGAAATATTCAGCAATCTGTCAGATCTTATTCCTCAGGCTTGTCTGTTATTTTAACATTTGTTTACCATGCTGACACTAAGTATGACCGACAGATAATGCCTGGATATGATTTACTTCTTGTTCCAGAACACTTCCAGTGTAATCCAGTAACTTCTTATTGGTGTTTTGTGTAAGAGACATGTCCATGTAGTGTTACTCATACACCTTCATTATATTTTAACAGTAGCACATTATCTTGAGTGATCTGGGCAATTTTAAACCCATAATCTTATTGTGTATCTGTGCTTTTTATTAGTGGGTTATGGACACAACTCTTTTCTAATGTGCTGAGATCTTACATGGTTTTCGTGTTCTCAGTAATTGTTGTTTTGAAGTTAACTTTGGCAAGTGAATTACTTCAGTTATATCCTGTAAATGATACAAAACCTTTTTAACATGTACAAGAATACTTACCTGCTTCTCAAAGTGCAGACACTTGATTTTACATTGTTCTGACCTTTACAGCTGAGGAAGGCAGGTTTCTTTCTTAGAACTTTCAAGATCTCCAGTGCTTTTGTTACGGTATTTGAACAACTCCATTGAACATGACAATTGTAGTATTTATGGTCTCTGTTTTATGATAGTGTTGTCCAATAATTCCAGTAAGATCAGCTTTACTGTGGGAGGTGGTTAAAGGAAAGGAAGGAAGAAGGGAGTTAATATCTGAGCAAGTTGGGGTTTTCTAGCATTCTTGTGCTTGGCAAGAATGGGTTTAGATGTCTCCTGGGCTCTGTTCCTCTTGGTGCATTCCTATTGTATCTTTAAGTATCCTTGAAAAGTTTACTGCTGGAGGCTTTTGTAAGCGTTTTATTTCATTCTTGCATGTTAGTCTTGTGTGGTATCATGCCTCTAGAAATAAGCAAGATGTGTAGTTTTCTTCTATGGGGCTTATGTTTTTTTATTTGAAACCCAAATTCTAAAGAAGTTGCAGGGATTGTAAAGGGAAGATGCTTGTCTCTTGGTGATGTTCTTCAGTAAAAACACAAATACTGCAAGCTTAATAGGCTGTGGCAAAATAGCTGTGATGTGGAATGGTGCAGAGTCATAGAATGCTTGGGGTTTGAAGGGACCTTTTGAAGATCATCTGGTCCAGCCTTCTTGCTGTTGGCCCAGGCAACTTTCACTAGACCTGATTGCTCAAAGCCCCATCCAACCTGACCTTAAAACACATCTAGGGATGAGATATCCGTAACTTCTCAGTTCCAGGGGTCTCACCACCCTCAACATAAAAAAATAGATGAATACCTTTGTTCACTTACTAGTTTTAATTTCTTTGGTCCTTCCTACCTCTAATTAGGATTATAAAATCTTGAGTATCCACTTATTGTTGCTTGTTCTTATGCCCAACGTTTAGTCCTTAATGTGGCATCAGTGTTGGAAGGTCAGTGATTTCCCTATTTGGTGTGGTAGGGATTTGACAGGGATATAGTGTAACCAGTCATTCATTTTCATCTCTCTGTATTTGCTTTCTGGTCATTCAACAAACCACTCCAATTTCTGGGGTGTTTCCTTCCTTCCAGAAGCAACTCTGTGGTTTTTTTTTTAAACTATTTTGAAATCTGTTTTATGCATCTCGGAGAAGTTCTAAAATTGTATTATGTTGTCCAGTAAAATTATGTATGGCTTCTAGTTTGGGTTAAGTTGAACATTCAGTTGCTTTGTAGTGTATCTAGTGTTCAGTTTGCATTTATCTTGAAAAATAATAGCTGCAGCTGAAATAGCTGACCTGGTATTGTTTTCTGAGAACTTTCTCAATTTTTGCCTTCAGTTTCCTTGGGTTGCTGTCACTTTTTTTTTTGTGCTGTAGGTGTTTTCTTCATGTTTTGTATTTCAAGTATTTTAATCAATATTTGCTTATAGTGTGGTGTCATTTAGTGTCAGTTAATTTTTAACCATCTATTAGAAAATAAACCAGAATAGATAAACAATTATAAAGTTATTTTTACTTAACAGATCTGTGAAGCTTTTGAATCTTCCAACTAGTCTCCGGCCTCACAAAATGAAAAGTTTGCTTGGTCAGAATGTGTCAACCAAAAGCCCCTTCATATACTCTCCAATTATTGCACACAGTCGTGGGGAAGAACGAAGTAAGAAAATTGGTAAGAATATTTTGCAGTGTTTTCTGTTGTTTTGTTAAATTAGAAAATCTTTCTGATCAAGGAAAGCAAACCTGGACATTACCATCTTATATCTGAAGTAGTTAGCCTTTTAGCCTAAAGTTATGAAGGAGCAAAGCTTTGTTTTCCATGGGACAGCTTCAAATTCAAAAGAACAATAAAATCTCATAACTGATAAAACTGATTTTCAGACTATGTAAACTAGTTTTACTTCCTTCTCCAACAAGAAAGAAATCAAAGAAAATTTAATTCTGAGACATTCTTTTCAGCAGCAGACAACTGTTCAGCTCAACCAGTTACAATGTGTGGTACCCTGAGGCAAATACACTGTTGGGGTTTCTCCTTTTCCAATAAGGTTTTCATCATGAACATGAAGATGTTTGGATGAATGGACTGCAGTTTCTGGGACAGAAGATGCAAATCAGTAGGGAACTGGACTGTGGTAGTTCATCATCTATGGAAATATTTTACTTTTTTTCTGGTTAATGCTGTTTGACTGTTGGGATTTTAAAAACTGGTTTTCATTTTCTCTCAGGAAAAAAAAAAAAGCATCTAGTTGATGCCCCATTATGATTTAACTTAAACTCATGATGATTAAATTTCTCTGATTAGTCAGTTTTTCTTCAAGATAGTTGAACAAAGATGAAGAAAACCCAATGAACAGTGTTTGGAATACTAGTAATTATCTGCTAGAAGATTATTTCATTCATTATGAAGCTCTTCAGTGCGGTAATTGTGCATTGAAAATAGATTAAAAGACTTGTTTGAAGGCTGGATGCAGTTACAAATATTGGTAGTCCTTTTTATTGCTTTCCTGCCTATCACGTGGGTGATCATTTTTAACATGAGCATTAGTGTCAGCACAGAAAAGACTCCTGTGATTATGGAGCAGAACTGCTTGTCAAAACTTGAATACAGAAATTTGTGGCATGGTGTTTATCTCAATTTGGCTCCTTATGTTACTGGGCTTATTACTGTGTAATCACTGAAAAAACACACCCAAAACAACAGTACTTTGAAATGTATTCCAAAGGATTTTCTGTGTCATTGCTTTGAACTGGAAAGTACTATACATTTAGCAGGTCATTCTCAGTAGTGGCTCTAACTAATTCTTCAAATAGGTAGTTCAGGAACCGGGTGGGACAGAAACTTTGGAGTAGGACAAGCATGTGTGCTTCTCTACATTGGAACTTCATTTTCTGTCCCCTGCTCCCTGTCCCTTTAAACTGAATAAGTGTGAGGGAGGTAGGGCATACTGCAGCAGTTCTATGTTGTACGGGGCAGTTTCTCCTGCTTTTATTTAGCCTAAGGAAGCGTTTAAACTGCTTGTGATCCTGTTAAGTAAGCATTTGTCTTTTGAAATACAGAGAGAGTGTACTCACTTCCAAAAGGCTTTAATGTTTCATTCCAAGTTTTGCTAACAATAGGATATACAAAATGAAATCAGATGCTTCCTTTGGAAGAAACTAGGAAACGTAAGAAACTCTGCAACAAATGAGAATATCCTAATGACATGTATCTAATTAAAAACAACTACAATAACAAATGAACTGTTTTTCTTACATGGAGATCTGTAAGCCACATTCTGGTTAAATTACTGTTACAGCAAAGTACTGCTGACAAACCAAAAGGAAACACACCTCTTCAGAAAGTCTCAGGGAAATGTTTTCAGCTTTTAGCTTGGTAAGCTTTTCTGTTTGGAAGCAGTAAATGAGATAATGATATTCTGGTTAAACTGCTTTAATAGTATACTAGTCACAAGAAGTGAACCTGCTGATTTTTTTTTTGATGTGAAGTGTTTCATAGATACATAGAATACCAGGTTGGAAGGGACCTCAATCTGGTCCAACCTTTCGCAGGATGAGAATATGGTTGAAATGAGATGGACCAGCACCCTTTCAGGCTCAACCTTGAAACGGTGTAATGTGTCAGAATTCACTACCTCCCTTGGGAGTTTATTCTGATGTCCATTAGTTTGAATGGTGAAAACATTTTTTTTCTGGCATCCAGTCTGAATCTCCCCAGTAGTAGCTTCTACCAACTGCGTCTTTGTAGAAAGGGAGTCTCTCTCCTTGTGACAGGTGCTCTTTGTGTACTTGTACATGGTTATGCGGTGTCCCTAAGCCTTCTCTTCTCAGGGCTGAACAAACCCAATTCTCTCAACCTTTCTTTATATGACAGGTCTTCCAGTTCTCTGATCTTTCTTGTGGCCCTTCTCTGGACTCTTTCCAGCTTGTCTGTGTCCTTCTTTAAGAGTAAGTTGTTCACTGTGAGGATAGTGGAACACTGGAACAGGTTGCCCAGGGAGGTAGTTGAGGTCCCATCCCTGGAGATATTCAAGGTGAGGTTTGATAGGGCTCTGGGCAATCTGATCTGGTCGAGGATGCCCCTCCTTACTGCAGAGGAGGTTGGTCTACATGACCTTTGGAGGTCCCTTCCAACCCAGGCCATTCTGTGATTCTTTTATGGCAGCTGGGAGTAGTCATGTTTTCTTGTGGGAAGGAGAAGACTAGATACAGAGATGGAAATATATATGTGTATATACATATGTATATTTTTACTCTGACAAATAAATCACAGAGTCATAAAACAGCCCGGGTTGGAAGGGACCTTGGAAGGTCCTTTAGTGCAACATTTCATGGGAAAGGTAATTGCATCTTGAAAAGCTCCAATGAGCTGGACTTCTCTGTGTTCTTGGCAAGATTGTTCCCTTGAATGGTCTCACTGTGGAAAAAAAAAAAAAAGTTTCTCTTACATTGTGATGAGAGGTAGACTTGTACCTATTGCCCCTTGCCATCTCCATGTGGCTCCTTGTGAAAAGAGAGCCTCTGTTCTCACTGTAACCGTCTTATTAAGTACGGCAGTACTGTGGTGAAATAGACCGTAAGCCTTCTCCAGGGAGAAGAGACCTAACTCCTTTAGTTTTAACTCATCACACAGGTTCTCCAGCCCTTCGATCATCTTTGTGGTACTCCTGGATCATCTGCAGTCTATCTGTGTACTTCTTGAACTGCAGAGGCCAGAACTTGACCCAGTACTCCAGCTGTAGCCTGACAAGGACTGTGTAATTCTCTGCTAGCAATGCCCACTGCATGCAGCCCAGCATCCATTTTGCCTTTGTTGCTGCAGCAGGGCACTGCTTACTCTTGTTCATGTTGTCTACCAGGAACTCAGGTCCCTTTCAGCAAGGCTACTTCCCAGCTATACAGAGATTCTGTAGCTTTTTTGGCTATATCATCCCAGGACCTTGCACTTGTCACAACTTTGGACATTACCTCAAATTCCTTAGTCTCAAGCAAATTTGGCAGGTCAGCCAATCTGCTAGGGAAGATTCTACTTCCTTTTCTAGATGATTAGATCATCCCACTCCCTAGTAGGCTGTATTTGTGGAAGAACTTTCCATGATCATAGAAACCAAAGCCCTAGTGACACCAGTTGTAAAGGTGTGTATTGATCTGTGTGATGCATTGACTTCTACCTGCGCCTTTATCTCTGGCTGACAAGGCAAAGAAGAAAATCACTTAGGTACCCATATCCTTTACTTACCTGTGGAGAACTGCACAGCACGTCTTCAGAGGAGTGACTGCACAATGCACAAGACATTGTGGACACTAATAAGCAATAAAATAAAAAGAAAGTTACAGATCATCTCACACAATTGTGCTTTTGAACATTTTGCTCTAATCAAGAGTTTAGCTTTTTCAGGTTTTATGATACTAGAGCCTGCTAATATCTGTGAATGTATGTTTTTAATTTTCACTAGCATTAATTGGAGTTAAACGTTTGCATTAAGTGCATCTCCCTTGAGCTTTTCCAATATTGCTTGCAAAATGTAATCAGACAGTAGATAATTGTGAGTGTACAATTAAGAGTACAGATGGTTTCAGCTGTGAATTACAGCTACTCTTTAATGAGTAGGACGCTTCCTAATATCCTAGTAAAAAGCAATATTAATATATCTTAAAATTATTGAGTAAATGAGTAAAAGTAGACCACATATGTTATAGATTAGTTTACAGTCATGATTAACAAATAGAGTTAACCCACCTTTTGTGTGTTTGGAGTGCAACCCCTCAGCTTGTGTGGAGCGTCTTGCCACATACACTTTTAAATCTGAAGGTCAAGTGTGTGTGTTTAACTGTGAGAAATTTGGAAGGTAGACAGGATCTTGTGTGCTGACAAGATAGAAATTAATCTTTCTTCACTGAACTGTTTCTCAGAACCTCTGTCGCTGCTGCTGACCTCACTTCCATAAATTCCTTGTGTCATAGAATCATAGAATGGTAAGGTTGGAAGGGACCTCAAGGGTCATCTAGTTCCAACCCCCTGCCATAGGGGGGGGTGTCCTTAGATTAAAACCCCCCAAATTTAAACCTGTTAGGTGTCTAAAATTGAACTTCTGTTGTAATGAGCTATAAATTCAAAAGCCATCATGTTATCTGACCTGTTTTTTTTGTTAATTTTTTCCCTAGTATTTTTGCAAGTTATTTGATCTGTGTTACTGATTAAGTGTCCATTTTGTGAACATAAAAAAAAATAAAAATCAGTACCTATAAGTCCTACTGTCATCTCCATTCCAACAACATATCCTGTGCTACTTACTGTTTTCCCAAGAAAATTAGAAACTAAAGTGGTGAGCAGTTGTTTCCTTTCTAATTTGGATGGATATTTGTTTTCTCGGTATTATCAACTGTGTCTAAATGAAGACTTGTTTCCATCATTTTAATTTCCTTTTTCCCTTTGTCTTTCTTCCTTATCTACTTAATTCCTAAGGCTTAAATATACAAGGCAGTGTGTACTCTGTACATTTCCAAGTATATGGACCTTTAAGTGCTTAACGTAAAGAATATGTTTAAGTACTTCTTTGAACTGATGTCCTAGTTAATTTTGCCAGTGTAGTGTTTGGTCTTTGGAGCACTGTTACTATCTTAATGAATGCTGCTGGTCCTTTAACCCATTTCTTTGCCTGACACTTACAACTTGTGTCCCACAGTGCACTTGAATAGGACTTGGACCATGAATATTATACGGAGAGAGAACATAAAGATAATATGTTTTGACAGCCCAGCCAATGCTGTTTTTTAATACCACTATGATTAGGTAATTCCTGCATTAATTCTCTTAATTATTTCATGCAGACTTCCAGTGGGTGCAGGGAGACGTGTGTGAAGTTCAGCTGATGGTGTACAATCCTATGCCTTTCGAGCTCCGAGTAGAAAACATGGTAAGCATATTTCCAAATCTCCCCTTTCTAGTATTTCTCTGGGAGGGAATCTCATTTTGATTTTCTGTAAACTAAAAAGTTTGAAGAAATGTTTAACCCAATATAACCTCAGTTCACCAGCACAGTACTGTCAGTTTTCCTTTCTTTGTTCTGACAAGGTATTGAAATGAAAATCTCTGCCACTCAGGGTGTTTAAGTGCTTTATATGTTACTGACCCATAAATCAATTCTTACCTTCCCGCATTGACTAGAATTCATGATGCATAATTTGCATATACTGATTTTTCAAGCAATAGTTATATTCCAAACCCTAATGATTAGTGTATAGTTGCTACTGTAGTTGAAAATGCAGCAGACATCCTAGTTTTGGGTTTTCTCATTCTGACTGCATTTTAAAAATCTGAGCAATTACAGTGGTTCAGAGAAGCTTTGTTTTTCATTAGAGTCTTCTGCACTTAAATCTACTGTTCCAAATGATGCATGTTACTTGAAAACATTGTGGGGTAGCATGAACAAGAAGGAGGAAAAAAAAAAAAACAAATAACTGAGGTTAGGAGGATCAAACCCAAGCCCTCTCCTACTTTGACTGCTTGTATACTGAAACAGACTTTCTTTATGCCAACTAAAAGGATTTAAAAAAAAAAAAAAAGTTGAAAGTCCTCTACCATGTTGGCTTTTTTTTTAATGTTAAATGTTTTTACCTTTAATATTGCTTTAAAAAAGTAAGTCTGGTTCCTTAATGTCCACTGTTCTGTTATGTTAAGTGAATCAACATGTGTTTCTTTGCCCCTAAAGTTTTGGTTGGTTTTATTATTGATAGATCTACTGTTACTGAATACAGCAGGAAAATTCCCGAAGACCAATGGGGTGTTAACAAGCAGGCATTTCTTTATTTTGGTGCCAGACACTCTCTCTACCTAAGTGTACCCAGGCTGGTAAAATTCAGAAAATATATGCTTGCATCTCATACAGAATCGTCGTTAGTGTATTTACATTAGGTAATGGAATTTGTTCCATATGTAAATCCTCACCCATGCTCATTATATATGATGGAGTCTCCTGGTGGTCGTTTAGGCTGTCCATTGTCTTTCTCTCTGTAGCCTTTAGCTGAACTTCTTTGCACATGCCCTCTAGGCTGTCTTGATATGGTTGACAAGGCAGACTGATCACACAGGCCATCTAAATGAGTTAGCTCTTCTTGACATCTTCTTTCTGAAGCCACAGTTACAACTTTGCACTGTTTACACAGTTAATAAATCTTGGTTTACACAATAGATGCATTCTGTGAGGATTACATGTTCTAAGTTAGTACAGTATCACTGTTGCAGTGGCCAGTCAAATAATGACCTAAATTACTGATAATATGCCACACATAAGAAAGTTTTTTTGCATGGGAAACAAACCGGCCCAAAGAATGTATTTGTAGCACAGTAAGATTAATTCTTAGCAGCTAACAGTCTGGTTTTTTCAGCAGCATTTCTCTGTCCCTCACAGAAATATTTCAAATTGTTAGGAAATACTAGAAAAAGTACTTTTAGAGCTGCTTATCAAAAAGGACTCTATAGGAATTAATTTGTTTGAGAGCATTTTGATTTATAGTGTAATTTATTGTGTAAATAGTGATGTAATTATGTATTTAAAAAATTGGTTTAGATAATTTCTTAATGAGGAAATGTCTTACGAGTGCTTACCTACACTTAAGGACTCAAAATACAGTTATTTACATAGAGGCATGCTCCATCTGCTCCCTGAGCAAATTAATTGTAGTAGTGTGAATACTTCATGCTACTGTTAGCATGATGAAGTCCTATCTTTGAGTTAATACTGAATTTCAGTTTCATAGGTAAGACAAGAGGAAGCAGGCTTGCAATCTAGATACAAATAACGGAAGTGGTTAATGTAGTTCTTCAGTCAGTGCTCCATAAATAGAGTGCTTTGGGAAATTCTACTGCGTGATAATGTCATCTCATTGGTAGAAATTAGTTGATTTTGCTTGATTTGTTTGTGGTATCAAGACTGTAGCCAGCAAGTTGAGAAAAATAATTTTTCCTCTCAATTTGGCATTTGAGAGACAATGTCTGCAGAACCAAGACCAGTTTGGAGTTCTCCATACAATATAAATATTGACATACTGGTATGAGTCCAGCAGTATTGCCAAGGTGATTGGCAGCCTGGAGCATATGACAGATCAGAACATGTTTGAAAAGTTGTTCAGGTTCAAAAGTTCAGTTGATAGAAGACTACTGGGGCAATTGCTATTGCTTTTCTCATTGCTGCCATGGGAAGGTGAAGTGAAAATGGAGGCAGCTTTTCCAGAAGTGCTCAGTGAACACATTGCAGCAATAGAAAACTTTCCTAATAAAAAAAAAAAAAAGTTTGCTGAATCATGAGGGTGATCATACTCTGGAACTGGTTGCCCAGAGGGAATGTGGGATCTCCATCCTTAGATATCTTCAGAAATTGAGTGTATAGGACAGTGAAAAACCTAAACCATCATCAAAGTTGTCCCTGTTTTGAGCAGCAGACTGGGCAAGAGGACTTCTAGCATTTCCTTTCAGCCTGAATTGTTAGGATTTTCCAGTCTCACCTGTGAGTTTTCTAGAATGTGGGAATAGTGATTACTTTATCACAAGAATGAACTCTTTTGTTTTTATTTTAATAATTCAAAGCATTGTTTAATATTTTAAAATGTTTTTGTTTATTATTAAGATGTAGTCATGCCTGCAATCCTCCTGCCTCCTTGTTGTCTCATCTCCTATCACCTATCACATTCTTTGGTATTACTTAGTCTCATAGAATTACTGTCATAGCAAGTGTATCCTTTTCTGTCATTTAATGGCAGTTTCAACTTTTGTACCGCAACTTTTTTCTTTCATCTGACTCAGCACCTTACCTTTGCAGTATGTTCAAGGTTGCTTCCAATGAGTGGCAGTTCTTTGAGCTCTCCATGGCTTGAATTCCTTTGTTCTTTACCCTGTTGGTGGCTCACTGTTCATCAACATGTAACTGTCTCAAAATCTATAGTCATACTCTTTTTTATAATTTTCTCCTTCTCTTCTCCTTCAGTTTGTGTTTTGTTCTGTTGGCTTACTTGTGTTGAATGAGTGCTGGAAGTATTGAAATGAACTTTTATGATGATGCTTTTTAGAATGTGTCATCTTATTTGTTATATCTGAAAGCTGTGATGGTGCACAACTTAGTATTGAGGAGAAGTTGTTAAGGAGAGCGGTTCCTGACTAAAAGGCTTCTTGAGCTTTTTTTTTTTTTTTGTTCTTTGAAGTAGTCATGCTAAGTACATGCACTTTAATTGATGTATACTTAAGTAAAAGAAATTGAATTTAGACTTGAGATGAGGCTGTGGAGGCAAGACTTTGATCAGTGTTGCTCAGATGTACTGTCTGAAAACTCGATTGTTGTTTTAGTTTGTTGTTCTCAAAGCTCTTTGCCCATCTTTGTTCTTGCTGCTTGCTCCCTGTCATGCATATTCATGATTGGAGGCTCTATTTAGATACCCATTCTTCATGAATGTCCCATTTTTTGCATTGCATTTCTGTCCATTTCTTTGTTTTGTCCATATAGTTAGAAGACTGATCCAGTGAGAGGTGCAGTAGGGTTTCTGGAATGACAAAGAAAAATGGTTAGTTACAGCATATGGAAGTAATAAGGTCCAACAACTATATTATAGTCAATTAAGTGAAGTTGGAGAGATCATAGGGGTGACCAGAAGTGTTTAATAGAATTTAGCAGGTACCATAAATCAACAGAGTGAGAGAGAGACAAAAATGAGCCTAACTAGCTTTGATTTCAGTGGATTAGACTGAATATTAGAATATTTTTGCTCTTCTGGCAATGGAGCCCAAGATAACAGGAGATGTGATGTTCAGCTGTAAATATCAGTTCACTGTTTTTTCTCCCAAGAGTATTGATTTCTGTATAGACTTGTTCAGGCATGTGAACGATGACCTCTGTCTTTCACAGCTGCTAAGCCCTTTTTTTTCTGTCCAGAAAAAAAAAAGACTTTTGGGGAAAAAAATGCAAAAAATATCTGGAAGATCTCTGATGGGTTTATTTTGTATCTTGGGGCAAATGTTTAAAGATGTAAATCATGGTACAGTCTAGTGATATCTAGTATTAAAATAAAACACTGTTCACTCATATAGACTCTCAGGTCTTTTTCTACAGGGCTGTTTCCAGACAGGTAGATCCCAGCCTGTGCTGCACTATTGGATTATGTTTTCTCAAGTGAAAAACCTTATACTTGTCCTTGTTGGACTTCATCAGGTTCTTGTTAGCCCACTCTCTCAGCCTGTTTCTGAGTGTCCATCTCCCCATTCCGTTTGCCATCATCAGGGTACACAATTCCATCATCCAGATAACTTATGAAGACATTTGTGTTAGAAGTAGTGGGGAAAACTTCCTTTTAAATAAGCACTTATGAGTGTTGGGTTTTTTGTGTGGAATATTTCACAATGTGGTATAGAGTATATTCAGCATGAAAACTAACTTTGAGGGCAATGTTACTTTAAACAAAGAGTGATTGCATTTCAGAGTTGGTAAGTGAAGCCTAAAAAAAGCAGCTACATACTCGTGTTGTTTTAACAGCATCCCCAAATGCTGCCATTTATGTACAAGTTGTTCTGTTTCTCTAGAACTAAATTGAGGTTTGAAATGACTGAAAAGTGCTGTGGTAACTGCACATGTGTATTTACTCTAAGACGATTTACATTGTTTTAGAAGAAGACAAAGAAACGTAAAATTATGGGGAGTGTGTTGTGGTGGTGGTGTTGGTTTGTTTAGTTGTTTTTTGTGTGTATGATATCCATATATTCTCTGGAGGAAACCTTGTGTTTGGGTAAAGGTTTCCTACAAGATGACAAAGAGCAATGATTATTAAATATTATTACTTGAAGTAAGGTATAAGACTTCTGGGAAAAGAAATGTAACACTTTTTCACTTTTTTTTTTTTCTGGTGACTGATTTGTTTAGGTAAAGGATGTAGGAATGCTTCATCCCTGTTCATCTGAAAAGTTCTTAGGCACCAGAGGGCAATGTTGGGCAAATACTACTGAATTCTCTGTCCAGCAAATAGCAATACTGAAAATGTCTTGGAAACATTCTAGATATGTCATGTCTTTTGAAACTTACTTGTGTGCGTTAAGTTTTAAGGGTATCTTGATTTCAATGTATTTCTGTAACACTGAAGTCTAATTGAATTTTATATTGGATTTTTTTTTCCATTTCAAGGATTTTTTTGTGCTTCCGTTTTTATGCTGATCTTTGCATTTAAAAACATGAATGTTTACAGAATATTAAAACTCTCCTAATGAGAGAAATATGTGATAATACACTTGAGACTTTTTAATTTCGAGTCCAGGCATAGTATGTGCTCAGTGCAGGTGTTTTAGTATTTACATTGTATTTGTTCTTTAGAGAATCTCTTTGTTTTCCTGAGTTTAGTTGTTAAAGACTAGACTGAGAATGCATTCTTAATGCAGGATAAGAAAAATACAGTCTGCTGAGGACTTCCTTTGCTTTATCAGTTTTCTGTGATCAATGTGATCCAAGAGTGTCAGTGTGATATAATTTCAGTGTTTAGGGAGAAGTGTACATGTTACAGAGCATTTTTTCCTCTCTACTGTTATGAAATAATATTCCTTAATATAAACAGTATCTCTTGATAGTAACTTTTCCATCTTGTCCATAAGCACATGTGTATTTTGGGTGATTGTACTCCAGATGCCTTCATGTGCCTTTTTGTCTGTTACTCTGTCTAGGTTCTTACCTGGACTTTATCTGCTGTTAACATACCCAGTGAATCCTTTGGAAAGGCATGTGGTTTCTCTGACAGATGGTTTGTCATCACTGCTTTTCCTAAACCTCGACCATTACCCTTTAACAATACTACCATTGATTTATTTAATTTTTTCTCAGTTAATTTCCCAGTTTCCCCTCCACCTTGTGGTTGTGATCTTTAGCTTCTACAGAGTCACTTGGCTCCATTCCCTGCAATGAGGGAACTCATACATGTTCTAGATCAAAACTCTAGCTAGGTGGTGAGGTTTTGACAGGCAACTTTAGGGTCATAAGGCAGCCTGTATGTATACATGGCTATTTCAGATACATTTCTAAAGACTGTACTGGCTTATGGTCTCCTTGAGGTTATTTTTTTTCCTTCACTGGTCCCTGAAAGTCTTTCAGGGTGATGACTTCCCATGCACCCTTTTAATCCACCTTGATAGTGTAGGATGTCTTATTACTGGAATGGATCCTGATTCATACAAAGTAAAAGCACAAGAGTGGTTTTACTGCAAGATGAGATGTTAATGTCTGTGTATATGTTGTGATATCCAGCTTGATTAAAAATGTGAAGTAGAAGAGGAAGAACATGGGAGAAAGCTGTTTTTACACATTGCTTCCTTTTCCCCTTTCTACCAAGGAAAGCTGGGCTAGTTATGACTGTGTCTTAATGAGGAGCTTCCTATAGTTCAGAAGAATGACCTGAGAATAGTTTTGGAATGCACTGCAATTTCTTTACTTGATATATTGGCTAATCTGGGGAGCTAGCTAGGAGTGAAAAAATAACTATGTGAATGAATTCTTACAGCGTAAGTTCAGTGTAGCATTAGGAGAAGGTTTGAAGTTGAAAGACTTTCTAGTTCAACCGCTGGATTAAGTGATCCCCTCTTAGACAGTGCCAGCGATGGAAATGCCAAAACTAGATAAACATGGTGGGAATGGTTAATGTGGAGTTGACTGTGCTTCTAAGTGGGGAGATGAGTTTGATAATACTTAGAAATCCCACTCAGTTCTGCTTTTTTGCATTTATTATAGCTAATAACAAAGTGATTTTTTTTTTGTCATCGATTTCTTTAAGACATTAATTCTTGGATGAAAGTATTTAGTTGAGATTAATCCTGAATAATTCAAATTTATTTAATATTTGGCCAAGTGATATTTCAGTGCTTTTGCGACTTATTTTACAGAGAGTTCTGTACCTGTTTTAAAAGTGAGTTTTGGTGTATACACAGTCAACTTTCATCTGTGTTCTAAGATTTGCATCAGCCAAAACAAAAGCAGAATACTTACGATGAAGACTGAGGCTAAGTCCATGAGTGCTCTTCCTATTTCTGTGAGCAGCTCTGACTGAATCAGGTGTTGTTTCAGCAGTGTGAAGTGTGCAAAGGAGTAGTTACTATAACACAGGATTTTATAGATTTGGAGTATATTGTAGTCTTGATGACTTCAGATGTTCAGTAGAACAGAAATCAAGGACCTGACAAACTTGTTCATTTTGTTGTCTAAAGACTATGATGTGTTTAGGAATTTGCTGACTGACGTTTCAGTCATTGACTGGGTAGCTCCAGTGCTACCATTTGCATTTCTTTAAGTACTTGTTATGAGTATCAATTTTTCTAATTTCTAGTTGAGAATTATTAGAAGTGTAGGAGGGCTAGTCTGTCTTTTACAACTGACGTGAGCATTAGAGGTGTACCATTCAAACCCAAATGAATTAAAAACTAAGCATTCAGAGATGCTTTCAGAGGAGAACAAAGGTGGTGTTCTGGCACCGTGCAGATGATGTTGGTGTTTCTTGAATTCCTTGTGGAGTCTTCTGTCTCTCTGGTTTTCTATGGGTTCAGATTGAGGCTTTTCATCTCTCTGTTCAAAAAATAGTATGTACCTCTTTCATGGAGTTTGAATCATAGAATTAGTCAGGGTTGGAAGGGACCACAAGGATCATCTAATTCCAACCTCCCTGCCATGGGCTGGGATATCTCACACTAGATCAGACTGTCTAGACCCTCATTCAACCTGGCCTTAAACATCTCCAGGGATGGGGCTTTGACTACTTCCCTGGACAAGGAGTTCCAGGGTCTCACCACAGTCATGGTGAAGAATCTCTCCCTAACATCCAGTCTGAATCTACCCACTTGTAGCTTTGTTCCGTTCTCCCTAGTCCCATCACTACCTGACATCCTAAAAAGTCCCTCCCCAGCTTTCTTGTAAGCCCCCTTAAGACACTGAAAGGCCACAATAAGGTCACCTCGGAGTCTTCTCTTTTCCAGACTGAATAACCTCAACTCTCTCAGCCTGTCCTCATAGAAGAGGTGCTCCAACCCTCTGATTATCCTTGTGGCCCTTCTCTGGACAGGTTCCAGCACATACATATCCCTCTTATAATAGGGGCTGCAGAACTGGCTGCAGTACTCCAGGTGGGGTCTCACCGGTGTGGAGTGGAGGGGGAGGATCATGTCCCTTGACCATCCTTGTGAAGCTGAGGTTTAATCCAGTTGTTATGGCATTAATGGACAGAGATGTTTGGATGGCACCTTAAAATAAATAAATAAATAGAGACCTATATAAAAACAGCAGGTACCTTAGACTTGCGCGCTTAATGTTAAATTTCTTGTAGCAATGTGTTCTGTACTTGAGCATCTTAAATTCATTAACCAATCTTAAAAAAATCCCAGTGAACCGAGGACAGTAATGTATTTTAAAGTTTATTAAATAATATTTTTGTTTCTTAATTTTTTTTGTTTGACCTCACATTTTACACTGCTGGGATGCCCAGCAATTTCCCTGGCACTAAGGGAGTAGATCATACAATTTAACTGCAGGTATCTGATCTTGCTAGAGGATTATTTTAGCAGAATAAATGTCTTATTCCAACACACTGAAATATTTAGGTTGGATAGTAAAGCTATACTTCCTTTATCTGCAAATACTAAATTTTCTTTTTTTCACCCATAGATAAATATTTTCTGTCCAGGAACTTTAATTAAAGCTAAGTAAGAGGTACTGTGGATTTCTACTATCCAAAATATAAACAAATATATTAGTAAAGTCCCACATACAATTAAGTATAGGTACAAAACATCATCATGCAGATGATATCACTCACTCTTTTTACTGTACTTGGGTATAGATTTTTAGTAGTTTTCCTCACGGATTGCTCCGACTTCAGATCCTGAAATGTGTATCACCGTTGAATACAAATCTCACAGTAATTCCAGGCGTGCGCTTCAGTCACTCAAACTTAAGAAACAGTAACTGCTGTGATCAAATTGAAACAGTTTTGATGACATATAATGCAAGGGTTTAAAATACAAGAATAGGTCATAAAAATGTAAGTGTATAACATAAATGGATTTATCTATGTAATATGGCTTTTTCAGGGTCTCTTGACAGCAGGAGTAGAATTCGAATCTCTTCCTGCAGCTCTTTCTCTGCCTGCAGAATCTGGTCTCTATCCAGTAACACTTGTTGGTGTTCCTCAAACTACTGGACAGATCACTGTCAATGGTAAGGATTGTTATAAGTTGTTTTCTTCCTAGCAGAAGAACCCTGTGTTTTACATCTCTATGGATTACATTATTTTGTGTGTGACATGTACTTGCAACACTGACATTTCCTTAATAAGTAAAAGAAGAACAAAAGAAAACAAAAAATCAGTTTCTGTACTAGACTTCACAAAACACATAGCCTGAAAAATTGTTTGGTTGTAACAGAAGTAATGAACACATGTTTACAGTATCTCATGTATGAGAGGAAAAGGATAATGAGCTCAAACTTTCCTTTATTAATGATTTCATTTGGAAAGCTTCTGAGGAGAATTAGTTGAACTTGTATCATGAGAATGCAGAGGATAATCTTGCAGTTCAATTTTCTTAATTAGTTGTCTTCTTCATGTAAGATTACAGAATTTTTTGCAGGTTGCTGCTGTAGAAAAAAATTGTGTATGGTCTGTTGCAGTTGAGATATCATTTCATTAATAAGCCTGAATAAAATCATATGTGCAGTATATAAGAAGAATTAAATAGCTTTTGTAGAAGAGGAGCAGATCAGACTCAAAGAAAATGAGGTCTATGTGAAGATAAGTTCAGCAAGTAGTAGGACTGCATCATTTTAACAGCACACAATTTTAGATACATGTTCCTGTAATGCAGAACTACAGGAAAAGAACTGTTTTGCTAAAGCAAGAGAAGATCACCACGAGAAGATGACTTTGAACTTGAAGAAATTCTCTCTTTGCCAAGTTTTTCTTGAGTGCTTTTCTATCTGCTCAAACAGTGATTCTTAATTTGATCCCCCGGCCCCCGAATCTATTCCTGTAACTACAGAGTAGCATCAGAGCTTTCAGAACATTTGTGCTGTATTTATCTACTTTTAGTTTCACAAACTAAAAATATATTGCAAGTAGAGGAGGCGATTTCGGTACACAGTGGTTGTTTGTGTCTCCGTGTATAAAATTTTCCTTCAGATATAGCTTGTATGTATTACCAGAAACTGGTGCAGAGCTACTTTCCTACTAAACTGAACTGGAAGAGAAACTGTGGACTTTTATGGCAGGCTGTATGTGTGCGTGTATGCCAATACACTTTTTTTTCCTCCACTTTCATTTAGGATCCTTTTTTCCCCTTAGCTTCTGAATAAAATTGAGACAATTCCTATAAATACTGTTTTGAGGAAATATGTTAACATATGTTGCAGAGTAACAAGTTTTATGTGCACCAGTGGATTTGGGTGAGGTAGTGGTCTCTGTGCTATGACTTGTGATGCTGTTCTTGTAAAGGATTCTGCAGAACTTAGTATAATGTGTGGCACAAATCATAGGCTCACTTATTTTGTTGTATTTCACGTGTCACAGATACAAACAATGCACAGGTACACCTTTGTATGTTACCATGTGGTTATCAGTCACAGAACCATAGAATTCTTTTGGCTGGAAAAGACCTCTAACATCATCAAGTTCTACCATTGAATCATAATACCACCATGGTCATTGCACCATGTTCTGAAGTGCCCTGTCTATGCTTTCTTGAACACCTCCAGGAACAGTGACTCTCTCACTTCCCTGCATGGCTTGTTTCAATGCCCGACCACTCTTTCATTGGAGAAATTTTTCATATTATCTGACCTAAACTTCCCCTGGCACAACTTGAGGCCGTTGCCTCTTGTCCTATCACTAGTTACTTGGGAGAAAAGTCTCACTGCCACCTCGTTTTAGGTAGCTGTAGAGAGCAAACAAGTCTCCCCTTAGCCTCCTCCTCTCCAAACTCAACAATGCCAGTTCCCTCAGCTCCTCCTCATAAGACTTCTGTCCAGATCCTTCACCAGCTTCATTGCCCTTCCCTGGACATGTTCCAGTAACTCATTTAAATTAGAGGATTTGAAAACATACTGTGTATTTTGTCCTGAGAAGATTCTTCAGTTGGGAAGATGGTAGTTTGGGTAGCAGAAAAGTTGGCAAGATCTGACTGGTAGGCTTAATACTTCTACACCTTTCAGAAAACAGAAAAAACATCATAACATACTGACATGTTCTCCTAAAAATTAGGTTACCATACTTCAGTTTTTGGAGTCTTCAGTGATTGCCTTCTGGACAACCTTCCAGGAGTGAAGACCAATGGCTGTACTGTTGAAGTGATTCCAGCTTTGCCAAGGCTGCAGATAAGTACTTCCCTTCCAAGGTAAGAATTTGAACAAAAGTATTATTTTGTTTGGCTGTATTTAAGTGTTTGTCACATGCTGAATAAAACCTCCTTCATCTGAGTATATAATATGTGCTTAAAACAGGACATAAACTCTATTTGTGCTGATTACTTTAGAATATAAATCTCTGGTGGTTTTACTGCTTGAAACCTTGGAATTTCATAAAGAATAATTTATTGATTTTAAGTAACTAGAGAGAGTGTATCAGTTTTTTGTTATTGAAGTCATATTTTTAAAAGACTGCATCCTTTAAATGTTTATAACATCTTGAAGAGGCAATCCATGGAATAGTGTGAGTTGGAAAGGGCACCTCCGGAGGTCATCTAGTGCAGGGTTTTACTCAAGGAGGGGCTGGCTTTGACAAGTGATATGAAAGATGAAGTTACTCAGGGCACAATCTGAGTATCTTCATAGATAACTTTTTTTTTCTGTGAGTGTGTACATTTTTGGGGGGCATGACTTTTTTTTTAATGAAAGATGTGGCTGACCAATCCACAATTTTGGACAGATGCCAGTTTCTCTTCTCTACTATTTGTTACTTGGGAGAAGAGACTGACCTCTATGCGGCTACACCCTCCTTTTGGGGAGTTGTAGAGAACTAGAAGGTCCTCCGTAAACCCCCAGGCTTAGGCAACCCAAATCTCTCAGCTGCTCCTCAGAAGACTTGTTCTCTAGACCCTTCACCAGCTTTGGCATCTTTCTTTGCACATGCCCTAGTACCTCAATGTCATCTTAGCCCAAAACTGGTGTGAACTCACTAGTGTGAAGTACAGAGGGACAATCACTTCTCTAGTCACACGAACAAAACCGGTGACTTTATAGTACTAAAAGAAGAACTGAGATGATTTTTAACAGGAGAAGGCTGAGAGAGCTGAGTTAGCTTGGGCTCAGGCTTCAGATGTACTGTGATACAGTAACTGGAAGTACCATTTCTTTGATTTGCTAGTGTGCAATTCTTGGATGCTTTTGTCAAAATATGAGGTGAGAAATAAAATTTCTTCTTCTCTGTCACTCCAAATGCCCAAACTTCAGAGGACTGTGATGAGAACGATACATGGCAGTAAATTTTAAATTATAAAAATGGTGTGTTTTAAGTACTTCTTGTCATAGATGCATTCTGAAAGACTAAAATTTGCTATTGCTTATGGATGCTGCTTATCTTGTGCCAAGGAAGGATAGGGTAGAAAGCAAGTATGGCAGAAATACCTACTAAAAGAAATTACTGAACTTGAGTTTACCAACATTTATTGGTTGTTAATCTCAGTTGCTTTTGCCCTTGTATCTTTGATCTCTTCTGACGACTTTTCATTAGCCTGAAAAATAGTCAGAAACAGAACTGCTGCCCGTCTGTTTTGTTCTACAATCTTCCTTCCCTCATTCATGTTCTAAAGAGTTCGTTTATATTCACTATTTCACCTTTATCACAGTGAATTTCTTCCAGGATCCACTCCCATGAGGTTTATACCCTTCACTGTCCACTAAAACTACATTCTCTCAACTCCTGTATTACTTTTCCAAACAAAGGTCAAGGTTGCTGCTCAGGTCTCCTTTATCCGTGATGTGTTGTCATAGCACTGTGCATATCTCCTGTTTCAGTAACTGGCTGGTTTGACATGTTTGTCGGTTGAAAATAGAAGGGTTAATACTCATTTAAATAAAATCTTGTTTCTGAAGCATCACATACCTGTGCATTTTCTCTAACACGTATACCTTGTAGAATAAGTTACAATGTATTCTTAAAATATACTAATCAACTAAGTATATCCTACCTCATATTTCAGATTCTGTTTATGATCCTTTAAGAAAACAGTTTTTGGGTGAACTGTAAAACAGTTACTGGTGCTTACCTGTCGTGTAAGCTGTTTCTGCCTTCATTCTGTGGATATCGCACATTGGGGGATTTAAATAACGCCCAACAATGTAAGATAATGTAACCTCATTTGTGAGCACAAAAGTTTCCTATCTCCTGAGGTTTCTTCTACCAGTTGACTTTATTCTCGTGAGCTGATCAGAGCACAGCATGAACTTTAGGGTCTTGCAGAGGACTCTCACTCTGATTTTTCCTGAGTAGCGCTCAGCTTTTTGTTCTCCCCCATTTTAGTTTTTATTACTATTATTTTGTTACACTCAACTCTTGATACTCATTGTTATTCAGCTCTAGTGTTCAAACACTTGGTAGGTCAGATATCACTTTTNTGGAGCAATTTTTAACAAGCTTTCACAGTTAGCAATACATATTTGATATTGTTTGAAATCTGACTTGTTTTATGCATAAAATACTAACATCTGTCCTCAATGGTTATAAAAAAGGACCCTGACTAAAATGAGAATGGAAAATGAAAGCTAATATCCTAGCAGTTTCCAAGTCTTCATATAATTAATAGAATATAGTAACTTGGATAGGCTTTTAAAAAACATTTTTATCCTGTTTTGTTTCTGTGCTGCGTTTTGTAGGTCTGCTCACACACTTCAGCCTTCTTCAGGGGACGAAATCTCCACTAATGTGTCTGTCCAGCTTTACAATGGAGAGACCCAGCAGCTTATCATTAAGTTAGAAAACATTGGAACAGAACCACTGGAGACACTGGAGGTCACATCGAAAATAGTCAACACTAAGGGTGTGTATGCTGATGTATATTTAGAAATAATGGTCGCATTTTCTGTGACAAAAGGGGGACTAGTTGTGTTGTAGGGCACTTTAGAATAAATAAAATGCCCCTTACAGACCTGGAGTAATTTAGTTTGATTTTATCATAGAGTGTGGAAATAAAAGACAACCTAAGTAAATGTAGAAAGAAAAACGAAAGAAATTGTTGAACTGTTTGTGTGTCAAGGGGTCACCTGCTTTAGGAAACTTAGATTTCGTTTTAATGTTACTTGCAAAAAAATAGAGAAATCTTTAGGCAATAACTAGTAAAAGACAAAAATATTGGGTCTAAGTTATTTTCTCCTTGTGTCTAAATATTCTGATTAGTTAAATAAGTTACCATTAGGAATGATGTAGTTCTCCTTAAAAGAGTGGGAGTAAATAAGCATACTTCTATCTCAGCGAGCAATAAGAGATTAAAAACCAAGGCAATAAATAAAAACAGCTATTATGAATTAAATGAATGATTTAAGGTATGGAAGGAATATAGTAGAAATCTTTTCAATTATTTCTCTTAAAATGCTCTGTACATGAGTATTAAAAAGTATTCAGGAGAATCTTGCATTTGTTTTGCGATGTGTTTTACTGTTTTTGATTTGTCCTCTGAGGTATTGTTGTGAAAATTATATTAGCAGAAGAGCTACAGATGACAAGCAAGATAATCTTTATTTGCAGTAGAAATACCTTATTTTACAGCAGGTATTCTTCTGTCAGTGCCAGATCATTAAAATACAATGTGGTACCTGGTTTCAAGGTTTTGCTTTTTGAGCAGAGTATCCTCTTCTCAGCAACCTGACAGCATAGAAGTTGCCAATCATCTAAGGATAGATTTTCTGTCTGAGATTTGCTAGAATAATTTTAGAAGCTGAAAAGTATGATGACTTACTGTTATTTCAGTAATTCCAGTGTGCTCTTACTGTGGTAGGTACTGTATGTGTGCAATGGAAGTACCAACTACAGCACCCATACTTAATAGTGAGGTTGGTGTAATGAAATATATGAAATGGTGGAATATATATGGGCTTCAGAACCAGATGTTTGTCGGACTTGTACACTATGCAGTTAATTGCTTTAGGACTTTGAAAAAGAGAGTCTTGTCAACTTTAAAACAATCATCTGTCAGTTACAGTTTACATTAAAAACGGTGGAGAAGAGTTGATACACTCAACTGAGTTCAGTAAAACTTCTGTTTTCCCTTTATTCTTTGTCTTCTTTATAGAAAATCTTTACAGCAAAACTTATTTGTGTATTTAAGTCAAATACTGTTAAACATGATAATAGTCTTTATTACAACAAGGACATTTTCTGATGAGAAGGTTATAAACATGCATGCTCAAAAAAAATGCACACATACATCACCATTTTGGAAAACCAGAAATGAGAACTTCTGAGGCATGAAATTGTTTTTGTTCTGAGAGTGTGAGAACCGTACCCTCAGAATCATGGAATTTTAGAAGTCTACACGGACGAGGACCTCTGGAAGTTGTCTTAGCCTTCTTTTGAAAGCAGACTTGTAGATTAAGTTATCAAGAATCCTGAGTCTTGCATTGTCTGGTTTCTTGCATTGTCTCATGGCAGTGAAATCCACCCTTGTATTAGGAACTATCTGCTTGAGATGAAGTGTGTTATTGGAGGAAAATACACAGTGTATTACGGCTTTACATGACTACATACTGTGTGTGTGACATACAGTACTGCGAAGAGCTATCCATGGCAAAGGAGTTGATGGTCCATATTAAGCATGACATAGTTGTTATTTCAAGTGGGATTGCATAAGTCTTGCAAAGGATGGACTTGTGCCTTTTTAATGGATTCTCTTTCATTTTATTACCATAAATAGATACAAATGCATAAAGGTGGACTCAAGATAGAGTAACACACGACATAATGTTCTGGTGGTCAACAGACTTGTAGTGTCAGTAACTCTGATCAGTGAATGCATGGAAATCCAGTGGATATGACATTAAATCATCTAATAGCAACACAAACTCTTAACTTGATATATACTGTTGTTTTGTAGGTTGAGAGCATATGCAGACACTTATGAACTATCTGTAGTGCATTAAGAATTTGGCTCTGACCATGTTGGCTGAAACATGACTGATTTAAACTACCCTCTTTCTCCTTAAAAGCTGCTAGACATCTTCATCTACCATGACCACAGCTGGCTCATCAACTTGGGAGCCCATGAGAAGATGTCCCAATTTTAGACTAATACAAAGCTTTCAATTTCAGCTTCATTTCACCTGATTTGCTTAGGTTCTTTTAGTCATGGCAGTTGCTTATAAATCTTTTGCAGTTGTACTGTGCCTGCCTGCCTAACTTCCATTTCCTTACGTTCAGTTTCTTGGATGATAACTTCTAGCACAAAGATAAATGCTGCAAGTGGTAAGCATTCCATCTTTTTTGGTTGAAGTTATTGGATGGGAGTAGCTGTCGCAGTGCAGTGACCTGACCTCCCTCCTTTGCTGTGTGTGCTACACCCAGTTACTTTTTTTGAGGAAGCACACTTCTCTGGTATTGTTTTCAATGTGTCGTTAGTGAGGATCTCTGGAGAGAAGACTTTCAAACTTATGTTCCCTTACGTCCTCTTTTCAGTTTCAGGTGCAGCTCTTAAGCTTTTCTGCTCTGGTCCTCAGATAAATGAGCAAAAATCGCATCTCACACTGTGCAGTTTATAAAGAACATCACAAGGTTTTTGAGTCCTGTAGTAACCATGTGCTGTGGAACAGATCCTGACACAAATCAGCACAAAGAGGCTTGTCATGCTGTCACAATAAACTTGTCTGTCTCATTGCACCATTTTTGTCTACCAGGCTGTGGTATCTTTGGGTTGCACATCACACGCATAATACCGTCAAGGTCAGCTCTGTGTCATTTTCTGTTGTCCCTCACCAGATCAGATGGTCTAATACTTTTTTAGAACAGTGATGTGTGCAAAGAGTGATGGCTTTCCATGCTTTGTCTCCAGTCAGCTCTTGTTAGAGGCTTGTTATGTCTCAGTTAGGAGGTGCACTATACAAGTTTTGATAACCCAACCATTTGATCCACTGGGGCAAATGTGACACTGACGTTTTCAAACTTGAAGTGCTGAGAAGGTGTCAGGTGTTCTTCGGAACCTCACTGGTTATTAGACTCTAATAGTGAGCACCAGCTGCACACACTAGATGAAATTGGGTGATGAAACAAAGCCTCACTGATCTTTTTTTAGAATTGATTTGCCTTTGAAATTTAAACATAGAGAAATAAATTCACCTGTCTAGGTATATTTTTCCTATAACCTTTGAACACATCTGCTTTTGGTCTCAGCTGTTCAGCTGTGCAAGACCACAAATGAAAAATCTACTCTGAGCTGCAGATAGCCCATTGTAAGAATGGTGACTATCCTGGGTTAGATCCATTTAGGTTTTTTTTGGTTTTGTTTTTTTCTTTTGGCCAGACAAACTATAAAGCTTTTCAAACTGAAGCTGGGTTATGTGCCTTAGAGAGTTGTGAATGCAGGCAGACTGTTCTCCAGTCCACGTAGCCTTGTGTAGGTAGAACAAGAAGGCATGTTTGTAATCCAACTCCAGTGTAGCTGTCATGATTTTACTGTCTTGTTTTTTCTCAGCTCATGTATCTTCCTCTCTGCCCATGCTGGCTGACCAAGATTATGATTTTATATGATTTTTATCATCTCTTTCCTGGTAGGATAAATGTCAAATGGTTCATGATTTTCCCCCTACTTCTAGGGATTTTGCTAATTGCATAGAGGAAACTGTTGGATACACTTACATTATGAAGAACATAGCAAGTCCTGAAACTTCTTTTCTGTCTGCCACATCTGGATCCAATATATTCTGGAATGTCTTCTTAATTCAAAATAGGATGTTTCTTCTCGGACTCGTAGGAAAATTAATAATATTGATACATGGCCTGTGAGCTGATGAATTGTTGGTACTTTTAACTCTGTAATCCTTAACGTGCAGACCTCACAGTTCTTGCTTTTAAAAAAAAGTTGACAGATCCTCTACAGTGCTAGATGCGTAACCAGAAATTCATGCATTTGGAGAAGTTCATGTTTATGAAAGCCAGTGGCTGTGTATTTAGAACTGATAGTTATTTTGAGGTCCTGTGTATTCTGCCAGGATTGTATACTTGTGTTGGTGAGGCATCAAGAATTGGACATACAGATTACCGTAGAGGTCTGAAGAGCTTTTTTACCTGGAAGCACATCAGATTTTTCTCTTCAGGTACCTGATCATATTTGCATTTAATGGACCTTTCTGCATGTTGAATTCAGAGAAGTGGTCTTGCCATTCAGCTTG
Organism: Eubucco bourcierii; assembly: GCA_013396675.1. Taxonomy (NCBI): domain Eukaryota; kingdom Metazoa; phylum Chordata; class Aves; order Piciformes; family Ramphastidae; genus Eubucco; species Eubucco bourcierii. Next base: position 218,293 of record VWZE01000022.1, read on the forward strand.
CCGTTTGCTAACTGAAAACTGCTTTTGCATCTTTATTTCTTTGAGGTTGCTCAGCTTGAGAAGGAACAGTTATTTTGGTTGTATTCTACCCAGGTGTCACCTTTCAGCTGTTAACATTTTTAAAATTTTTCTGCTTTTGTCCTTTTTTGTCCCTACCTTTAAACTCTTTTCCCCCAGTTTTCAAAGTGTTTTAATTAAGTTGCAGTGTTTCTAGTATGTCACTGGACCTCCTGGCTGAACTGTGTCTTTTTGTCCTTCTGTGTTTGCATTTGTTTGCTTTTTTCCAAATCTGTCTGTCACGAATCCACAACTGTGCTCAGAACACTATTACACATATCTGATGCTTCAAGTTCAGTTTGCAGTTCTGAGGCTATCTGCAGATCATAATGCCATGATTAACAGAGGGCTCAGTCCCATCCTCTTATAGAAAGAACAAAGACAGGAATTTAAGAAATGTTCTACTAGGGCTGATGGTCCATCTAGTTCACCAGTCATAGGACAGAAGAGGATGCAGCAAAAAAACAATGTGGAGATGTTTTTGGTTTTTGTCAGACCTTAAAATCTGTTAAGAGTTAAAATGTTAATTAACCAATCTAATCCAAAGTTAGCTGTAGGTAAGCTGTTAGATGATATTTGTTACAATTGTAATGATTTAGTATCCAGTAAAATGATTAAACGAGTCACTAATGTAGATTCTTGACGAACAGTTGCTTGTAACTTCAGTTGCACGAATTTGGATCTCCAGAAACAACCGAGTGCAGACATGCCTGAAACAAGACTCTTTCCCACTGAACTGCAGGCTTTGAAGCCCCATGCTGTAATATAGTTAATTGTAACGGTGGTTACTGAACAAGGTGAAGAAAACATTATTAAACCATAAACCAGTGCCAAATAAATATAAACTGGATTTTTTGCAACAGCTTAACTTTAGGTCAAACATTTAGACCTTGTCTTGTAATTACAGGTGTTAAATTAGAGAGGATCTACAGGGGTTGTTCACACTGGGAAAGTCTTTTTACTGGTAATATCTTTAGATCTCCTGCTTAATGAAAATACATTTTGGAAGTAATTTGTTCATTAAACTGAAGATACACTCTGGTGCTTGGGTTATGGCATTTTTCTTTGCTTACACTGAGGAAAAACATCCTTTTAGCATACTATATTTTTATTTACCAGGAATGGATGTAGAGATTGCTGTATTGGTTGAGCTACTTCTTTTATTGAAAACAGAAGGAAATCAGAACAGTTTTATGATTACAGCTAAATCGTGAGATGGCTTTAGGGAAATAATTGATAGAAGGTTTTTTAAAAAAAAAAGATATCTTTTTGTTGTGTGAAGAAGTCCATAATATTCATTTGATGTGGGAAGGCACAAGACAACAACTGATGGTCTGTGAGATAAAGAAGGCAAGCAGTTATGGTTTAAGTAGTAGTTACTGGAATAACACTAAAATACTTTTTTGTTTGTTTCCTTCCCTAAATGCAGTTGTTCGTGTGCAAATCACCAAAGTTTGGACTGGCATTCTAGTTACTGCTATTTGAAAGATCCTTAATTGTAGATTGTAGTTGTTGAGACAGTCTTCCCACCCTCTTTTCTGAAAAATGGATCTTAGATGATGATTTTGGACAGGCTGTAAAATGCCAGCTTGCTCTATATGCAGTAGTCTTGTATGAAGTAAAGATGAACTGTGACTTTCAGTTCAAAGCAGTGCTCAAATGGTGTTTAAATGAACCTTCAGAAAAATTCTTCAGTGTAATTTGGAGACAGTATGCATTGCTACAATAAATTCCTACATTGTTAAGATTCTCCCAGTCAAACCATTATGTTTATTTTTTATACTAATAGACTTTTCTGCAATGTTTAGCATCGCACGGTCTCGTAAATATTAATGGATTTAAGATTGACCCTGGCCCTCATAAAAACTCTTACCCTGTATGAACTTCTAGGTCCCCTTCTGGCTGTGTTCTCCAGTATTGAGAGTGCATACTTAATGCTATCTATTATGCAATAATTTTCTTCTGCTAGTGTTCTTCTTCACTTAGAGTCATGTTTCAACTTTGTCATCTTCACAGTTCCAGGTCAATGTCACTAACAGAATGCTACATTTTTTTTTAATGCCAAAACTTTGAGTATTTTAGAATAAAACCAGAAAATGACAGATCGGTTAATACTCTGTAGAACAGTAGAAACTTCTTAACACAGTGGTTATGCTGAGGAGACTTTTTTGTATTTTAATACAGAGAAGCTCTATGGGGACTTCCTGAGTTGGAAGCTAGAAGACACCCTCTCCCAATTTCCTCTGAAACCTGGAAAGATTGCAACGTTTATTGTAAACATTAAAGTGAAGCTGGACTTCTCATGTCAGGAAAACCTTCTGCAAGATCTCAGTGATGGTGAGTTTTTAAACACTATTTCATCAGGAGGGCTGTATGTATTTCTGAGAAACACTTACCCAAATCTGCCATTTTCATATTTGTGTCTTGTAATGCAATGACAACTGTTTGGTGAGCTGTGTGGAGTGAACTCTGAGTTTTTTGTAACAGCTGTCAGCCTGGCCATCTGACCAAAAACTACCTCATCACGAGACATAGCTGCCCTGCTATCTTTTTAGAACTTTTTTGAAAGAGAGTGGATTTGATGTGTCTCTTTATATCCTGTTTTAAGGAAGATGAATAGTATGCAAACAGCAGTGGAATTTTAAGAGAAACATTGTTCATTTGATATTCAGTCATCTAAGACTGTGGAATTCTTAGTGGTGGCTGACTGTGGTTTTACCATGGGTGACATACTGCTATTTGGGGCATAATCCCCTTAATGTATGTACTGCACTTAAAGTTTCATGTACTTAAACTCAGTTTCTTCTGAATAAATCCCCCTCCCCTAATGCTTGCTTGTGTTAGGATTACCTGGAATTACAAGTACCAGATACTTGTAATAAGGATTTCCTTTTTATAATAAACATACCATCTCACTAGAGTAATTGCTATACTCTGTATTTTTTTCAATTGCCTGTTTTATTTTCACTGATTGAATTAATGTGAGAAAACAAGGTATTCCTGTATTTAAGAAAAATAAAATTATGTGGACTGTTTCCCAGGATGCAGTTGCAGGTATGCATTTTCAGTATAATTTGTCTTTTAAAAGAAAATATTTTTCTTCTGTAAAAAATAAAACAAAATTATATTCACAACTTATTAAAGTTAAATAGGGCCAAAATCTGTTAGTCATCTTGCAAATGTGTTTAGACAGGAATTGTATTAAATGGAAGATTAAAACGCTCCTTTGTTTTTTAAACCTTTCTGGTGTAAAATAATGTCAATTATGAAAATATTTCAGGATTTAAGTGCACAAATCCCATAGTGTTCCTACACTAAAGTTTACTTTAGAACTTTTCAAAAAGCTAATAGTGGAGGAACACCACTTCTGTGCCAGTTGTGTTCATTTCATTTCTGTAACTTCCAGATTTGCCCAATCTCTAAAAAGCTTCAAAGGCAGTCTGAAGCTCTAGTTACCCAGAAGGTTTGCAGACTAAATAAAACACAAACAAACAAAAAAAAATTGCTGTAGAAGGAGAAGGAAACGTACTTTTTGGTACTGACACTGGGAGGTAGTACATTTGGGCCCCTGAGGTTCTTTTTGCCCATGTCTGACTTCTGTGAGACCACATATTCACAGAATTTTGGAACAACATTTTTATCTTGTTTCTGCTTGCAGCTATTTTGAAAAGTTGTGTAACTGAAGCTCGGAGGCAGTTAAACACTTTCTCACTCAGTGATGACAAAAGAGTGAAACACTATAAATGTTTCTTTAGAACTTTTAGTTTCTTTGGGCGCTATACATTTTGTGTACTCGTTCAAGACATTTTTAGGTAGATACTAGGTGCATTGACATTTTTACTTGCTACTGTATTTTTTCTGTATTGCTTTTAACTTTACAAGTATTGTACTTCTGAAGAGGCAGGTAAGATCCTGATGTGAAGAGCAGTAAAGAGCTAGAAAAATCAATGGCAGCTATGATAAGACTTTTAATCATATGGTAGCTATGGTACCTTTTCTTTTGAAGACCCAATTTATGATGATGATCAAAATACTTATGTCTTTTAAAAGTAATGCCCTTAGCAGGGCATCCGTTACTTTGATCTGTTTTCATTTGTTGCTGAAATTGTTTCCTTTTACGCTGTTTGCAATCAGCGATAGTACAAAAAGGATGAGTTGCTGATGATAGACTTATCCAATTGGAAAGTAAACAAAGTTATCAATCAAAATTACTGATTTAATTCTTGTGTGTTGCTGTTACACCGTCTCGTAAAGAAAAATGTTATCTGTTCTCCTAGATTAAAAGAAGCAAAGCCACATAAGTGGCTGTGCAGGATCAGATGAAGGACCGTCTGTTCCAGTATACTGCCTGTGATAGTGGCTAGCAGCAGACGCCCGAGGAAGGATATAGCAAAACTTGTGAACGCACATGTTACTTTCCTCTAGGCTTTTGTACTCCTACTGTTGCCAGCTTAGGAACTTCCAGAGTGTGATGTGGTTTCTCTGGTTTTGGGCTTTGTTAGTCATCCTTAGTGGGACTCTCATTCATAAAAATCCTCATTCTCCCTGTCAGGACTGTACAACATGCTGTGTCAAGAAGAATTGGAGCTAAGTTTTAGCAGCTTTGCATCTGCTGGCATCTTTTTAATATTACCAAGTTCTTGTATTTCAGGAAATAGGTAGTAGTGCATTTCCTCATGCTGGCAGCACAGTGCTCTCTTTCACAGACTAAAGGTTTCTATGTGGCTTGGTTCTACTTGTTACGGAAACTGTTGCATACGTTGGTCATTCTTGTCTCTTCTGAACCTGTTCAGTTCTGTGTCTCTGAAGTAGGCTGTACATAAAATTTGAAAGGTGTAGTGACCTAATACTGCACTTCAGCTTGTTTTATGTTACTTTCCTCACAGCAGTGCAATAATGTACAATTTATCATTTGCTTTTTTGGCTGTTGCTGAACACTGAGTGCATAGATTTGAATCTGTGAACTGTAGCTCCAGGATCTTGGTTCCAAACAGTAATGATATGCCAAGTGCCTCTTATTTCATAGAGTTGTGTAAAGTTGGCTTTTCCCATTTATTGATACTGAATTTCATTTGACATTTTATTGCCTGGTTACTCGGTGTAGTAAGATCCTAGGTATGATACAAGGAATGTGCCATTCTGTGTTGCAGAGGCTTTCATGTTGGGAATTGGGTTTGTGCAAACAGCCTAATAATATGCCAGAGAACATTGCAGTGGAATGTGCCTCCCGTTATAGGATGTCATTTAAGTTTCCTGTCAGAATCTGTATTGCTTTGGTTTATCATCTCTGGAATGAATTATTTTGCAAGTACTTTGAACAACTGTTAACGTGTTCTAGGTACTTCATTAATTAGGATTAAGAAGGCCAAGCTTACATCTTGAAGGCAGTTGACCAGAATTCAGGGATTCTTGTCAATTCGCTGCAAATTCTAATGAAATATTGACTCTCCTGTCCTCAGTTGGGTGGTTCAGGGTTCCTTCTCCACACATGCTGGTTTTATTGGTCAGGAAAGACAGTGTGTGTACTGAGTTATAAGGTTGTTGCTATAGTTAAGAGAGGAGGAAACATTCTGTCTGTTCAGTTAGTGTGGCCTGAAGAGGTCAAAGGGATGCTCACATCATGAGTATAAGGGATTCTTCTTCCCAAACACTATACTTTCATTTCTGAAATCCAGTATTTCCCTGATGGTAAGAGAACAGTAGCACCTTGAGTGACCTGTACTAGTGGGAGGTGTCTCTGCCTATGGCAGGGGGTTGGAACTAGATGATCTTTGAGGTCTCCTCCAACCTTACCGTTCTATGATTTTGTGTTCTTTCTGGATTGCCTTATAAATGGTAACTTGTTAATGGGAAGAAGTGTTTTTTAAATGCTTCTGTTATAATGGAGATCATGTTTTGCAAAGTTAATGAATTAGTTTACAATGAGTACTTCATTGTATGAAACGTTAGTGTTCATTTGTTCTGTGTACAGGGAACTTAAACAGGTGTGAGAATATTTTAAGTAATGCACTCATCCAAAGAACAGTTTAATTGCTTTGTAATTGAGTGGGAAAGCTGTGCCTCAGATGCTTCCTTCTCTAAAGGAAAAAAGGTTGCAGAGAACTAACAGTGTATTTCTAACAGCAGTGATCTTGAATGTTTTTTAAATATTGGTATGCAAGAGTATTGTATGTTTAATTCTCACTTTGTTGCTTTTCTGCTTAAATGGCTAGATTTTGTCTATTTCAGTATGTTCCTACTTGTATAGTATATAGACAGTGTGTTTCTTTATATAGAGATACCTGGTTTTGAAATGTCATGTAGACTTGACAAGTCTTCTGAAAAAATAAGTAACCTAGAGGACTCTATTAGGGTAATTGTGTTACTGATGATGGTGGAAGTCCTCAGAGATAATTCAGTGTGATCATTTACATTTCACTATGCCAGACTGCTTTTATTACATTTAATAATTCAGGATATTTTTTCAAAGTGACTTCATTTCTGAAGAGCTTTTTGGTCTCTGCAGTTCAAAGATGTCAGTTTCAGTTTTAGTTACACCATGCTACTCAAAAATATTCTTAATTTTTCAAGAACTTTTCTTAAGAGTTCCTCTTGAATTTCAGCTTTAGTGCTTACAGAAGATAAAGTGCCTTTTTCTTTTCCAATTGCCTTTCCATCTAGATAAATAATGTTTATAGTGCAGGGTAGGGTGTTTTTAACAGTGTATATTAATGCCATAGGACCTTAGCCTATATCAGTAGTACCAACCACTGTGCGAATATGTTAGTAAGAGGTGGTTTAGGCCCAGAGTCTATACAAAGTAAATGGGTAAGACAACCATGAGGCAAAGAGCAATAAATTTGTTGCTGGCACATACAGGCTAAATGACCTGCCATCCCATTGCACCATTTCCTTTCTAAAGGCACTTTATGTTAGTATCTAATGTAATGTGCATAAATAATCTCTAGTCTTTGATTATACATTTCTTGACACTTCATTTGCTCCCTTTCATTGTATTCATCCTTATTCTAAATTTAACTTACAATTACAGTTTAGTTTGCTCACCAACTTCAGGAAGGAATCCTTACTTATACTGCATTTGCTATTGTTAATTGTTATTACCATGCCCTTCAGACATAATGAAGCCTTAAAGAAGTGCTTAGTCTGCTACCTGTTGCCTCTGCCCTGCTCCTGGGAGCCAGAGAATCCATGCGTTCCTAGTACCGTGGCCTGGAGTACTGCTGCCTGTGGTCTCTTGTGTGACTATCTTAGGCATGTTTTTTTGAGGGAAGGAAATGCATCTTATTGCCCACCTGTAGTGTGAAGAGTGAAGTGGGTTATATTGCTGAAGTGGGTTATATTGCCTGAAGCGCTACCTACTCATGTAGTTTCCCTCTTTGTTGCTGCAGATATCAAGTTTCCAGAATTCTACCTGCTTTCAGCAGAATTCGAGATTGTTCTTTGGGTGGCGGGGGTGGGGAGGAAAAACAAGCATATTCTGTCTTGAGGTTGTTTTTCTTCTTCGTTTTTTCTTTTGCATGCTGAAAGTCCTTTAAAACTGTTACAGTATTCTTAACAGAGGTTGCTGTGCTGGTTTGAGGCTAATTGGAATATTTTACTGAGAGAAATTAAATCCTTAGTTGTGAGAAGAAAGAACAACCACAGTAACCTATATCCCTCATTCTTCTGCTGAAAAGGCAAACTAGTCAAAATATAGGTTAGACACTCACTTTTCACACATTCCTCAGTTAGTTCTCAGTTGTTGTTTTGCTCCTTCACTCCAGTAGTCTGTGGTTGTTTTCTGCCTTAACTCTGATCTGACTTAACCCTTTATTTCCTCTACCCTGCTTGTCATCTTTTTGATATCTCAGCTCTCTCCAGATGTATCACGTGAGATATACAGGGATTGATCTGGTTATTTCTGAAGGGAGAGAAAGAGGGTGAGGTTTGGGATTGTTTTGGAGGAATTTTTTTTGTGTTTCTATGCTACTTGTATATAACTGTATAGTGTGTGTGTGTGTGTGTATACACACAAACACACACACACTTGTAAATTGCGCTAAGCTGTAAATATAGCTTCATTCCTTAACTTCCACCAAGGTGGAAGTCTAGTGTGGGTGAGTCTAGTGTGGGCGATTTCATTGGGGGGTGGGGCAAGTAACTCCCAAACCATTACAGTTGCCTGTCAAGAGGCTTCTTGTTTTGAAAAGTCTATCAGGCAATGGATTGACAAAATAAACAGATGAGTTGAGGGCCAGTCTAGTTGTCGTGTTTCATGCTTGAGTTTTATACTTTCTAAAAACTCTGGTATATCTCTTGGGTTGTGTGCTGGTTTGAGGTTAATTAGAATATTTTAATAGAGAAACTTACACTATAGGCTGTGAAAGGAAAACATCATGATGTCTACTTCACTCATACGCTTGCTGGAGAATTGTTTGGGAACACTACCCAAAACAATAGATAAGTTAGTTGCTCTCTGTCGCTTGCTGGAACCGGAGCTGCTGGTGGGATCTAGCAGCTTCTGGGCTCTGGCTCCTCTGCTGATTAATCCTCACTAACCACTTTTCTTCTAACCCCCTTGGCCGATCCTCCTAATTTACCTTGCACGTAAGGCAAACCTTGGGGTAAGGTACAGGGGTGGGGAGAAGGTGGAAGGGTGGTTGGGAGCCCCTCCTGGGGTCTCTGATTTCTGGGAGGGGAGTTGTGTTGCTGTATTACCTTTTNGTACTTTCTAAAAACTCTGGTATATCTCTTGGGTTGTTATTTCACTGCTGTTAAAGCATGCATGTAAAAAAGAAGTTACTGTAATCATAGAATCATAGAATGGTAAGGTTGGAAGGGACCTCAAGGATCATCTAGTTCCAACCCCCTACCATAGGCAGGGACACCTCCCACTAGTACAGATTACTCAAGACCTTATCCAGTCTGGCTTTGAACACCTCCAGGGAGGGAGCATCCACGACCTCCCTTGGCAACCTGTTCCAGTGTCTCACCACCCTCACTGTAAAGTGTAATGTGGGTTTGTGGTTGGTTTAGGTGTGTTGTTGTGTGTGGTTTTCTTTTTTCTTTTTTTTCTTCTTCTAATATGTGGTACTTAACCTTGATTAATGGCCAAATGCCCTTTTCTTCCCCACCGATACTGTGTCTGGGCCCACAACACCTTCTGCTCTTCTCCTTTGGCCTCAGGGTCCATCTGTTGCTGCTCCCTCTTTGGCTTCTTCCTCCTCTGCCTGTGCTGCCTTTACCTCTTTCTGAAACTTCTTCCCCACCGCTGCCTGGAGTGCCCTCAGCTTGGCTGGGGGGCTCAGCTGTGTCCTGTGGTTGGAACTGACTGTCTGACCTGCCTTCACAGAGGCTGCCCCAGCCATCCAATATATAGTATTAAGTATGTTTAATGTATCTTTAGAAAACAGCAATAAGTAGTTTTTTATTGCTCTTGGATTATTGGTATTTCTTGTTCAGAGAAGAAGCAATTAAACCTAAAATCTTAGACTGTTCTGCTTCTTATGTGACATTATATTGCAGGTTACCTGTAGACAGCTTTGGTATACAAAGAAAGTGGTGGTCTGGCTTCAGCAGTTAGGTTGTTCAAGGACTTTCTTGGCACACAGTAGGACACCCACCACAGTTGAAAAGTAAATATATTTTTGTCATCTGGATCAAACCAGTGGTGGTTTTATGATGAATTGGAAAAGAATGGAAGCTGTCTGATGGCAACTCTTTTTCCAGTGCCCAGTCATCAGGTTGTGAATCTGTGGATTTAACTCCCTTAAGCAAACTTCCTTTCATTCAAAAATGTTAAATTGTGTGCGATTCTGTGCAGCATGCTGTGAAAGTGGCTAATGAAGTTAAATTGACAATTTACTTAACATTTGAGAGGAGAGAGGAAATGCCAGTAGAAGATTTTGCTCTGTTGTGACAGCAGTGACTGTGATGTTGAAGGCAAGTTGTGTTTTTGTGGTTACCATGGAAAAAGTGTTGGTCATGCGCTGTTACCATGGGAATATTCAATGTGGATTCTAGAAATTACAAGATTTTTGGACCGAGTAGAAAGACAATTCTTCTTTTTATATTGAAAACCTGCTCAAGTGGTTTGACAGTATGGATTGACTCATGAAAACTGCGGTGTATTTAGCATCTTCATATCTCTAAAGTCCGTGAAAGAAAATAAAACTTAGAGTCTCAAAAAATATAAATACCAAGTAATTAAAAACTTCTGGGGGTCTGCTTCATTGATATTCTGGGTTTTTTTGGCTACCTGTTAACTTCTACCATCGTTAAGTCTTGCAACCTATCAAGGACTTTTAGCAGAATGCTTCCCCATTCTATGGTGACTGTTTCATGTATTGCAGAGGAACTGGAAAATGTCTAACNAAGCAACAGAACATCAGTTTTTTATTGTCCTTTGGCAGAGGAGTCCTTGTGCACAGTCAAATGTTCTGAAGGAGTGAGTTTGAAGTGTAGCAGAGTATGTGGTATTGGACTCTGTCTTATGTGGCAGGTTTCTGTGCTAGACTCAAAACGGAAAGTTTGACCACTACATTGGTTACCTTAGACTTTCCTTTTAGCCGGAAGCAGAATTGATGTCTGCTTTCCCATAATACCTCCTTTTGCATGTACAATTTGAGATTTAAAATTTCATTCTTCCTCAGCAAAAATGTTTAAACTTAGCCTTATATTTCATTTCTTCTCCCTAAGAAAATGAAAACAGATTGAGGTTTTAAAACAAAGTGAAGAAAAGTGTTAGTTGTATGTTCTTGGTGTGTAGGTGTTATCGGTTCCTTAAAGAAAGGAGGATTTGTGCCTTATAAAATAGAAAATCTGACTATGAAATTTTTTTTGTGCTTGATTCTTACAATATTTTTCATTGTAATTTTGTATACTAATAGATGTCAACTTCTGTTCTAAGTAAACAATTGATGAAAATCAATATATGAAACCTTTTTATTTTCATTTATGAAGAGTGGATTTCAAAGCCTGCAGTCAAATACATTTGTTATCAGTCTTGTTGACAAGCTGTCTTCAACTTTTAATTTTTTTTCCTCAAGTCTTAGGCTAATAATTTTATTTCCTTTAATATCAGTTTGTTTTAAAAGATGTTAGGAATTGGTGATTTAATACTTCATTATTTCTTGAGGAAGTTAGCAATAAAATACCTCTTAACCCATACAGAATTATTCTGTGCTCTTGTCAGCCTGCCTTTCCCCTGGTCCTTATGGGGCTAGATTAGTTCATGATTTAATGTAGTTACATTATAAGAGAAAAGGCTTTCTTAATTTTAATCCAATATTAATAAAAACTACTAAGTTTAACTGATGTGTTGTCTGGGTTTCCAGGAGAATCACATAATAAATCATATGATTGTCTTTCCCTTTGTACTGTGTTCAGATTTACCCCTCTTGATTTTTTTTTTCCAGTGTCAGTTAGATGTTCTCAATATGTCTGCTGCAATATATTAGATTTTTATTTAATTGATGTTTATGGATTTCTATTAACACTTGACTTCTGGGGCTGTTTAGTTTGAAAAGAGGGGAGGCTGAAGGACTGTTTAGTTTGAAAAAGGGAGACCTCATCACTCTCTACAGCTACCTGAAAGGATGTTGTGAAGAGGTTAGTTTTGGTTTCTTCTCCTAGGTAATTAGTGATGGAACAAGAGGGAATGGCCTCAAGCTGCCTCGAGTCTACACTGGCTATGTATAGACTGGATGCTAGGAAATTTTTTTCACAGCAAGAGTAGTCAGGCATTGGAATAGGCTGCCCAGGGAGGTGGTTGAGTCACCAACCCTGGATGTGTTTAGAAGCCATTTGGATATGGTGCTTGGGAACATGGCTTAGGGTGAAGTAGAGTTATTGGTTGGACTTTGTGTCCCTCAGGGTCTTTTCTCTGGAATGTTTCTCCCTCAGGAATGTTTCTCTGATTCTGTGTGATCTCTGTTGTTGTATTTGAAATGCAGTTAACTTCCTTTCTTGTGACCTTTACGGCATTTTAGATGTATTCCTGTTTAAGTTTTGGCTTCTAGAGAAAAGCAAAATAATCTTTACCTTTTTGGTTTTGTATTTTTGTATAAAATGTAACTTTTTTTGGGTGCATTTTCTCTTCTTCTGATGATACAGAATGGATTCATTGAAATAAAACATGACACCAGACAAACAACAGTAATTTCATTTATTCTGTTTCTAGATGGAATCAGTGTTACTGGACTTCCACTCTCCAGTCCTTTTCGGCAGGTTGTCAAGCCAAGAGTAGAGACTAAACCTATTAATCCACAAGAAAGCAGCAAAGTTGGTGACTTCAGTCATGTGAAGGTAAGTAAATGACATCAAAATAAGTACCAGATGTGTTTTTCACTGGACTGTGTTATGGTTTGTTGTTTGATTAAAAATTAAAGGTTTCTTTGTCTCATGAATATTTCCCTTTGTTTTTAGAGCAGCTTGCTGTTCTGTGTTTGGATTATTATATTAGAATAAACAAAAGAGTGAAACAAGATTAGACTAACAGCAGAAATTGTAAAGAGTTGGCTACTGTTGTGGCATACTCAGGGAACTGTCACGTCTTCAGCTTCTCTTGCATTTTTATGCTATGTACTCTGTAGCAAGGTGCTTCTCTATGAATCCTCAGGTTTCTTATATTAAAATGTATGTCAGGATTTGTACTTTCTAAACATTTTGTGATCAAAGTCTTCACATTTTCAGTAGTGATCCCTTTAGAGGTGTTTGTATAAGTAGTAAAAGAGAATAGTTGAGAGAGCCAAAAGAAAAGCAAATACAAGCAGGATGAAAGAACAACTGTGTAGGTAGAAGCTGCACTGTGCTTACCGAGAGAATCTTCCCTGGAGTAAGCTATTATTTGCTTCTCTGTTGGAGATGTTACTTGTTCAAGATATGAAGTCGACTTGCTAGAGGGCAGGGCTGCCACCCAGAGGGATCTGGACAGGCTGGAGAGGTGGGCACAAACCAACTTCATGAAATTCAGCAAGGCCAAGTTTAAGGTCCTGCACCTGTGTTAGTGCAATCTCAAGCACAAATGCAGGCTGAATGGCGAATGGCTGGAGAGCAGCCCTGAGGAAAAGGACCTGTGTGTCTGGGTTGATGAGAAACTCATCATGAGCCAACAGTGTGTGCATGCAGCCCAGACAGCAACCAAGTCCTGGGCTGCATCAAGAGCAACGTGGCCAACAGGGCAAGGGAGGGGATTCTGCCCTTTTACTCTGCTCTCGTCAAACCCCACCTTGAAGTACTGTGTACAGTTCTGGAGCCCCCAACACAAGGAGGACATTGAACTGTTGGAGCGAGTCCAGAGGAGGGCCACAAAGATGATCAGAGGGCTGGAGCAGCTCTGCTATGAGGACAGGCTGAGAGAGTTGGGGCTTTTCAGCCTGGAGAAGAGAAGGCTTTGAGGAGACCTGATAGTAGCCTTCCATTATCTGAAGGAGGCTGGAGAGGGACTATTTACAATGTCTTGTTAATGACAGGATGAGGAGTAATGAGTTTAAACTGGCAGAGGGGAGATTTAAATTAGATGTTAGGAAGAAGTTCTTTCCAGTGAGGGTGATGAGGCACTGGAACAAGTTGCCCAGGGAGGTTTTGGCTGCTCCCTCCCTGGAAGCGTTCAAGGCCAGGTTGGATGAGATCTGAGGCTTTGAGTAACCTGTTCTAGTGGGAGGTGTCCCTGCTTATGGTGGGGGGTTGGAACCAGATGATCTTTGATGTCCCTTCCAACCTAAACCATTCTGTGACTCTGAATTTCTTGTTTTGAGCAGTAAAACAACAGCTTCATGCTGGCCAGATTTGAGGCATAGGAGGTTCCATGTGAACCTGAGGAACAGTTCTTTCACTGAATGTGACAGAGCACTGGAACCAACTGCCCAGGGAGGTTATGGAATCTTCCCCTCTGGAGATATTCAAGAACCATCTGGATATGTTCCAGTGTGATCTGCTCTAGGCGATCCTGCTCTGGTAGAGGGGCTGGGCCAGATGATCTTTCAAGGTCCCTTCCAGGCCCTGACATTCTATGATTCTATGATTTGCAGAATATATACTTTAAGGTGAAAGGAACAGATTGTAAAAAAACCCAAACAGGTTATAGCACTTCATTGTTCTCTTCCATAGCTTTGGTGAAATTTTGTGTGCCTTGTAGAAGTTGCTCCATTTCTTATATGGATGTGAGTTCTGCACTAGCTCATCCATACAGAATTTAGATGGAATGTCTTATGATACCGTGGTTGGCTTAATATGCCTTGGGCTGGGAAGTAAACAGGGGCTTTGCTTTTTTTCAGTAACTTGCTTTTCATGTGAATTTGCTTTCTTCCCAGAGAAGTTATTTACAATTCCATTTGATCAATAAACAGGTGAGGCTATTAATTATTAAATACATTTTCTTTGGACTACTAGCACTACTAAGTCATCATCATTTGATTCTGTAGTACTAAAGGGGTGATGACAGCATATGAAAGATGGCAATAGATTAGTCAAGACTTTCTTTGTATTTTATGAAACAGTATGGAATTTTCCAGTCAGTCTTAAGTGTAAATCCACTTGATTAATTTGAATTTTTTAAGTAGGTAGAATGTCCAGTAATTTTGAAGTGTAGAACTTCATGTAGAATGGCTGACCTATAGACACTTCTGACTTTTGGGAGCAAGAGGAATGTTATTTTGAAATTAGACTAAAAAATTAAGAAATGGATAATTTCTTTGCACCAGATTTGCCGAAAAAAACCCTCTTTTTGGTGCACTTTTGGCTTGTCAACTGATTGTCTTGGCAGCCAAGAAGTTGCAGGTCCACAATGATCTATTTGATGGTATTTCAAGAATGTTGGTTAGAACTTAGTGAAACAGTCTGCTGGAGGTGCATGTGCTTGATTCTGTTGTTAGGTTTATAGAATGAAATTTAATGTTTTAATACAATGACTTGATTGGTGTTCTATGATGAAGGACCTTGCAGGTGATGTAAACTATATTCAGTAGAGAATACAGATTCCAGTAACATCAAGGGGTTCCCTGCCCAGGAAATTTAATCTGTGTATTCAGCCTCACCTATATGACTGTTACACACCTTCTGTAGCGTGTCCAAAATTAATGATGTACTTTAACATCTAATCTAAACCAGGTTAATGACTAACCCTACACTTTTGGTTTAAAAAAAAAAAAAAAAAGTAAAATCAGAGTGTTAAAATGGCCAACAGTATGAAACTCTGGAGTAACTCTGCAAAATTTTGAAGTACTTAAATTTTTCCCATTCTGATAATTTGTAGGTAATGTTCATGAGTGGAAAAATAGGGTTTATAAGATTGGTCTATTGTAGGTGAGGAGAGAGAAAACCAGAGTAAGATATCACAGTATCACCAGGGTTGGAAGAGACCTCAAAGATCATCAAGTTCAACCTGTCACCACAGACCTCAAGACTAGACCATGGCACCAAGTGCCACATCCAAACACGCCTTGAACACCTCCAGGGACGGTGACTCCACCATCTCCCTGGGCAGCCCATTCCAGTAGCCAATGACTCTCTCAGTGAAGAACTTTCTCCTCAACTCCAGCCTAAACTTCCCCTGGTGCAGCTTGAGATTGTGTCCTCTTGTTCTGGCGCTGGTTGCCTGATAGAAGAAGGTAACCTCCCTCTGGCTACAACCACCTTTCAGGTAGTTGTAGACAGCAATAAGGTCCCTCCTGAGCCTCCTCTTCTCCAGGCTAAACAATCCCAGCTCCCTCAGCCTCTCTTCATAGGGCTTGTGCTCAAGGCCTCTCACCAACCTCGTTGCCCTTCTCTGGACACGCGCAAGCACCTCAATGTCATTCTTAAATTGAGGGGCCCAGAACTGGGCACAGTACTCAAGGTGTGGCCTAAGCAGTCTATATCACCATCTATAGAGTGATTTACAGTCATGATTCATTCCGTTGTAACAGACATCCATTTCTATAACTTCTTTTTCTGTTTACCACATGACTATATAAATAAAGAATAATCTTATTTCACAGTGTCCCAATTAAACTACTATAAACCAGTAATTTGATCTACCCAGATGAAAAATTCTTACTGAATTCAGAACTATTTAGAAGTATTTCTTGATTTAGCAGCCTGTTCGGTTAATTAAGTCTCTGTGTACGTGGACATACGCAGTTGGGACTGGGCAAGTGACCAGAAGAAATTCCCTGTTATATTTGAAGAGACTACATTTCTCTGTTGAGATATCTGCATCGCGACTGACTGCTAGCCGTTCTGTGATAAGGTGTTATATCCAGCTTTTTCTCCTGCTGTCTGCATCATCTGTTCAGTTCTGTAGACTTTTTTTATTCATGACTTCTCTTTCTCTTTCCTTTGACAGTAGACTTTAATAGGAAGAAACGTAGGAGCCACCAGTAGCTTTAAATAAAAGCTACTTAAATTCTGAGTTCAGGCAGTTATTGTCATTAATTGAACCAAGTAAGCGTTTAAAGGTATTTAGTCCAGTTTTCTTGACTGAGTTCTGGGGAATTTGCTGTACATTTAGGTTTCATTTACTTGATTTTAGACTGGGTGCCTTTCTGTATGAGTATGTGAATATATGTTTGTTGTCAAATGCATATGGTTTTGCTCAGTAAGGGCCTAGCAAGCTGGGATGAATACAGGAGGGATGATCCAAGGTTCCCTTTGAACTCAAGACTGAAAAGATTTGATATTTACAAATGTTTTAAAGTGCTCTGAAACCTCCTTAAAAGATCTCTCAGTTTTTCTCTGTTACTGCAGAACAATTTGGTGCTTGTAGGTTATTGCCTGGATGGTTGCTTGGTTATGTTTTAAGGTTTATCTTGTAATAGTCAAACCAATTAATGTGGTTTGACAAAGACTAATCTAAGAAGCAAGTGGGAGTGTTTAAGCTGAGAAAAAATACTAATCTTAAAGGATTTCTGTGGTGAAAATGCTGTCATTTATTCATGACTTAGCAATAGGTGTCTGTTGTGAATATTCAGTAGTAGTTTGCGATCCTATGTGCTGTGCTTTAGATGGTCTTGAAGGTGAATTTTTTTCAGAAGAAAATTTATTTCTCTTGTTAGTGATTCTGATATGTCCTTATTCAGACATTTATAAGTCTTGATGCTTAAATCTTCCCTCCCTACTTGTTTGCCTTACAATTTTTTTGATATTTCAGGTGTTCCAGTTGAATTTCTCTGCCATATATGTTTTCAGTTTTGTTACAGGCTATCTTCCAATAAACCAGTCATTGGCTTCTGGAAATTACTGTTATAAAGATCTCATAAATTCAGTATAAAAATTTTTTTCATGACCTCACTGTAAAGCTTACTTTTATCCTCAAACTGAATAGAATATCATGGTGTAGTATTGTGTTCAGACAGACTCTTTCTTGCTGTTGTTGACTGAGTTGTTGTAAGCATTGTCTAAAAACCTTGGTTAGTCTGAGACCCCTTTATGGCAGAGTGATTTAGACCTTGTTTAGCTCTGCACTGCTGTGGCTATATATACTGGTATGTGAAATAGTCTGAATCTCTTATCTTTTGTGTAACATTGCAGTGTCTTTAGATATTCATCTATCCTGTGAATTAATGCAAAAGCTGCAGGGAAAATTTTAACAAATATCATGATGTGTTAGGAAATAACGTGTTCTTTTTTTGCTAGGGAATTCTGTACTAGTTTTCATGCTTGGAAGTGAGATTATTTGTCTCCCTGTAGTTGTTCTCAGTGATGGAAGAAGTACACTTACTCCATGCCACATATTAAGGATTTTAGGCTTAGGTCTCAGATCTGTGGGAATTTGATCCATAAAGTCACAGGAATTCCCATCACAGAATGGTAATTCATTGGTAGCTGCTTTTTGTCACTGGGTGAAACGGAGAATTATTAATCAGAATATCTCAGTTCATCGTAATGTCCATGATTTCTTTGGAATAAATCTTCTGGGACTAAGAAATGCTCCATGATCTTAAGTGGATGAAAGACCAAATCAGGAGTTGAAATGGAGAAATCTTTTAGTTAGGCAAAGAAAACTTAGAAAAATATTGTGGGATTTTTTTTGGCTTAAACCATCAAACAGACATTGATTACTGGCCAGTTGCATAGCAGACCAGGGGCTGCTTTATAATTTATAAGGGCCCTGCTGGCTTTTAAGTTTGTTTTGAGAGTTACATATTTAGGAGAATTTGTCTCTGCACACTGAACATGAGCTGTAATACTAGAGATTCAACTGGAGAAACTGGAGAGATTTAAGTATCTCAGGAAACTTCTCTGCTTCTGTGCTATGAGTAAATGGTAGGACACATTACAATGTAGTATATAGAGCTAGCCTCATTTAATTATGCCATCTCTTGTGTATCTTCTCTGATTTAATCAGCACTGTCTTAAAATGAGATATGGGCCTTGATTGGATTTTTTTTCCATGGAGTTCTCATGCTCTACTCTTCTAATATGGGACTATGCTATTAACTGAGATAAATGTTTTAATGTTGATGCTTAAGCTCAAACTCCTTTTACCTATAAGCCTTAAATCGAACCTAATTTTAATCCTTTAAGTAGAACAAGCTGGATTGTTTTGTTGTTTGGCTTGCTTGCTTGTTCATGGTTTATTTTGGGGAGGGTTGTTTGTTTGTTTTTCAACACTTGAAAATAATTCTGAAGTTAGTGGGAATTTTTAATCAATATAGCGCAGCTGACATGTACAGAATCACAGAATCTTAGAGGTTGGAAGGGACCTCCAAAGATCATCAAGTCCAACGCCCCTGACAAGCAGGATCGCCTAAGATAGTTCACACAGGAACGCATCCAGGTGGATTTTGAAAGTCTTCAGAGAAGTAGGCTCCACAACTGGTTTGGGCAGCCTGTTCCAGTGCTCCGTCACCCTCACTCTAAAGAAGTTTCTCCTCGTGTTGAGGTGAAACCTTCTGTGTTCCAGTTTGAGGTTTCAAGACCAGGTTGGATGAGACCTTGAGCAACTTGTACTAGTGGGAGATGTCCCTGCCTATGGCAGGGGGTTGGAACTTGTTGATCCTTGAGGTCCCTTCCAACCGTACCATCCTATGATTGTACCTCTTACTCCTTGTCTTATTGCTGCAGACCACTGAAAACAGATTGCCTGTGTCCACTTGAAACCCACCAAAAAGATTCTTGCTTTTTGGTTGGCTAAATGTGAGTTTAGGAATGAGATCTTAGGCACAACAGTATAACCCAAGTCCTATTTTGGAATTTAGTGCTACACTTGTAAAACCTGTCACCCTGAGTTCTCCTTTAGTATTAAACATGGTAAGACTTAGGAAGAAAAAANTTGTATAAAGATAATATATATGGGGTTTTATAATCAATTGACATTTGTGAGATAGCAACCAGTCATATTTCTTGGTCTGTTCAGATTGGAGCCGTGAGCCAAATCAACCTTTGCCAGGTCAAAAGTTTGTTTTTTTTTTTTTTAAAATTGCCTTTCTGGCCAAGAATTGCAGTTTCCCTTGAGATAAAATGGATAATGACAGTAGAATTCTGCAAAAATGAGAGGTGGATTCTTGGTACTTGATACGTGCCTGACAAAAAATTGGATTATGATCTGGATTTGGACAGAAGCCTACAGTTTTTTTAGTACTCTGGGTCTAAACACGCTTAGCTTTCCTTTCCTGCCCAGTTTGGCTTGTATTCCTTTCAGTGATTTTGGATTCTATAAATAGTTAGTTGAGTATTCAGCACTATTTGTGCTCACCTACTCACTCCTCTTCTGTGAATTGTTCCATCAAGAAGTGAACATTTTGTTGTGCCCTAGAGAGGACTGTACTTCAGAACACAGGCAGTGTTTTACCAAAGCTGTTCTCTAGAGCCACAGGAAAAA
The DNA here is from genome assembly GCA_013396675.1 of Eubucco bourcierii. NCBI lineage: Eukaryota > Metazoa > Chordata > Aves > Piciformes > Ramphastidae > Eubucco > Eubucco bourcierii. Next base: position 238,130 of record VWZE01000022.1, read on the forward strand.
TAAATTTGCTACACTCCCCTGTATTTGAATAAATGCCATTTATATCACCTGGTATTTTACATTCAGTATTATTTCTGTAGTAGCTACTGTTTCAGTTTGGCACATTTTACTACTTGATGTACTTCCTATTTTTGCCATTTTACTGGATGTAAAAGAAGCATTACAAATTGTGAATAATACAGTAGAAGAAATTGGGATAGATTCACTGTCTATCTGTCAAAAGCACCATTTTCTACAGACTTTTCATTGTCACTCAGTAAACAAGAGGTGATACCCAAATGTCACAGCAGGAGTAGTTGCAGTGAGTATAATCTTGTATATAAACCGCACTTCATCTGTCTCTTGTCTGAAGATGAACAAAGGAAAATTGAAGTTGACATCAACACAGTAAGTAGTGTTTACATGAACAGTAACAGGCTCTGCAGTCATGAGAGCTTCTTCCCCCAAAGAATCATCCTTGGCCATTGTTGGCCTTGTTACTCAACTACAATATAATCCTGTGGCTATAATTAGGGCTGGGTCAGATAACCAATTTCTGGTAGTTTTTAATCAACTTTCCAGGCTACATGTCAGTCATTAATTAAGTAATTAACTCAGTGAGTTTCAACAGCAGACATCACTCATGCATGTCTGTTGTCTGTGTTCAGAGCGTTCCAGTGCTGTGACGTTGTAAATATTTCAACCAAAATAGAGTTCCCTCTGAAGAGCTGGTGTAACTCAGAAGTTTATGGTAGATGAACACATTTGGGGACGGAGATACCCTGAGATGGTTAGATTGTCATGCTAATGCCTCTGAAGTGCTCTTGATAACTAGAATAGCAGTAGGTGGACATCAGCTTTATAGAAAGTGAAGGAAAAAACAGAGGGGAAGGTGGCAGAGTTAGAAGGAGTAAAGGAAAAGACAAGATGGGTTTATGTGAAGACTTGCTGAGGTTGAAACTTGCGGTGGGGAAAGGGTTCTGCCAAATGTTTAGAACAGTGAGGCAAAAGTCCAGTCAGCTCTGTTGCAAAATTTAAGAATGATTAGAAACCTTGATGTTTGTCTGAGTGCACTGTTTGCATTAGGTGATGCATTTCCTCACAACAGAGGACAGAGATCACTCTTAACTTAGAGCTGTCAGAATGTAAACTGGTACGTGGCATGTGGGCAAGCATCACAAATTTAGAATACTTCTGGATACATACACTTTGACTTTGCTCTTGAAAGTTTGTGTATGTTTAGCATTCCTTTCTTAATGAGAACAGACGAGATAGGTCAGACATGGGGTTTAAACCAGAGGCAACTCCTTATTTCAGGTGCCTTGCTTCTCAATCTGTGTACGTTTGTAGTACTCAGGTTGTGGATCCCATGTCAGTCAAGAGATGCTGTAGTAGTCCTCATGATCTCTTCTGCCAAATGGAAGTTTCAGCGTCAGGAGTGAAAAGCATGGTTGATGAGCCCTCTGAAGACTTCATATACTTATTACACTAAGTTTACAACAATGAATTGTCTTTTGTCAGTACTTAGCCTCCCTGCTTACACTTTGGATTTAGTCTGAATGTCCAATTTAAAATGTTTTTTCATCTCTGTGGGTAGAGTTTAATTCAATGTACATGAATGATACAAAATGAGTGTGTATCATCAGGTCTGAATCAGAAGCCCTGTAGCATACTGAGTATCATGCTATGCTTCAGCCAATAAACCCTTTCCTTCAGCAGTGCTTATTTTATTCATAGTGCTATACTTCTTTGACTTCTTCCAGTTCTTAACTGAGTCATGTTCAGTCATATCAGGTTCTGAACAGAATGAGTCTTATGAAAAAAAATGTAGGTAAGACTTACAAGATCTATTTTACATCTAAGCACAGAAAATGTTACTCTGCAACACAAGAATGCTTCCAGAATGACTTACCTGCATGTATAGGAGAAATGTGTTCTGTTGTAAGTAGAGATTTTTTTCCAAGCATTTGATATTTAGATTTCAATTACAATATAAATTCTGGATATTTTCTTACCTTTATGACCATACATATTCTTACACTTCACACTGCACAAAGATTTGTGTGGTATTTACATACAGTTAACTTACTGGGTGTTGCTAAGCATAGAATTTGCTTGATGATAATTTGTAGTGTTTTAACTTAACTGGAAGTGTGGAACTGACTGCAAGGAAGGCAGCTACATTGGTGGGATAATGTGATGACAGAAGTTGAAATAACCTATAAAAGAGAAGAATGGAGACCAAGTGATATTGTGGCTCTGATCACTGGATCAATTTATGTAGAGACCAGAGAACCCCCCCACCTGAAGTTCTGTCCTTTTGAAAGCGTAATCAATGTCAGGAAGAAATTCTTTACAGAGAGCAGGTTGCCCAGGAAGATTGTGGATAGCCTGCTCCCTACAGGTGTTGGAGCCCAGATTGGACAGGACCTTGAACAGCCTGATCTAGTGGAAAGTGTCCCTGCCCACTGCAGTGGGTATGTTCCAACCCAAACCATTCTATGATTTTTTAAAATTCTAATGTGAGTGTGAAATTAAATGCAGAATGTATCATATAGGTGTTACCTTACAACAATTAACTGTAACCTACCCTCAGGGTGTTACTGTTCTTGATATGTCAAGGTCATTGCTATTTAATGAAGAGTGTCAGAGAGAGTTTTATTCAAATCTTCAAATTTCTGCATAGAAGAAAATATTATACAATGTAGGAAAAATGCTGAATACAAGGAATGAATGGAATCATGCTATTGATTTAATTCTGAAACTTACCTGTTTCAGAATCCAGTTGCTGCTTAGTTGTCCTCAGTGTAGTAGCTATACATTCTGTTTCAGTAGCTTTGCATTTGTGAATTGTTCTGTGTAAGTTTGGTAAAATTTGTTCTATGTTTCCATTTTTACCCATATTCATTTATCAATCTTGTAAGGTATACTGGATTAAATCAGTATTCTAGGAACTTGCTTAACATTTTTTTTTTTTTACTGGAGCAGTTGCATAGGTGCCTTAGCAATGCCGTGGGCCTCCTGTCTGCACTTCTCTAGCTTGGCTTTCATCTACTGATTAATTCACCCTTTTCTTCTTCCATTTCCTTTTTTTCACCTTGTAGGTTTTAATTCATAACTCTGTACTAAGATTTCTTCACTCTTATCCTCATAGCTGTTATTATAACATAATAGAGGAATCACATGCCAAATAAATACTACTCATGTCTGGTTTACTGGTTTTGTATTTCATTGATTCTTGTTTTTCCCCCTGAAAGTAGGGGAGACTGCTTTGTTATAAACCTGGAAAACTGCTGTGTGAAGGAAAAAAGTTGTGGTTTAGTCAGAAGTGTAACCTTCGTGCAGCACTGTGGGTGTGCATTATCCTAATAATGATGTTGTATTACTCTTTTAAAAATCTTCCTCTGAAATGGTAACCAATGGCCTACTTCAAGTAATTCTGATTTGATATACTTAGTCAAATGAGCTTATAAACAGTCATTTAAAGTTAAAAATGGTGTGTTCTTTGGAAGAGTAAATGGTGAGAAAGGAGGTGTGCTCTTCAAATGGTAGTGGCAGGAATATTTACTCCACGAATATAAGGCTGTGCAGGAAATGCGTGGTGATCATCTTCACATGCAAACCTGCCTGTTTAGGCTTTAATTTCGTTAATAGCTAGCGGTAACACGCCATGTCTCCATTCTGGTTGTGCTCATTTGTGTAGGTCCTGCACTTTATTATAAACTTCTTGTCTAGAGCCAAATACAACACAACCTTTGAGTATTTGGAACAAGACGTGAACAGGAAAGGTAATTTAGACTGCTCTTCCTCTAGTTGGAGCTTATTGTCCCAAGCAGTATTTGAGTTTCCATAAATTTTATGACTTTAATCTTCTCTTGTGGCCTTCTAACCACAGTACATTGAGAAGTAATGCAGAATAGCTTTTCTGAAGATGGGGATATACACCATGTACCATATGCAGGATTTTCTTAGCAGTATATCCCCAATTGATTTGAAATGGTTCACTTTTTATTCTGTTCTTTTTAAAAATGCAGTTTGATTGTTTTTCTTCCAATGTGAGAATCAATAAATCTTCAAGTTTGGTTTCTTATGTTTTCAAGTAACAGTCTTCTTGAAATAGTCTTGGTTTCTCCATCATAGGCACAGGTCATAGTTACGCATGGATGTTTGTTCTGGTTTTTTTTGACAACTAACTAGAACTGCTAAGTGAATCTTCATAAAAAAAGGAGCATCTTTAGACTGCACATCTTCTGTTTAACTAAAAGTGGTGTACTTCGTAGCTACCTTAATTAGGAGTAGGAGAAAGAGAATGAAATTTCATAGTTTATCACTGTGAGGACTTAGAGTAGGTCAAGTGTGGTAGTTTTCCTCAGAAGAAATTTGAAACACACAATGAGATAACTGTAATTGATGCTGAGCCATTTTTGAAAAGGCACATCAGAAACTACTTTACCAACTTTGTTTCACCTAGGAAAACTACTGAATAATCATCACAACAAACTCCACATTTAACGTTTATGAGGTAAACCAGGTTTTAAATGTCATAGCTTGAAGTTTTTTAGTAAGGTGTTTTGGACTGATACTCTCATAGAGGGATTGCCTGAGAGAACTCAGATTTTATTTAAGGCTTTCTACTGCTATCAGTGAAAACAGGCATAAAATCTCAAGTTTAAAAATCTCAAGTTTTAATGCAAGCTTACATCTTAATATAGTAATAAGAGTAAATCTATGATAGTTTTGTCATTAATCAGTGTCAAAGGTTGTCTCTTTATCAAGGTGAGAAGGACAAATTTGGCTTTAGAAGCCTTAAATTTCCAGGCAATGAAAATTATGTTAAATTTTAGGGGAGAGGAAAATAAATAAATGTGGTTTTACTATTGTGTTACATGAAATAGATCCAAATGATAACTGTTATTTTGTTGGGTGTTTTATGAAACTGTTTTCTATGGGTTGTCATTAAACCAACCTGTATATTGCAGTGATGATGTGAGAGGAAAAACAAGTAATGAAAAAAAAAATCCCATATGACATGGAGAAAGTGCAGGAATTTGGAAATACAGGTCAAACAGAGTATAATTTTTTCCCCCTCTCTATTTTGGTTTAAACCTGATTTTTATGTAGGCATAAACTTTATAGTAAATTAAAGCTCTGATGTTGCTGTGTCAAAGTAGAATAAAAATTGTGTACTCCAATCATAGGAGAAGTTGAGAAAAATACCATGACTATTACTGTGGAAAAAATTAATGCTCTGACCTTGCCTTGGAGATCTGTAGTTTGACAGTGCAGTGGTGTAAACATTACTGTTAAGTAGTTGGGCTGTGCATCAGTTTGTAGCCAGTAAGTACAATGAACCTAATATATCATTCTCTACGCTTAGATTTCTAAGAGTGGAAAACTCCTAATGACTAGCTAATTTTAAACCTGGAAGTCTTAAAATGTGTTATGGATTTAGCTGAAATAGATCGGAGCAAGAGGAAAGAAGCAATTAAAATGCATGTTTTTAATGAAGTGTATCTCGGCAGCAGAGAGGGTTAGAGATTGCTTTATGGTGGTAGATAGTTCATACAAATTTTATTAAGTTTATTTTCAGTTATATCTTTGTATAAAATTACTAGCAAACTGAGCAGTACATTTCAGGTAATGTGTATGTAACTTCATTAGGATTAAGTCATTCCATAAAACTCTACCTATTTTTTTTGTTAGATATTATGCAAATGCATGTGGTAGATAAAGACAGTTTTATAACTATTGCTACCACTCGATACAGTGCCTAACAGCCCAGAACAACGTGTAGATGACTTACTCAAGACATGCAGTGTTTCTGATACACTTACCAAATGTTCCTTGCAGTAACTATTGTGAGAAATAGGTGATCTAACCCTGTTTAAGAACCCTAAGGGAAAAAAAAAAGGGGGGAGATGGAGTGGGCTAAAATCACGAAACCTCATGCTCCGGCAATGAAGAATGTATCTGTTCAGCATCTTGATACCGTTTCCAAAAACCATTTCTAGATTTTGCCCCATGCTCCACGCTTGCTTCCTATATGTAATTATTATGACTGTTTGTTGTAATTCTTCCATTTCTGATGCACCTTAATACATACAAGGGTGGTTGTAGCCAGGAGGAGGCTGCTTTCTTCTCTCAGGCAACCAGCACCAGAACAAGAGGACACAATCTCAAGCTGCACCAGGGGAAGTTTAGGCTGGAGGTTAGGAGAAAGCTCTTCACTGAGAGAGTCATTTGCTACTGGAATGGGCTGCCCAGGGAGGTGGTGCAGTCACCATCCCTGGAGGTGTTCGGGTTTGGACGTGGCACTTGGTGCCATGGTCTAGTCTTGAGGTCTGTGGTAATGGGTTGGACTTGATGATCTTTGAGGTCTCTTCCGACCTTGGTGATGCTGTGATACATTTTTCCAGCTCTTGCTTGGTCAGTACAGTGCTGTGGTCAACCCAAACCCTCCTCTTGAGTTTATCTGATTGTGTGGTAGCCACTTGTAGACTAAACTGTGCGCTTCTGCTTCAGTCTAGGATAGGAAGAACAACTACACATGGAGAGCAAAGGCTTGAAATACAAAAAAGGTGGAATGTTATCCAAGTGCTGCAAATCTATTTTTGTAGCCTTGGTAGAAAACCTTTTGCTGGTGATCTGTCTAGTTTGATTCTTGTAAATTTATCCAAATGGTTTCAGCATGAAGCCAAGAGTTCTGAGCTGAAACATGCGTGGGGTTGGGGATATGTTTTGATTTTTTTTGGTCATCCAGTTTGATTCATGTATTTCAGTGGTAGGGAACTTTGTATGTGGCAGTGCTTCGAATGGTGACATAGCAGTGTTATTCAAGAGTGCATTTAACATTAGCTTTAATTTGACCACCTTCAGTTTCCACCACTGGATTTTGAAACCTGTGAAATGCCTCCTGTCTTCGGTGTTTCCTCTCTAATTGATGTAAGTGAGCTCATGTGAGACCAATTATTTTCAGTTCTGTTTTGAACTTTTCTATATGACAGATGTCAAATTCAGAAGGAGGGAGAACGTGACCCTTCCAGTGCTATTATACAGCTCAGTGGTGATTTCCCCAAAAGTGCTGGGTTTACTATTCAGGGTGTAGCTCTGTAAAGTTTTAAAGTTTTATAAATTTCAGTGAACATTTTTCAGTGTCACAGTTCTGAAATAACCTTTTGAGTTTCCTTTGGGGTGGTGCTATCATGCAGGTATAGTGTATAAGTTCATGAGATGATTTCTCTGCTGCAAAAGGAATAAAAAAGTTTTGATTGAGTTGTAATTGTTCTTTGTACTTGGCACCCAAGTGTGAGATCTTATCTCCCAGTCGAAGTAGAAGGAGTTTAACTGTTATGCAATCTTTAGATTTCTAGCTGAAAAAATAATCTAAGTGATAATTGTATTATCATGTTCTCTACCACTTAGTTCAGTGAATATTGCTCAGAGTGCTGTTTGTTTAACTTAAGAGAATTCAGCTGCAAAGAAAAAGATGGCCAAATTTGAGCAGATATAACCCTATAATTAATTGAATAATAACTGCGTGAGGGCTTTGTCATGGATATAGAAGCATGTTCTTCACTTCAGCTGTATGTTTTTGTGTGTAATTTCTGTGCACAGCACTGTCTCATCCTTTCACCTACATTTTCATCCTTTGTAACACTAGTGGGTGCCTAGCCATTTCTGGAATTGTTGCTGGGTAGGTTAATATTTTTATTATATGCTGTTTCAAGCTTTTCTGCCTCTCTTTATTTTTTTTCCCCTCATCTCATAGTATTTTCTACTCACTGCAGTGCTTTGCCATGTACGAACCCTGTCTTGCTTTATCAAAAATCTTGCCATCTGTTGAGTACCTCGTACTAGCCTAAAGTGTGAAAGTTACTAAGACTTTGTGCATCTTGCCATTTAACTCAGAAAATCAAATGTATGAACATGGAACTTTTTAATGATATGTAGAATATCAAATGGGAATAGAAGTCAGTCTGTAATCAAGATTGTGATGCATTTTTGGCTTCCTTTCTAGGTTCAGCAAAAAAACTCTCCCTATTTCAAAATGTTCACGCGTACAATGTAACCAGGTCATAGTTTGCAGTTAAAAAATTCAGTTTTTCTTGTGTATTCAAATATGATTAGGTTGAGAGTGAATTGAACATCAATTCACTGCTAGAAGTTTTTCTAGCCCTTTATTTTTTTTTTCTACAAAAAGTAGTGTGATATAAGCCAGCTTCTTTAAAATCTTCAGATGGGCATAATAGTACCTTTTAATACTGATTTTTTTTTCCTCCAATCAATATAACACTGTTATAAAAGATCTGATGATGAGCATAATGTATTCTTGCCAACCTCATCTCCCACCAAAATAGAACCAAAAGTCAGAACTTGATGGCTTCTTTTCAGTGAATGAAGATGTAATTTCCTTCAGAAGACTTAGAATGTCTTTCTGTGTACCTCAGTAAAGAGAGGAAACTGCTCAGTTACTACTCAGCCTGCTTTCCCTGCAGACTATTTGAAATTTATTGAAGTGAGACTAGGTTTTGGAAACCGAAATCTTCAGGTTAGAGAAAACAATAGGAAATTACCTTTGTAAACCTCTACTCTGAGAGGGAAAAAAAATAAAAAGCTTTTCTTGAGTAAGTTGAAAAGAAAAACTCAGAATGCTTCAAAATGAGAACTCTTAGTCCTTGTAAGGACTCAAATAGTTAAAGTCTGTAGTATAGTGAAATACTTCATTAAGATTTTGTCAGCCATGCTGAAGTGTTAGCCTTGGACTAACCTAAGCAAATGTGATGGATTGGCACATGAGTGTCTTGCAGTATTACATCTCAACACATTTTCACAGTTTCTTTAACATTTTTTTCCCTTGCTGAAGGAAGGTACATTTTATTTTGACCACTTAGATCCTACTTAAAAAAAAAAAAAAAAAGATGAAAAAATAATGTTCTCATGGCTACTTCTTGGGAGTTATGGTGGGCCTTTTCTTCTATTAACTAAGTCATGAATTTGGTCTTGTAATACAGCATAAAGATTTTTCTTCTAATTCCTCTCTGTGACTAGGTTGCTGGTTTATGTTGTATTGCTGTTTTATGAATTGGGAAAACTGTGAAGAACAGTTGTATATTTCAAGAAGAGATTTCCATATTATCCACTGTGTAACTGGAGATGTATTTCGTTACAGTTATATGTGTGTTTCGTTCAGGGCTCTGTTCAATTTGAAAACAATTAAGTGGAAAATGGACACTACAGTTTTAGAGTTACTCTGCAGGTTTCTCTGCAGCATTTGTGTTTAGAGAGTGGGTTTGGATCCGGAGTGGCTGTCTGTAGTTGTGAAGAATTTCAGAAGTGCATTTCCAGTGTAGAGTATGAGAAGCACTGGATTTCTGGGAGCTGAAACTTATCTGGGGAATTCTGAATTGAAAGGAATACTGATTGAGTGAAGTCTACTGTTTAATGAATTTTAATGGGAAGAGATGAGGGATGTCAGTACATTTTGAAGGAATACTGTTGTTGTTTAATATATGCTGTATTTCTATAATATGCTCTTTTTATTAAGAGAAATGCAGACCAAAATTGACAAGACAGGAAAATTAAGAAAGAATTTTCTGGTTATATTCTTGTACTGTTGTGGTTTAAGCCCACCCAGCTAGCACTAACACCATGTAGATGCTCACTGACTCCTACCCCTTTCTGGCTTGATGGGGATGAGAATATACAACAAAAGACTTGAGGATGGAGACAAAGGCCACGGAAGGCTCACTTGCCTGTTACAATCTCCGGCAAAAGATACGCTGGATTTGGATAAACAAAATCAACTTAATTTAAACAACTCACTACCAATTTACCAGTTGAATCAGAGTAGAAGTACAACCAGATTTTAAGCATACCTTTTCCCAACCCCTTCCTTACGCCTGGGCCCCAATCTCCTACCCTCAGCAGTGCAAAGGGATGTGGAATGGGGATTGTGGTCAATCCCAGTCCCTTCTGTATTGTTCCTGCCACTCCTTTCCTCCTCAGAGTTGTCCTCAGAAGCACTGTAGAGACCCTCCCACAGGAGACAGTCCTCCAGCATGTTTCTTTTGAAAGCAATCTTGTCAGTGATCATCCCTGAAATTGTAGTGGTGCACCTGTTCTCATGTTTCAGTGTTACTGTCTTGGCAAATGTATTAATCCTTATGTCCTACCAAAACATTCATGCGGTTTGGATAAAACTCAGCTGAAGTTGTGACAGCATCTCAAACTTCTGGTGGGTCCGCATATGCCCCCACTTCACCTCCCCCTCTGCTTTCTTGAAGTGGAATCTGTGCCTTCTTGTAAAGAAATCTATTTGAAAAGCAAGACTTAGTATGTTATAGAATTATAGAATATCTTAAGTTGGACCTTTAGGTCATCCAATCCAATTTAATCTATCACTCTTCAGTTCACCACTAAACAATGTCTCTAAGCACCACATTTTCTTCTGGAGATGATGACTCAACCATTTTCTTAGCCTGTTCCAATGCAAGAGAACTCCTTCTTTTTTTCCTTTTGATTCAATATTAGGAAAAAAAACCCCAAACCTCCTTGGTGCAACTTGAGGCCATTTTCTTTCACCCTATCACCTGTTACTTGGGAGAAGGACACTCACCTGGTTACATTCTCTTTTCAAGTAGTTGTAGAGAGTGAGAAGGTCTCCCCTCAGCCTTTTTGTCTCCAGACTGAGCAACCCCTGCCTTCAGCTGCTCCTAACAAGACTTGTGCTTTAGACTCTACACCAGCTTTGCTGCTGCTCTTTGGACATGCTCCAGCACCTCAATGCCACTCTTGTAGTGAGGGGCCCAGTACTGAACTCGGTGTTTGAGGTGCTTCCTCACCAAAGCCAAGTACAGGAGGACAATCACTTTGCTAGTCTTGCTGGCTACACTATTGCTGATAGAAGTCAGAATGCTATTGGTCATCTTGGCCACTTGGTGGCTCACCTTCAGCTGGCTGTTTCATCTGGATGATTTGCTCATATTTTGTTGAAAGTTTGTTTTTCATATGCTACATACAATGGTAGTTAAGTAAAATGACATTTATATATGCAATATGCAAATACATAGCAGGTTTGAACCATGAAATAGTGAGGAATCCTCTAGAACAAGTAGATGTGAGACATCTTTGACAGGCAGAATTGTGCTTCTACTGCAAGTAGCTGCTCTATTAGGTGTTAAATAGTTATGAGGGGAGGGACTGAAATTATGAGTTTCAAGGCTCTTAAGAGTTTGTGTATGTTCTGGGACTTGAGTAGAGTATACATATAAAAAGAAATGAGAAAGGTAATGCAGCAGGACAATGTGAAAGTAACTAAACTGTGCAAAATAGATAGATGTGCTCAAAAAGATTATTTTCCTTCACCTGCATTACAGAAGACAAATTAAGTATGTCTTTTTAGTACTCAGGCTATGTGGTCAAGCTTATGTATACTAAGACTTTCTCTTAGTGATTTAGATGTTTGTAACATTGTTGATATTAAAAAGCAACACCACAATTTGCAGGGGAATAAAACCCAAAGAAATGAAGGTTTGATGAGTGTGCAGTAGTGTTGTACTTACTCAAATGTATCTTAGTGGAGCAGAGATGTTTGGACATCCTGATTTTTGGGGGGATATTGGAGAAGGATACCTGGTTATGTTGTTGCTTGATGTAGTTACCATGTTCTCTTGCTATGTCCTTTGCTTTTTGTCATGTATGGAGATTTCCTGGAAAATTGTACTACTTTAATCAGATATATGCCTCCGGGGTTTTATTGTACTAATCTACAGCTGAGGAGCTGAACTACATAAGCTCCAAACAACATGGAAACTGCAAGATAAATTAATCAAGCACTTTGAAAAAAAAATAATTAACTGATTAACGCCAGTTAAGATTGCATACAAGTAGGTAGTTTAAAAAAAGTGAGAACTATAACTTGCTTTTATAAATGAAACTGAAAATGTTTCAGTCTTACTTGATTTATATTTAGAAAAAAATACTGTGACTTTTACTACATTCAGCTGTCATTTTTGTCAGCTCTTAATTTACTTCTTTCTAAACAAGTTTACAAATTTGTTCATTTAAAATTGAAATTTGGCTGCTACTGTTCCTGCTTAACACATGCTTGAAAATGTGCTGCTTTTGAAGATTCTTATTTAGGTGAAGGCTTAAGTCAAGCATTTGACTCTGTTTTATTTTCAGAAATCTGTTTCGATTGCCTGCCCGACCATGTGTTCCAGAGTTCCTATTCTGTAGTTTTAACTTGAAAGTGGATTAAAAAAGCAACCACCGTTATTTGTTTGATATGAATTTGGGGCTAGTTTGCTTCTACTGAGTAATAGAGTACATGAAATCATGTATGTATAGCTATATGTAGTTCTAGAAGGATTCTTCTACTTTTCTACTGAGAAGTCACAATTACAGAATTTTAGCAATTCATAGGGACCTCTTAAGATCATTTGGTCCAAATTCCCTCCTAAGGCAGATTTGTCTGAACTAGTTTGCATTGATCCAGGCAGGTCCTGAATGTCTCCAGAGAAGGAGACTCCACAACCTCTCTGGACAGCTTACTCCAATGCTCTGTCACCCTCAAAGTTGCTCTTTGTTTAGGTGAAGCTACTTGTGTTCCAGTTTGTGTCCATTGCCCCTTGTCCTATGACTGTACACCACTGAAAAGTCCATCTTCATCCTCTTGACCCCCAGCTTCTAGGTATTTATATGCATCAGCCTTCTCTTTTCCAGGCTAAACAGCCTCAGCAAGGTCTCTCAGCCTCTCCTCATGAGGGGAATGGAGCTTCTTCTCTTATCTATGAAGCCTTCCAATGGATTCTCTCTAAAAGCTCCCTGTCACTGTTGGTTTGGAGAACTCATAACTGGACACAATACTCCAGATGTCACCTCATGAGGACAAAGTGAAGGAGGAGGAGAGCTATTCTTGAACAAACCTCAACAGAATGCAACAGAAATTCTGATCCATTGCTAGCTAAGACAACAGTATTACAGGACTACCCAGCTTAGAAGGGACAAAATCTGCTGATAAATTATTAGTACACAAGGGAGTTGAAAGTGAGTTCCAGTCATTTGCTCTAATGAGAGATCATTCAGGAGAACACAAAATGATTCTGTGGCATTCTGGAATATTAATTTAAGAGAAAGGATGAGCTGAATCACTATTCCTTCAGAAAAAAATTGTTTCTTTTTGCCTCAAATCTATAACACATTGTTGTCAGCAATAGGTTGTATTACCCTTCTAAAACAAAACTGGTATCTTGAGATGTGAGCTTTCTAGAACACTAAATAGCAAAATTATTAATATGGAAGGCAAACTTGATCATAAATTGTTGACCTGTATGGTTTGTTCAGAATAATTCTGCTTATTGACTGTGGAATCACAGTAAATTCTTTCAGTGAAACTACTAGAAGCAGTGGATTTTGGTTTTTTTTTTTTGCTAAAACCTTTCCCATCTTACACTGTGAATAGTGTGCCTGCTGAAATTTCTCGCCTGAAATGGAATATAACAGTATCTCCCTCAGGAAAATAGTAAACAGCTGTTCATTTTAGTCATCTCACCTGTTTCTCTTGCATAATAGATTAAGTATATTTTGGTACTACTTTGAAGGAAAATGGTAGCATCTGAAGAGGTATTGGCTATTTTAAATGTGATTCCTTGTGGATGTATTTAATAATAGAAGGAATATTGGACTGAACATTGAGGTGTTAATGATCACAAGTAGCAATGATTTGGAATAATTTTCTAACTTATGAGATATACACAATTTATGTCATATCAAGCAGAGATGTAGTTACTCTTATTGAAAAAACACAAGAAATGTGACATCACATGACACCTTTTTATTCCAGAAGGAAGGAGAGACAGAAGACTACTTATAATTTTTGTTCACTACCTGTCTTTTTTAATGTAGCAATTTCAAGCTGACTTGTTTGTACTGCCTTAACTTCCATTCAGGTGTTATTCTTACAGCAGATCTGTATTAAGGAAAAACGTTTCCAAATATAATATAGCTTTTCCCTTGACAGTCCTCTGGTATAGAAACACAATGTGTTGTAGTCTTGTCACTTACTGTGTTGTGAGAGGGATTTAAGGGGAATAATGATCGCAGTGTTGTTTGTGAATTTGGGGAAGGACTAAAAATAAAGGTCAGTACCGATATGAGAAATATTTCTGTCTTCATCAAAGTGTCAGAAGCTGGCTCATCTCTTAGATAAGTTGTTAAGAGATCAAATATTTATAATGACCGTGGGAAGTCTGACTTTGTCATATGTGAATGCAGTAAGCTGATCGATAAAACTTGATATTCTGATTTATCTTCACTGAGTTTATCTGACATCACTTTTAAAAAGAATGCTATGGTAACTATCAACAGAACTTGAAAAACAGTGTTCAGTCGTGTTTGTCTTTGCATAGCTGGATTTAAGAGGCCGAATTCTAGGGAAAAGCAAACAAAAGGCATAACCCCCATATATCTCATGCTTGAGATCATACTGTTATTTTCGTTAACAGAAACATAATTCTATAGCAATATTCTTGTGACTTGGTGGCTAAAGTCTGCAAGAACAACATGCAAACTGGAAATTTTGAACCATTCCAATTCACAGAGAATCATTTCTGTCCTTGCCTTCAGGTAAAACGTTAAGATAAGAGGAGGAGGTTAGCATCGGGTAATGGATAACATGAGGTGGTTGGATGAGCCTAAAACATGCAATCTATTTAAAATGTATGGGAATATAAATAGTCACCAGATGGCACTGTGACTGAAATTTAAACAAGACAACCATAAATATAGTCAGCTAGGTCTTGAAATAAATGTTTTGGTTTTTTTTTTTTTCCTGAAGTTGTTATATCAATCAGTGTTTTGGGGTTTTTGATGGTGGGTTGTGGGGTTTTGTGTTTTTTTTTTTTGTTTGTTTGTTGTGGTGTGGGTGTTTTGTTTTTTTGTTTTCTCCCCCTCTACTCCTTCTCCCCAAAACTTCAGCTCTGTCTTTCCTTAGCTTTGCTCTCTAGTGTTTAGGAACTGCTGATCTGTCCAAGCAAAAACACTTCAGAAAATTGAGTCATCCAATGGATTCTTGCTAACAATTAATTTTACGCTATCTACTGAAAAGATAATAAATTCAGACAACTTTTGATACTCTCCTTTTACTTCTGTGGGAATGCAGACAAAAAATTGAGAAAAACAGTCTGATCAGAGTCAAATGCTGCATGACCAAACATAGGAGAACAGGGTAATAAATAACAGTCATAGTATTATCACAGAATCACAGAACTTTACAAGTTGGAAGGGACCTCCAGAGATCGAGTCCAACCTCCCTGCAAAGCCAGGGTCACCTAAGGTAGTTGTAATGGAAGGGTAATTAAATGATGTGGGATATGATTTTCAAAAATCAATATAGTTTATTAATATTCAATATTCAGAATTCTCAACACCCCAACTACTATTTTTAAATAACAATTAGGTTCTTCTGCAATGGTCATGGGAGCATTATACAAAGGAATAACTAGATCTAGAAATAACTGGCAAAAATATATTAACATTAATTGAACTGGAAGAGAAGGTTCCTGCGGTCAGTATACCGCTTGTGGTTAATATACTGCTTGTCCAACAGCTCCTTTCTGCTTATGGCAGAAGGCAATGGTGAGTTACAAGAGGCTTTAAGTATTTACTCACAAAATATTTCCTGACTCGTGGGGCTTGCTACAGCTTCAGACAGTACCCAGATGCTTTCAGGAAATTCTGTGTCTTGTCAGCTGCTGAGCCTTCTGATTCTTCCCACATTTCACAGGGTGCTGGGGAAAGGAGGCTGACAATCTATGACCTGGTCCTAATTTCTCTGGACGATCTGTGTGCACCTTCCAGGGCTCCTCATCTTGACAAGAGACTTTCATGTGTAGGCAGTATGACTTGAGATGTGCAGTCTCAGCATAATGTCACACTGGCTGTGCAGGCTGGTTGCATGGAGGCATTTAGAGCTTGCTCCCGGTAAACTTAAGGCAGGCGGTTTCCAGGCAATTCAGGATACAATAAGACAGTGAGCAATGGCAGTAGCAGGCATGAATATCAACAGCAGAGCAGGTTGTATTACCTGCTCATCTCTTTTAATCAATCCAACCGGAGACTAATGGGCCTTTGGACACAGAATAGCCAATCAGAATGGCAGTTAGCCAAGTCTGACCACATTAGGTGAAGCCATAGGCTTGCTTTACCCAAATTTGGGAAACACATAGGCCTTGCACAAGGCCTACACAAGCTGAGCATGTGTACCATGTTTACCACAGGAGCAAAACAATCTGGGCAAGCCAGAGTTGTTAGACTCAGTGGCTCCAGGTTCTTTGTCCTCTTTCCATGATTGGTTCTCTCCAAAATAGGAAGGAGAACAGAAAGACATGCCTGGGCAAACCAGGACACGTATAGGCCTGTTTTGGCCTGTTTGAGCCTACCATGACAATAGTTTGCGAATAAATGCATCCATATCTGTTTTGGAAGTCTCCAGAGAAGACTCCACAACCTCTCTGGGCAATCTGTTTCAGTGCTTCATCACCCTCACTATAAAGAAGCTTCTCTTTAGGTTGAGGTGAAACCTTCTTTGCTCCAATTCGTAGCCATTGTTTCTTGTCTTATTGCTGCTGACCACTGTAAAAAGATTAGCCCCATGCACTTGATCCCCACTCCTGCAGATGTTTGTATACATTGATAAGATCTCTCAGTCTTCTCTTAGTTTTTTCCAGACTAAACAGCTCTGCGTTTCTCAACCCCTCTTTGTAGGGGAGATACTCAAGTCCCCCAGTCATTCTTGTGGCTCTCTACTGGACTTTTGCCAGCAAATCCCTGTCTCTCTTGAACTGAGGAGCCCAAAGCTGGACACAGTATTCCAGGTGTGGTTTAACTAGGGCAGAGTAGAAGGGGAGAAGAACCTCCCTAGATCTGGTAGGCACACTTTTCTTGATGCATCCCAGGATGTCATTGGCTTTCTCGGCCACATGGGCACATTTATGTTCAAACTGGTGTCAGAAATTTGACTGGAACTCCAAATGGACCTTTTACAGCCTGTGGAATAAAGGCATTTTTGCAGCAGACATTGAAGTTAAGAGCACAGAAGTTTCATCTAATTTTTGTTTTAGTTGTAAGAATGAGCTACCTAAATGATACCTTAAAAGAACACTCTCAGTCAAGCTCATTCTAATGGCTATTTTTCTGAAAAACTTTTATGTTTTAAAAGATACCTAACCACATCTGAAATCACTTCCCTTTAGTCATCAGTATCACACTTTGATTTGCTGAGGAATATCACTTGGCAGATATGCAAAAATCCTAGAGAGATATGGAGTAGTACTGTCACTATTCATACAGATTATCAGAAGTTCAGAGTTGTAATGTGTGCTCTGTGTCCTAATTCCTATGTGATAAATCTAGAGAAAAGATTGGAAGTGTTTACATTTTTAAAGAACAAACTGAGATGTAGTTGATAATGGACAAATCTGAGTATAAGTGCTATTTCCTTTTGCCTTGCAGCTGAAGTTCACTACTGTGGTCAGGTTGATTCATGTTCTTTATGTAAATAGCAGTTCTAATTATCCCAAGAGTTTAATTTCCTTGCTTAAATATTAAAGACTCATACTCTGGTATAGTTTACCTTTTCAGTAGTTAAGTTTTATATGGCAGTTTACTTTCTCTTACCAAACAGAAGTCTTTAAAGAGGATGTAATGGATAGAAGTTGTTCTATTTAAATTTTAGTTAATCCTTAAATAATCTTCAAGGAAGGTGCTCTAAACCCTGCATTTAATTTATCTATGAGATAATTTTTCTTTCCTACTGTCTTGTTTTCATTTGCATTTGGAACAATACGTGAAAAGTCTTGTTTTTACTGCTGAGGAGCCCCACTTCACTTTAAACTTTAATTTCTCATTTGTAATGTAGATAATACCTTTTAAAACCCTATTACTGAAACTTAATACATGCTTCTAAAGTAAAATTAAATACTTATTTGCAGGCAACACTGTAGGCTGAATGGTGGCTGGTGGCTGGCTAGAAAGTAGCTTTGTAGAGAAGTACTGGGTGGACAACAGACTGAATAGGAGCCTTTTCAGTGGTGGCTGACTCCACATTGGGATGCCAGGGTCCTCCACACCAGGAAAAGTGTAGTTGAAACACTGAGGGAAGAAATTCTTCCCTTCTATTCAGCACTTGAGAGACCATGTCTAGAGTAGTGCCCCTGTGTTTGGCTGCCTCAGCATGAGGCAGATGTGGACATGCTGGAGTGAATCCAGTGGAGGACTGCAGAGCTGGGTAGGGCACTGGAGTCTGTGACACAGAGAGTTAGTTTTCTGCAGTCTTAAGTGGAGATGGCTAGAAGAGTGTAGAGAGGAGGGATTGAGGCTCGTATTGGAAGTGCGTAGTAAAGAAATTATCACAGAATGACAAAATGACTGAGTTTGGAAGGCACATTCAAAGTCATCTTGTCCAACTCCTCTGCTCAAGCAGGACCACCTTAAGTCAGTTGCCTATCATAGTGCTTGAATGACTTTTTAGTACCTTAAGGAGGGAGACATTGCAATCTCTCTGGGGCAATCTGTTACACTGCTCAGTCACCCTCAGTAGAAATTGTGTCCCCTGACATTTAGAGGGAATCTCCTGAGTTTCAGTCTACACCTGTTACCAGTTGTCCATTCAGGTTTGTGCCCTTTACCACCATCCTGTCACTGGGCAACGCCCAAACAATGGGCAATAGGCCTAGGTTAGAAAATAAGAAATTCCAGTCACATACTAGGAAGATTCTTTTTTCTCAGGGAAGGCATTTGGGCACAAAATGATTGCCCAGGGATGTTGCAGAACTTTCATCTTCAGAGATATGTTCAGCATTTGACTCGGTGAGCCCCTAACAGCATACTCTGTCCCAGCCCTACTTTGAGCAGAGGTTTGTGTCAGATAACCTCCAGAGATTTCTTGTCAGCTAGAATTTTCTGACATTTTTCTCTCTGCAAGCACATCTTTCTTTGTGAAGACCTTCATCACCCATACCAGTCTTTTTGAATGGCCAAATTTTCAAGGGCACAGTTACTTATTAGGAAATTATCAGTCTGTATTTTGATTTTTATGCTTAAAGCAATGTAAACATTTCTATGAAGAATAAGAAATTTGTTTCATTTTCATCAGCTGACCTACTGGCCACAATGGTTACTGCACTGTTATCATCTGGAGTCACAAAAAATTAGGTTGAAGATGATGCAAATAAGAAAAGAACCAAGAGAAAAATACTTCTTTTTTTTTTTTTGTCTACTTTTTTTCTGAGGGAGTGTGTCTGAATTCATGACTGCTGAATTGAAAAATCTCTTTTCAGATAGTTTTCCTTCACTCATATCGTATGGTAGCTCATACAGTTGTTAGTAACAACCATGTAACCATCATTTTCTTGTTTCTGTTCTATGAAATTATATTGGAATGAAGCTGAGCTCCAGCAACCCAGACAGATGATTTGTGTGTTGTTGATTGCCATGGATTCCTTTTTTTAAAAAAAAAAAATAAAAAAATTCTGCCTTTGCTTCATGTGCTTAGAATCTAGGCATTACTTCATGTTTTATTGCAGCCTTTTCAGGATTTGTTATTTGTAGTGTTATAGGGAGAAGGTAGGTCAAAAAATACCATGGTGTCTGTCTCCTGGGTGCCACAGATGTTCATTTTCAGCTTCATGCAGAAAAAGATTGAAATTCACTATGCGTGTGTGACAAAAGTGTTTCTGAGGACAAGTGTTCAAATGCAATATTGTCAAGCTATTTTTAGGCAACTGCTGTCCCTATAGTGCTGTTTAAAGATTCAGCTCAGGCTGCTAATAGATATATTTATAACCATTCTGTCAACTGCCACAGCATGAGTGCTGTTACAGATGATAATTCTATTCTTGGAAGCAGTGCCATGGTTACCATTCCCCTGGCTGCTCAAATAGAAGCTATACATCTGTACACACTTAGTAACATTTTAATATGCTAACACGTTTTTACACTGCAAGAAAGAACAAAGCTAGACAAGATATTAAAAGAAATAATACATACAGAAAAGTGCATAAAGGAATGAGAATCAGTATATTTACTTGTTTAAGAAAACACAATTATTGCACATTCTGGCGTCTGGGTGTGAAATAAACTGTTTCTAACAGTTTTTAACCGCATTTTACTGGAATTTATTTTTAACGTAAGCAGTTTGACTTTACAGATTCTGTGTAGATGCAAAAAATGCTGATGAAATTGGTGTTACGCTTTCTAAGAAATTCAGAATTTTACTAAATTAAAGGTCCATTTGCTTCAAGGTGCAGTTTTGTATGAAAAGTTTCACATGACTGTGTTTGTCTGTTATGCTCCAAGCATGGGTTAGAGAAATGCTCTTTTCCTTGGGAGCCTCTAGCAGTGGCCTTAGGTGACTGCCTGTCAACACAGCAAGCACTTTAGTCTTTTCTGAGGCTAGGTATCATGTAGAAGCATTTGATAGTCTTCCACTTGGGCCCAAAACCTAAGTGATCCAAGGTCCTGAAGTCTTCTTAGTCTCTTCCAGATTAATATTTGTTAAGCAGTAATACAGTCTGGGAATCAACTGCTTTGTGTGCTTTTGACAGCCTAGGCAGTACTTGGACAGAAGTGTGACTGGAGTGAGGACATTAAGTCCCACATGGAAATAAAGTGTGTTTCCACTGGCTGCACTGTAACGTGCCTGCAACACTACAGCGTGCCTGATGAGCAGTCTGCAGGCAAGAATGTGGAGCTGCATGGTATGGGTATCTGAAAGGGCTTTGGAGATTTTTT
This sequence comes from Eubucco bourcierii, assembly GCA_013396675.1. Lineage (NCBI taxonomy): Eukaryota > Metazoa > Chordata > Aves > Piciformes > Ramphastidae > Eubucco > Eubucco bourcierii. Next base: position 258,899 of record VWZE01000022.1, read on the forward strand.
TTGTTTATTTTTGGTTTGCTTTTTTGTCATGGGTTGAGTTGATTCTGCTGCTGTTATTCATGTCATGCTGTAGTCATGCCAACTTTAAAAGCGCTAGCTAGAGCAAAGTATTATGGGGCTTGAAATTTAAATTGGAACATGAGAAGCTTCCTGTTCAGGTTGCTGTTTCTGGGTTCCAGGTTTTTGTGTATTGGCTCTTTTTCTGCAGGCATGGTGGCAGAACGGGTGGGAGTTGGGCAGCTGCTGATTTTGGTTTTCTGTTTTATGCTGGTTTTTAACCTGTCTATTTTACAGTGAATGTATCAGTTTTCTTCAAGACATAGACAGACATGAGTTCCATATGTATGTACCTAGAAACAAGTGAAAGAACTTGATACTTGATTCTGGGCACATACAGAAAAGGAAAGACAAAACGTCTGAAGATCAAGTTATGGTAAAACCTCAAAATTTCTAAAGGTCATTCTGAAGAGCATGAAAAATATGTGGATAAAATAGAAAACTTTAAAGGAAAGAGCTACTTTATTGTTGAATAACATTCTATAAATGACATCCAAATGTGTGTGTATGTGTTGGTTTTGGTTTTTTTATTTTTAATATGATGCAATTTATTTTTTGATGTCTGATGAGGGATATGGTGTTTTTCACACTGAAATGACAAAAGCAGATTTGAGATTCGAGAAGGTTATTGATAGCTGGAAAAAAGTTAACGTGTCCATCTGAAGGAAGGATGAAGAGGCAGATCCAGGGTTACATAGACTCCTCGGCTTCATTTCAGTTTCTGAAAAGGTAATGCAGCTTTTCCCAAACGCATGAAAGACAGCAGTGTAATTGAGCAACATGGATATGGGCTCACCAACCTCAGCTGAAGTTTGATTGACCTGATTTCCTTCTTGGATGAAATGACAGGTTCTCTGATGGTACTGAAGCTGATGTTGTCCATTTTCAATACCTGAGATGACAAAACAGAATATGTTGTCGGTAAAAGTATGGATGGTACTGACTGTTGGGTAGACAATATAAGTAGAGATTGAATTTAGAAGCATCTTGAGAAATCTTGAGATTGAGGCCCATAGGAACTTCAGGAGTTCAGAGAAATGCAAAGTTCTGATGAAGTGATCTTTGTAGTCACAGTGCATGTTGTTGAATATGAACCAAGAGCGTGTCCCCGTTGGGAATAAGGGACAGCTGTTCTTGATTCTGTCTTTTATGAAGTATTATCACACAATTGTTGTAGCTATTAATAACTGATTATGAATTATGATTATTAAGATATGTATGAATAGTAATTTTATTATTTAGATTCAAAAAATGGGGAAAATTTCCTGAGATTCTTTGGATTTTCTGTTGACAGGAATTAGTTGTGCAAAGGGTATTTATGAACATGGAATGAAAAAGTTTAAACAATCAGAACTTGGAAAATAGGAACGTGAAAACAGGAAAAATTCTAACTGTGCTTATGGAGCCTTAGCATTAACTCTAGCAGATGTACTCATGATACCTTGGTCCCTGAATAAGTTTCCTGTACAAGGACACTTCCAAAACTCACAATAATGATCCCACAGTAAAATACAAAATATTCCAGGCAGACGGAAGGAGAGAAGAATTGAGTTGCTGCTAGGCTTCTAGTGCAAGCTGCAAACATGTGGCTGCTGCAATTCCCAGTTAAGGAGCTGCAAATGGGTGGAGGGTCAGTGCAGAGAGGCGTCTTTTCTAGATCACCTCCCATTAAATACATCATTTTGAACATGAAACTGACCAATAGGCACTAGCAACATTGTTCTGGCCAATGAATTCAAAGTTCATGCCTTGTGTGACCAGGCAGGCACGTTGAGGGGCAGCACAAGACAAAAGCACCCTGACACATGGTGCTAAGCTCCTAGCCCTTGAGGCTTTGCTGCTCATTTTACTCAACTCCTGGACCTGCAACATGAGGAGGAAAGCAAGGGTGAAACTGGCCTGGCAGGATTTATGCCCTACCAGGACAACAATTGTACACAGAATCACTATGGTAGGAAGTGATCTTTAAGAACATCTAGTTCCAACCATTATCTAACTCTACCAGAACCACTACTACATCATATCCTTGAGCATCTCATCCAGATGGCTTTTAAATATATCAGGGATGTATTTAAAAGGGCGTCTCAATCATTTTCCTTGGCAACCCGTTCTAGTCTTTGGTAACTGTTTCAGTAAAGTTTTTCCTAATGTCTGACCTAAACCTCCCTTGGCATAAATTGCTACCATTTCCTCTTGTCCTGTGAAGCTTGATCATGTCTAAGTTCTCAAGCACATTTAACCTGCTTCCTCCTAACTTTCAGTAGTCAGCCTGGTTTTATTGCCTAGTAACACCACATTGATAATGGATGTCAAGCATGAGTGCTGTATTCCATTTCACTGGCCATAAGAGATGGTTATTCCCTTGTTGTTTGCTCCCAGGCAACTGAATTGTTTGAAGCAGTTGTTTCTTCTCTTCCAGAAGTTCTCCCATGGAATTTTTTTTTAGATTCCTGCCAACCTTGCGTTTTATGTGAGACTGCAAAGGAGGTTGTGACAGATTGGTTTGCAGTTTCATCAATATGGTGGTAATATTCATTTTTATATCTCCCTTTCATGAAACACAGATGGTCAGGTTTTTTAGATGATCAGTGTGTGACTGAAATTGAGTTTTGGCAAAGAGCTCCTTGGCTGAAACTCAACTTAACTGAAGCAGATGACACTAGTTGGCTAAGGGGAGAAGATGAGAAGGTAAGAATTTGTTTCTTCAAGAAGGTGTAGCTGCATTTAGTTGTTAAGACATATGATACTTGGCTTAGATTCTTGCTTTTGCTTTTGGATAGGAAGAAAGAAGCATCATCTGATCATATTTCTTAATGTAAAGTTAAAATGCAGTTTTCTGCTTTTGTTTTACTGATGAGATACTGATCGTAGCTCATGATGTCAAATGTAATCTTTGTGCTTTTGTCTTCAGATGTCTCCATTTTCTACTTTGCATATTAATCTCTCTCAGATTAAGAAATAATAATTTCTGTAGGTCAGTAACAAATGTATGTGGTAGGCAACAGCTCATATCTGTGTTGTACTGACACTGTGGTAGATGTAGCTTTGCTGATCTCAGATGCCTGCAGATCTCAAGGAGTTACCTGGAAGAACTCTTCTATTTGAATGAAACTTTCAGAAAGAGATGAATTTGTATAAAAATCTCTGTAAACCTAAAATACTGTTTACTCTTTTCAAACATGGCTGACTTTATAATTAAATGATCTGAGATGGTAATTTTTCAAAAATCAATATTGTTTATTAATTTTCAATATTCAGGAGTCTTGGCACCCTGACCACTAATTTTAATAATAATCATGTTCTCTTGCTATGGTCATGGAAACGTTATGCAGAGGAGTAACTAGATCTAGAACAAATAACCAGCAGCAATACAACATTAACTCAATTGAACTGGAAGAGAAGGTTCTTGCAGTCATATTGCTTTCTGTTAATTATACTCCTTGTCCACTAGTGGACTCAAGGAGCTCATTTCTGCTTTAAGGCAGAAGGCCATTGGAGAATTACAAGAGGCTTTAAGTATTTACTCACAAATGTTAATCTCCCGACTTGCAGGGCTAACTACAGCTTCAGACAGTACCCAAATATTTGCAGAGGTTTCTGTTGGTGTCTTCTGCAGATGCTTCTGATTCTTCCCAGGCTTCACAGGGTGCTGGGGAAAAGAGGCAGACGATCTTTGACCTGGTCCTTTTGGACTATCTGTGCGTCCCTTCCAGGGCTTCTCATCTTGGCAGGTGTAGGCAGGATGACTTGCAGATGTACAGTCTTAGCAGAAGACTGGCAGGTGTCACTCTGGCTACACAGGCCTATTGCGTGAAAGTATTTGGTGCCTATATCCGGTAGACTTGAGGCAGGCAGTTTCCAGGCAGTTCAGCAGAGCTAACTTATGGCTTAGCAAAACTTAATGCTGTAAAGTGTGGCAGGATGTGATGAGGCAGAACACTGCCAGAAGCATAGAGCAATGGCAGCAGGCATCAGCAAGCAAGCACGAATACAAGGCTAGAGCACATTGTGTTACCTGCTCATCTCTTTTTATCAATACAACCTGAGACTAATGGGATTTTGGACACAGAATAACCAAACAGAATGACAGTTATCCAGGCCTGGCCATATATGCGTGAAGCCATGGGCATGTTTTACCTGAATTTGGGAAAAACATAAGCCTCACATGAGGCAGACACAAACCAAGTGTACCTAGTTTACCACAAGATGTAAACAGGATCAAAAGAAGTTTGGGCAAGCCAGAGTCCTAAGACTAAGTGGCTTCAGGTTCTTTGTCCTCTTCCCCACAGTTGCTTCTGCCCAAAAGAGAGAGAGGGAGAGCAGAAGAACATGCCTGGGCAAACCAGTACGTGTATGTGCCTATTTTGGCCTATTCAGGCCTACCATGACAATCAGCAGGTCCATCCTCCTGAATGGCAGCACCCAGAGGAAGTGAACTGTTGGTGGTCTGTGCTCGAAGTCTGTTTTCGTAGCGTTGCTTGTGCCTGCAGGAGTAGAAAAATGACAGGCAGTGATTTAACACTGCATGAGCCCTAGCAATTTCTTCAGCATGCCTTTTCAGGACACTAAACGAAAAGCAAGCAGTACATTTCCAGGCAGATGGATGCTTCTGTCCTTCACAACTGAAAGTTTTACTGCTATGTGCACAGTTGAAATTCAATAAAACTGTTTGGTTACAGACATTTATTAGGCTACCTACAGGAGTCCTGCAGAGAGATATGAGACTTGCCGTCTTGTGAATTGTCAAGCAAGCCCTTAAGTAATTTCCTCTTCTACTTAACTTGTCTGTATTCATTAGATGCAGTAACAGATAACTGGATGTGTAAACAGTTGATATAAAATAAATTTATATGGAATAAAAGGGAAAGCTGTGGGGGGGTCCACATAGCAATCATGTATTTTCAGTTTAACGATTATGATCTAGTTAGCATGTAACAAGTATGAATACAATAATTTTGCACGCTTTTTGGTTTCCTAGATGTGCGTATATATGTACACACATACATAAATATAGGTATTTATACACACACACACAGAGACTCTTGTTTCTGAGACTCAGTTTATGTAAGTCAGTAAGAAAACCATTTAAATGCTATGTGTTAGTGTTTAGAGGAATAATGCGTTTTCTCTGTTAATGAAGGCAAAAACCATGGGGAAAAAACCCACATGCTGTTCACTGTTTGCAGGCAGAGCTAGGTTTTGGGGATCAACAAAATTCCTCAGTTATCATATATAAATAAAACTGAAGTTGAATGTAGTTTTGAGAAGTCATGTTTTCCTGGGAAACATGGCATCGAATTCCTGAAGATGAGCTTTTCAAAACAGCAAACATGCAGACCATAGGATGGAAATTCAACTTCTTTTATTTATAATTCTGTGTAACAGTCTTTTTGGTTGTTACCTGCCAGTTCTGTGATGTCATTATTGCCTTTTTGCATGGTTACAAACCAGACATTCTTTATTTTCCTTTTTTTTTTTTAATTATTATTAATGCTTGACCTTTGTGTGAAACATCCATTAGAGGAAAGTGGCTGAAAGTAGGGCTCTGAGCAGGTGTAAGAACACCTATACTTAACGTTGTATCTAACAGTATACTGCGTACTTAGTACTGGACAGTCGTCACTAGTTAAGTAAGTTATCCAAGGATATAATATGAAAAGATGGCATAGAAATTGATTGTTTTCTGCCTGTTATTTTTCAAGATTCCCCATTATTGGTTGCTGGTTTCATTAAATGGAACATGTAGTTGATCAGTCTTATTGTAAACCTACCACTTAGGAATCCCTTTCTTAGCTTGTGGTCTCGAAAGTATCCTGCTGAAATTGGGCAGTGTTTGTTTGATAGACTGCACTGTGGTGCCTTTCAGTAATCTCCATCCACTTGAAGAGTCTCAATCTATTGAATCTCTCCTTTTGGAACTTGATAGGTGTTCAGTTTGAACTAGGAGGCATTTCCAGAGAGCTACCTGCAGTAATTTATAAAATCATAGAATCATAGAATGGTGAGGTTGGAAGGGACCTCAAGGATCATCTAGTTCCAACCCCCTACCATAGGCAGGGACATCTTCCACTAGTACAGGTCACTCAAGGCTTCATCCAATCTGACCTTGAACAGCTCCAGGGAGGGAACATCCACAACCTCCCTGGGCAACCTGTTCCAGTGTCTCACCACCCTTACTGTAAGGAACTTCCTCCTAACATCTAGTTTAAATCTCCCCTCTGCCAGTTTAAACCCATTGCCCCTTGTCCTACCATTCCAAGCCCTTGTCAATAGTCCCTCCCCAGCCTTCCTGTAGGCCTCCTTCAGATCCTGGAAGGCTACTATCAGGTCCCCTCGAAGCCTTCTCTTCCCCAGGGTGAAGGACCCCAACTCTCTCAACCTGTCCTCACAGGAGAGCTGCTCCAGCCCTCTGATCATTTTCGTGGCCCTCCTCTGGACCTGCTCCAACACTTCCATGTCCTTCCTGTGCTGAGGGCTCCAGAACTGCATACAGTATTCCAGGTGTATGTATTGACAAGAGCAGAGTAAAGTGGCAGAATCCCCTCCCTTGTCCTGCTGGTCATGCTTCTCTTGATGCAGCCTAGGACTCGGTTGCTGTCTGAGCTGCATGTGCATGCTGCAGGCTCATGTTGAGCTTTTCAT